>CM060663.1:39936416-40376416 GCA_030686955.1 Odontamblyopus rebecca
ACAAAAGTTTATGTTTGTACAAAATAAAGCACAATGAGAATGCAAAAAATGTAGGAATTATTATAACTTAATAATCATGATAAAGAAGAGTGTTTGAGTAATGCACCGTAAAGCACTTTGTCTTGAAAGGCACTATGTAAATCCAATGCATTATTATTTAAAAAAAGTCCCAAATTCCTGAGTGCGATCTACATTTCAGTGCTTGTTCCTTGCTCCGATCACACTTGTCATTCATTCCAAACACAGGATCCAAACAGAAGCGCTCGCTGGTTTAATAACACGTGCTGATCATTAGTGCTTCATGAATTGGTAATGCCCCAGGCCTGTTTTCTCACTTCCAATAACGCCACACAATGACCTTGGTCGCACACTGCAGATAATTATCTCCCAAATCAATGCCAGGGCCTTTGACAAATGCGGTCATCAAGAACAACAGTGCTGCAGCTCCTCTTCCTCCTCCAATCAGCAGCTGAGGGAGAACATGGAGCTGATGAGGAACACGAGGACTTTGTGTAAATCATTTAGGGTCATTTTAGATCAGTTTTAATCATGATACAATCATGGCTTCAATCAGTTCTAAATATGTGACTGGAAAAAGGCCTCGACAATAATAAGCTGAATTCCTCACTTGACTAAAACATTGTTCAGATCTTTATATTTTAAATGTCCTATATTACACAAAATGGATTCTTGTGAACATTAAGTCATGTTATGACGCTGAAACCTCATCCAAAACATGCTTGGGGTCGTGTTTTGTTTCATTCACACGTTTATTAATCCTTTATTAATAGGCGACGTTTACACAGAAACGGTCTGAAGCAGAAACACAAAAGTGTGTTTTCGTTCTCACTCTTATTCCACATTTACACCAGTGTTTGAGATTCTGCTGCAGTTTGCAGATGTAGTTTGCACACCCAGACCATAGGGGGCAGCACCATCAACACCAAATGCTGAGTATGACTCTACTTCCTCTTCTCCAGCGCTTCAATTCAAAACATGGAGAAGTTTAATAACTCCACCAACTTCATGTGGACGGACGAGGCTCTGAGTGACTCTGTGATCAGTGGAGTTTCTGACTGACAGTTGAAGATCTGCCCTTTTTCCCTGAACTGACTCGTGCTTGTGACGTAGAGATTACGTCAGTTCAGGAAAAATAAAAGTAGATTTCTGTTTTCAACCGTTTACAAGGCGATGACAGATTTTTGCATTTTCAACCCCCCAAAAAGCTGCTGCACCTACACGATATGGACATCTGGAGAAATGTTTTGTTTTCCACATGTTCTTTTCGTGGAAACAGCTCTTTAGTCTGTGTTATGACCCACCTCTGCCAGGCACCAGGGAAGTAAAAAAAGAACCAAGTTATAAAATTGTAAAAGTAAAGTTTTAATTTATTTAAAAGGAATGTAAAGGTAAAACTAACAGAAAGAGGATATTTACAATATTTAACAAAAAGATTCTCTAAACAGAGTAAACTGTATAACAAAGGCTAACATGACTAAAGTCTATAAATGACAATAACAGAAAAACAAACCCGTCTCCAAACTAAGTCACAAAGGACTTCTAGTGTCTCAAGGTTCAAACTTGCACAGAACTACAGGGAGACCCAGCTAATGCGGCATGCAGTCCACAGACAGAACAGCAGCTTGGAGCTCCAGGGGGCGGGTCCTTTAAGGTCCTTTAAGGTCCTTTAAGGTCCTTTAAGGTCCTTTAAGGTCCTTTAAGGTCCTTTAAGGTGTGGCAGCTGCAGGTGAAGGGCCAGGATTGGCCAGACCTTAGGGCGATTCACCAATCAGCAGGAAGGGACCAAGGTGCCAGCTCCAAGTGGATCCACCACAGTAGAAGAGGCTCAGATGCACAAACTCTGGGATCAGCAGCAGGGACTTAAACAGATATGACAGGAGGAGCTGGAGACCTGTGGCTGTTACCTGTCTGTCCACATCTCCAACGCTCACACTGCTCTGTTCCACCTTGCGATGTCATGAAGTGGTAGTTTTAAAACTCAGCAGATGTCTTTTACCTTTTGTTCAGCAGAGATGAACAGTTCCAGGGCTAAAGTCAGACAAATTTTAGGTATCTGTACTTTACTTAAGTACATTTCACACTTTTTACTTCTGAGAGCACATTTCACTGCATTTGAGCGCAGATATCTGTACTTTTTACTACATTTCAGATCTGCACTGAAAAGTAAAAAGTACTTTTCCTTTTGGTCCGAGATCTGCTGAAATGGCTTAAACTTTATTCTTTAGCACATTTAATTTGAGTTAATGCTCGAAATTTGAGCAAACCAAACACAAAATACACCTAGAAACACTAAGAAATCAATTGAATCACTTAAAATCTGCTGAACGCATTATCAAAATCACTACATTTCATCTTTAAACAGGCACTTTAATACTTTTTTCATGCTTTTACTTGAGTTTCTTTTACTCTTTGTATCTGTACTTTTACTTGAGTAGCAAAACTGTGTTCTGCATCCACCTCTTTCAGGGGCAGGTGCTCTTTAAATGCTCTGGATCCGTGTCCTTATAGAGCGGTGCACGGCTTTGCTGTTTTTCAATGGCTTCATGTTTGTGCCGAGATTGAGTTTCAAATAGGCTCCTTGTTCCGGGCTGACTTGACATTTATACCTTTTATCAAAGTCACCGCGCCCTGGAGGCTGGAGTTTTATTCTCCGCAGGCTCATGAGACAAATATGGAGTCATTTTTTATAAATGAAATACTTCACGCAATCAGGTGAAATCCACCTGTCACTTTAAACATCTTATTGGAACAGTAATTAAAGAGCCCAAGTTTCCTCATCACGAACAGACCTGGAATTGTGTTTTGTTTCATTCACTCGTGTTTAAAAGAGGATTTTTTTACTTTCAAAATGTCAATGAAAGTTCAAATTAGCATTAGAGATGCAGCAGCCATGGAATTATGATGAGCAAAAAAAAAAAAAAGATTGAAAATCCATCAACTGTGGACGTGGTGAAATCAGATAAACATCAGCCAACAGAACTCAGTCGAACTCCCGACGTTTCTACAGTAACTGACTTCGGATCACATGGGTCATGTTCATACCCAAGACGCTGTTTACTCGACCAACTCAGCGGTTCTGAGCTGCTTTTTTGAACTGGAGCTTCTTCGCAGTTTGCAGAAAGTTTGTCTCGATGTCGGACACGACCAGTTCGCTGCAAGAGAAAGTCTGAGCTTGAGGTCACTGAAAGAAGAAGAGACAAAGAAAAGGAGCGAAGCCAAACTGAGGTGATTCTTGGAGATTCCTTCCAGCGATGGAGCGACTGACGCAGACGAAGAGTCTAAAGACGCATTGGTCACTAAATGACTTCTGGACAGGAAACTTCAGCAGCGATTCTGAACGTGCAGCAGCTGTAAACACGTGTGATTCTAGTGTGAGGAGGAGGCGGGAGCAGCATTTGAAAAAGGACGAACAGTCGCTGTATTTCAATCCTCTATACAACCTTTAACACACAAACCTGCAGATTTAAAGTCTTCTCTCAAACTAAAAACACTCTGTTCCACCTTCTGATGTCACGCAGCAATACAGGAAGTGCTCCACTGTGTTTTTAAACTCATTTGGATCATTTCAGCTCTGGGATTGATGATCTCTACTGAATTAAAGGTGAAAGGAGCTGTTCACAGGCAGCACGGGGCTCCCCATGTCGCCCAGGCCTTTCTGTATCTCTTCTTTTATGTTCTCCCCGTGTCTGGATGGGTTTCCTCCAGGCTCCGGTTTCCCCCATCAACTCAAAACATGCAGCACCTGAACTAACATCAAGGACCATGATGTCCTCCTCCTGTGGCTCCACAGAGGAGTTCAGGGGGGTCAGGTGCAGAGGACTGGGGGGTGAACCACTGCCCCCACAACTCAGAGGATACAACGGAAGAAGATGGATGGATGGATGGATAGGAGCTGTTCATTTGAAAACTACCACCACGTGACATCACAAGGTGACAATACAGTGTCACTCAAACGTGTGAAAGAAACAAAACACAACTCCAGGGATGTTTTTGAGGAGGAAACAATTATTATTTAATGTTTTAATCTGTGAAAGGAGCAGGTTTATACGATTTTTCTTCTTCCTGTTCCTTTGTTCATGCAGCAAAGACTCAAATAACGGCTGGAATATGTATCTATGTTAATTGTCAGATCTTTTGTTGTTCTCTTTAATCAGTTGTCATTTCAGAATAAAAATACACAGAAATGAAACACTGCACCAGGCCCAGGTCAGCAGCAGCACAAATAAAAATAGGAATGAATAGTTTAAAATATCGTACATCACACAGTCTTTAAAAACAGCCTCCACTCGCCCCATTTTCTAAAGTGTGTTCCAAGTCAGTGCTGCTTCGTGAGGTGCTTTAGTATCCGGACTTTCTCAAAGAATTGATCAGGGTAAAACTGTTCTGTCGTCTGGTGGTCCCGGCCTGCAGGTGGCGCAGTCTTCTGCCTGATGCTGTGGGCTTTTTTCCTGCACCTGTTGATGTAAACGTCTTCAGTGTGGGTCAGATTGAGCCGCAGATCCGCTCAGCAGCTCTTCACACCAACACAATAATAACATGAGCAATAAATACATAAGCTCACAAGAGTCTCATGTAATACAGGACCTTTAAGCTACATCTATAGCATCTTTAGTTTTCCTGTTGTTCGGGACATTATCATTTCTAAATATCCCAACAGTCTGTTTTAGCAGCCAGTGCATAACCTTATTTTTTATTTGATTACAGTTTATATTGCCTCTTAATATTCTTTGTTTTATTTTGCACCATAACAGAAAAACAAGTTCCCAGTTTGTGAATTTTGCTCACTGACAATTTTAATAAAATTGAACGTAAAATAAATATTGTTTACCTTTTGTGCTGCATTATGAGCTGCTGAAACAAAGTCATATATTTAAAAGGCTGAAGTTGGTGTAATGAGCTCCAACTCCAGAGACACGCCCACACGATGGGGCCAATATTTCTCTTCTTCTTCTTCACAGTCAGTAGTCGATCCTCACTTGTTGTCGCTGGAGTATTTCTTCCTGCAACAACGAACTCACACGTGATTTCAGAGCGAGAGTTCAGCTCGGTGTCAGAACAGAAGGATCGACTGTAAAAGCTGAAAGCACGAGCCGAGGCCTGTACATGTTATTACAGGCTCTGCAATATTGTGCTGATGATTTAAATACGTTTCTCAAAAACTCCTAAATAAACGGGATTAGAAACGACGTCGGCGATCGAGTCTTTTGGGCTTTGTCCTGTGCAGTGGGAAATCAGCAGAGGGAAGTGTGAGGTGCTCATAAAGTTGTTTTCTAAAGTTTCCAGACACTAATGAGTGAACCAGGCAGAGCGTTTGGTTTGTCAGACTCGTGGCTGTTGTCAGATGGGTTAAAGTGGTGGAGCTCCAGTAAAAGCTCTGATTGAGAAATGATAACGTACATTTGTTTAAAGAACACATATTATACTAAGTCAGCTTTTTTAGCTCTTTGGTAGTGTTTCCTGGGTGTATATGGTGTGTATTGACTCATAAAAACCCAATTTCAACCGTACAGTAGTTGCAAAGATCTCTTCATATCTTTTAGACATCTTTCAGTTCCGGTCCAGACCCGCCGTTTTCATTTTCTGCGATCTGTTACATTTTTTATTTTTACCCACACATACATTAACCCTGCCGCACTGCACGTCTTTCCCTTTTGTGCGCGCGGGAAAAACGGTGCAAATGCAGTCAAGCGTCACTTCCAATTACTGTCATCATTATGATAGATTAAAGGCAATTTACAGTGTGGAGCTTCTAACAGTGGATTCCAGGGGTCATTTGCCGCCTAATTGACTCACCAGAGATGGAGAAAGCACATAGCCAAGAGCGTTTCCGGCTGTTTACATTTCCCCCGTGGCTCCGGGCTGGTGACGGGAGCGGCAGGTGCACGAGTCAGGTGACACGGAGCGCCCCGAGGAGCAGTCAGGTGCAATAAGCCGAGCGTCGGTGTGGAGTAATTGACTGTTACCTGCAAGAGCGCTGAAGGGTGCGTTCAGATGAGATGCAAGGGGAACACGGCCACGGAAAGAGGGAAAGTTGGTTTAAAGAAGTCCTGTTGAAGTCGGCGGCGGAGAGGAGCTCCTGTTTGTTTATCTTGATTTATGCTCCTTAAACTGTGGCACCTCTGCGAGTGCACAGGCTCCTTCAGGTGTTACACTCGACTATTTTAATATTTGAGTTATTTATCTACATCGTTCCCAAACTCTGCAGGCTTCCCAATTTACCTGAAGACTGTACAGGGACCCGAGCGCAATTCAGACATGTTTTTCTCTCAGATTTACATGTTAACAAGACAAAATACTGTATATTTGTACTTTTGGATACTTTTTACGTCTGAGAGCACATTTCACTACATTTGAGCGCAGGTATCTGTACTTTTCCTTTTGGTCCGAGCCCTGCAGAAATGGCTGAAACTTTATTCTTTAGCACATTTAATTTGAGTTAATGTCTGAACTTTGAGCAAACGAAACACACAAAATACAACTAGAAAAATTAAGAAATCAATTGAATCACTTAAAATCTGCTGAACAGGGCAAAAATACAAAATCTAGTCAAGTTAAAATGACTTGAATTAAGAAAGTTTTACCGTGATTTGAGTAAATTCACTTGACGAGTTCCAGCGCACTGCAAACCTGAATAAGTTAAAAGAACCTAAAAAAAATGAGGCAGTCGATTGCCTCAATTATTTTAAGTTAATGAACTTAAAAGTCACGATCTTCTAGAACTTAAAGTGTCGGACTTGCTGCTTGTACCTTTTGGAAACAGATGGATTAAAAGTGCTCATTTACCTTAACTCACAGACAGTATTTGCAGTTTCATAGTTTTCTGTTAAGGCGACAATTTTTTTTTTTTTTATTATGACTTAAAACTGAGAGTTTTCAAACCACTGGAAAAGTTTAATACATTTTTTGCTTTGTATTTATTTCATAATTTTGTGCACACAGTCCAGTACATCCAGCTGCTCAGTACCTACACACATTATAGTTAACATATATTAAACTAATCACACATTATATCATATATATAAAAAAAAAACACGTTTCTCACCTTCCACGGTGGTTGGTCTCTCACCCTATATATATATATATACACACACACAGTATAAACATACATTATGCACAGATTACATATTAATTTCAATTGCTTATTTCTACTAAGTTGTAACTCATCATTTTAAGTTTCACTCATTTATACCCACAATACTTCACTTTAATCAAAAAAAGACTGAAAACTCCTCTCTTTTCCCTGGTATTTAATACTAGTCAGTTTATCTTGTTTTTTATTACAGGCCTCACATTGTGCTGTATATGTTTCTTCTGTCTTTCTTATCCTTTATGTGAAGCACTTTGTTCAGCTGAAGTTTTTTTAAATGTGCTATAGAAATAAACTTGAAGTGAATTGAAAAAAAAAAAAATTCAGATTACTTTAAAAGAAGAAAATGTCAGCAGCAACTTGACATAATTAATTTAGTCGGACAATTTCTAAAACTTTGAGTGTTCACAGCTTAATCTCTTTCTACTTTTACTGAATTACTTTGAACGTTCGGGTTTACGGTGTGGAATAAGACTTTTTGCACAAAATCGAACGTTGCCTCAAATGAAGTAAAATATTCTTCATTTAAGTCATTTGAACTTACCTAGAGATTGTTTTTTCAGTGTATGATAATGTCTGTGAGGTTAATACTGATTTTAAAGTAGTAAATTAAGAAGATTTATGTCAATTTAATTTCAAACTCAATTTTCTTTTTTGTTGTGTGGACAGTTTTACTCCTGCAGCGCCTCGGAAGCCCCCGGGGAACTTTTCCAAATTGTCCAGATACATTTGAGTCCAATTGAATATTGAATTGCTATAACTTAATTTCTTAACTCTGATGTTGTCCTTGTTTTCATTTTTTGTTTTCATCTCCACAAGTGGCACACAGCTCGTGATTCTGCTTTCAAAATGTACAAAAAACAAAATAAAAACATGGTTATATTTAAAAAATGACTGAAACAACTCCAACTTTCAATAGTTTTACAAGTCCAACGTGAACAAAATAGTTGAACGCCGGTCTTTAAAGTCCATTAAACGTATGTATACTTAAAGCACGTGCGTCTTGTTTGCAGATGAGCTTCAGAACAATTGACTGTCACATTAATAATTCATCCTCATATAGTGCAATCCTCTGTACGAGCGTTGCATAATACCTCCCGGAATACGCCCGCTATCTGATCGAGAGTCAAATTAATTATAAAGAGGACGCGATAGCGACCAGTGGGACTCCGAACGCGAACTCCGGGGTCCTCCACCGGCCTAATCACATCACTTAAACATCTCCAGATAAGGATTTCAATGAACTGGAATGCTCCTGCGTGAGTGTGGTGAGCCCGAGCGTCTGGAGCGACTTCTGTCAAGGGTAAGAGTGAAATACGCCATCCGAGCTGCTCCAGTAGACCGACTAACAGCAGCCAGACGATGATCGACAACACGGGCACAGTATTATAGAGCACGAGGATGATGAACGACTCTATATGTTTTACCTGTGACGCTGTGGAATATGAACACACAGCTCTCGGGGAGTTTGCATTATGTTTATATAAGGCTGGACCGTACTGGGAACGTGCTCAGGAACAACCACAGACTGGATATTTACTGGAAATGGACAGAGCTAAACCGCGAGCCTCCACGATCCAAACAGGAAGTGAGCAGGGAGGCGCTTCCGGCTTCAACAACTTGAAAAACTGTCGCTCCTCTCTCTGAAAATGCTGAAAATACCCCTCTTTATTATTCTATTTTTGACGTGTGCCTTATTTTGCAAGAGAAACAAACTGAAATTATGTCAGAAACTGTATTCAAATACTGCATATTGCATATTTTCCAATATTGTGCAGCCCCAGTTGGAGGTTCTATTCCAGGATCAATTCTGTGTGCATAATCTTGCTCCAAATACTCTGGTTTGGCAGTTTCCCCACTACAGAAGCCTGGGAGGCTCATAACAAATACAAACACAACAACACAACAAAAATAAAAAAAACACAACAGACGTGATCACGAGACTCTTATTTTCTGACGGACCAAGTGAGGAGGATCAAGCGGAAAATTATTTCCGACGGTCAGACAGTGTCATCGATCCTGCCACAAAACAATAAATGACTTTTACTCACGTTTCCAACTTCGTTCTCTTCTTCGTTCCTTTACTGTTCACATTCTTCTTCTTAAGCTTTTCCCATTCACTTCCTGCTTGATCCTCCTCACTTGGTCCGTCAGAAAATAGAGTCCCGAGGTCACTTGCTTTGTGGCTTTTTTTGGTGAGTTGTGGCTCTCTTCAACCTAAAACATGTATCACTGTAAATGAGAAGCTGTTCTCAATTGACTTTCCTGGTAAAATATGGGGAAAAAAAACAAAAAAAAAAGCTTCTGTTATGGCTTTTTGTTGTGGCGTTTGTATTTTCTGTGAACCCCTCGGCTTCTGTACTAATAACCCCTGTAACCGCTGGCCTCGTGAGCTTCATTTGACTGCAGCCAAATGCTTTGGGCAAAGTCACAGTTCCTTAGTTCACTTCTTTACACAGTTTATGGGAACAATCCACCGTCTGATTTTTATTGTACAGTTTATGTGGTTTCATGCGGTACCGTCATTATAAAACAATACAGAATCTGGGAGATGAACAAAAAGATGGCGTCGTACTGTTTGTGTTGGCGTGTGATCAGAGCTCAGAGGCTAAATCTTACAAAGCGAACTTTTAGGTGTTTTGAGAATTTAAAAATTCTAAAATAAAACCATTGTCATGCTGTGAAAATAGAGAAGAATCTCTGTGAAATCTGACCTCTGAAAGCTGACGATGCCATTTCAATTTGATTTTACATAAAAAAGCTATGGTTTTCTGTGGGAGAATTCATTCTGGGCCGGAGCTGCAGTACTTACGGAGCAGCTGCTAATCGAACTCACACCCGCTGTTATTATAGATTCATTTGTGAAACCAGAAATACCAGTTCCTGCTGTTTGTGGCATTATATTATTCTACAGTCTGAGGTGAAAGGTTTGTGTAATGTTCACAGTGGGTCTGGAGGTGTAGGTAGGGTGTTCCTCATTTTTGTTATTTTGTCCTCATTTCAGACCCTCGGCCGCCACCATCACATCAACATAAATCATATTGCACCTGCGATGCTGCGACAGCAACGTCTGTAACTTTCTGAAACTGTTTTCTGTTGAACAAAAGCAAATGCCAAAAAGGAAGAATCCTTAAAGCCTGTTTGGAGCTGAGAGCGTCGTTTTGCCAGAGCACCAAAGGAGAATCCTGTGTCTTCTGTGACTCTGCTGTGTTCACACTGATGTGAGGAGCCGGGGTAAAGGTGAGAGCGACAGACACAGAACGACACAGGGACAACGCTGCAGAGCTGAACACTTCTTTAACGTCTTCACCCCAACAACAGACGACAAAACCACTGCTGAGTAACACACAGGTGATGCTTTACATGTCTGTTACTCATATAAATCCATCGCTCTAAAATTATGTCGTCTTCCTCATGTAGCCGATGTGTGCGATACAGAATCATCTTACTTGTCTTATAAATAATAATATAATCAGTGTTATGCCGGTGGTCACCCAGGTGGAGGCCACTATTATATTCTGCATGAAGATTAAAGCTGCATTATCGTCAAGGAACAGTAAGTGATGCTGAGTTTGGACTCTAAAATCGTCCTGAAGCAAAGATTGTCCAGACTTCTGGAGTCAGATCTCTTCATAACCTGTTGGTCTGATCTCCGGCACTTCCTGTTCCCAGCAGCTCAAACAGAGTCTGGACGTGACAGGTGCACTCGTACTCTGAGCCTCGTGTTCACAGTGATGTTTTAGTTGGTGTTTTTCAGAAGTGAGAAATCAGATACAGCACATGTATGTCTGACCATTGCCTCTCCTGCCAGAGGGAAAATCTGCACAACAACAGGGCAACAGAACGGCTGCCCTGTCACAACACCGTCACATGACGCTTCTGAGGAAGAACACAGGAAGAAACCAGATTATAATGAGCCCATAAACAAGTCTCCTGCCTGAAGATATTTTTTAAAAAACAGTGTCAGAGGTATTTCTGTATTTCTGAGCAAGTGACGTTACCCACACTGTCCATTCCTGTTACAGGAGCTCAGTCCTTCTCAGATCGTGGGGCGATATCAGGGACAAAGTGACCAGACTGAGGTCAATCTGTGGGTCAATGACGTGACGCCTACATTTTCTGTCCAGTTACAGTTTCCTCAGTTAAAAAGGTTCAAATTTCACAATAATTCACCACATTTCTGTAGCACCTCTGTGGAACCAAATCATTTTTCAGAAATTATTCTGCATGTTTTTTGTGCTTAAAGTGTTAAAATGTCATGTGGTGCGACCGTGCATCATGTGGTGCCACTAATAACAGCAGGAATTCTGTGGCTGGAGTTTAATAACAGACAAAGTCGACTTGGGTGAACGGTTCTTTAGGCATTTTTCTTCATTTGATGCATTTTCCAGGGCAGTAGTTTGTTCATTAAACACAAGCAGGCGACTGTCATATTGGAGCAGAAGAAAATATCAATATGCATTAAAAATCTAAAGAAACACAACAGTTTGTTTCTGTACACTTCATATTACTCACAACTTAGATTAATATAACAACCATGTTTTAGAAAATAAAACAGTTTTAAGGTTATTCTCGGTCGCACCACATGACATTTTACACTGAAAATGCTTCATATAAATGTTAAACACAGATTTATGCTCCTGACACTGGAAATATGTGAAAAAGTTCAATAGAAACTCATATGTTTTATCTTTTAAAATTTGCCTGTTGAAAATCCTGATACATCAGAGATCGTTCTGGACTTGCAAGTGAAGTCAAAATCAAGAAACTAAATCTTGAATGCCAGCTGAAGTGGGTAAAATCTCAGAAATGAAAAGATGCAAAACCAAAATCAGTTCACGTCAGTCATTCCCAATACATATCGTGCACAGCAGTGAGATTAGTAGTGTGTGTGTGTGTGTGTGTGTGTGTGTGTGTGTGTGTGTGTGTGTGTGTGTGTGTGTGTGTGTGTGTGTGTGTGTGACTGTCGCTTCAATCCTAAAGTGCTCCAGTGGAATTATCCTGTTCATTTGCATTTGAAACACAGCTCCAGGTGCACACTCTGTTCTGGGAGACATCAGGACCCATTGATCGCTAATAGTCTGTCGATAGGCTGTGGAGGAGCTGCGTCGGTTTAAACGGAAAACTGGCCCCGTGCGGCGTGTCCGAGTTTGCGTCGGACTCCCTCAGGGACACGGCCTCTGAGCGAGCCGGGATTGAGCGATGTTATCTGGAACAGCACGAATCAAAGCCCATGTTTTGAAAGAAAAAACAAATCTATATAATCTATCGTTTAATTACAGCCTTAAAGGGCCAGTGTCACGTTGTTTTCTGATCTGTTCTGTAGTTTTGTAGTTTTGTTTCCTCATTATAAACAAACCTGGAGCTGTTTTGTTTCCATCACTTGTTTAACAGATTTAGGAGTTCTTCCCTCAAACAGAAAACACTTGGTTCCACCTTGTGATGTCATGTGGTAGTACAGGAAGTGCTCCAGTGCGGTTGTAATGCAAAACGTTTCATTTTAATCTAAAATCAAACAAGTGTAAAGTACAGTTCCTCAATATGAGGTTCAAGGTGCAGGCTAAATGTGTGCTTCTCCTTTGGACAAAACAAGCTAAAAATATGACAATATCAGTGGATTCAGTGGTGTCCTGAAATAATCATGATCTATAAACATCAATTAAGACAGAAACATTTTTTCACTGACTTGATTCTTGATTTATCTCGTCCAAAACGAATTACTTATAATCGAATTACTTTATGGGCAGATAACCGGGCCTATTTACCCATTCTGCCTCCAATAGCACTGCAGAACCACAGGAGCCATTAATAATGTAAATGTGGTTTGGAAAAGAAAAAAAGGGGAAGGCTTATTTTTGTAGACTTAAATGTAAAGTAATATTACAACACAAGCAAAACAGCCATGACCGGCAGTACACGAACTCAGAGATAACATGGACCATGGCAGAGACGGGACTGAAAGGAAAGCACTTTTAAGGATGAGCTAATGTCACTGCTAACCAATATTTAGAGCTGGGCGCTCCTTTAGAGAGAGGGGGAGGAGCTCGGAGTAGAGTCTCTGCTCCTCCACATGGAGAGGAGCAGCTGAGGGGAGGAGCCTCTGTTCCCTCAGGAGGTGTTCATGTCCCACCGGGAGGAGGCCCCAGGGAGACCCAGGACCCACTGGAGGGACGACGTCTCTGGGCCTGGGAACAGCTCAGGGTCCAGGAGGACATGGAGGAAGTGTCTGGGGTGAAGGAAGTCTGGGAGTCCCTGCTTAGACTGAGGCCCCCACGACCCGGCCCTGGATAAGAGGAAGAACATGGAGGGATGGACAGAAAGCTCCAAAAAGTTAAGTTAATATCTCTTCTAAGGTAAAAGATATTTGTTAACCTGAAAACTACAGCTTCATGACATCACAAGGTGGAACAGAGCATTTTGAGCTTTGGCGATGCAGACAGACGAATAATAAAGGGTTACTCAAACATGTGCATGAAAAACCACAGCTCCGGGTATATTTTTGCTGAGGTAACAGGATTCAAACGTGGCTTAAGCTCACACGAGTCACTCTTGTGTAACGTAGGACCTTTTAATATGTGGATTTGTTTGAGTGGCTGGGATGAGGAGAAAGTGCTCCATCATTAATCCTTATGCAAAACACGGACGAGGGGGAACTCAAAGGGAATGGCTTGAATAATAAATGCCCACAGCTGGAGAAACGAGTGGAGGGAGAAGGGAGCATCAGCAGATCTGGGACAAACAAGTAGGACAAGAGCCGGGGCCTTCTGCACATGTCGACTCACCCACATTTTCTCCAAGACCTGGACGAGAAACCGAAACAGAGAAGTCAGCAGATGTGTACGTGCTCCTTCCCCGGCCTTCACTAAAATGCACAGCGCGTACAGCTTCAGAGCCAAACGAGGACTTGTTCAGCAAGGCGAGATCTCCTGAGTGCTTATGACTGTTTGGTATGATTCCCTCTTAATGTGGTGCGATTTTAAAGGTCTTATATTACGCAGAATTGATTTTAATCATGTTGTAATGCTCTTACCTCACCAGAAACAGACCTGGAGTTGCATTTTGTTTCCTTCACACATGCCTGAGTAACTATTATTAGTCTGTCTGCATCTCCAAAGCTAAAAAAAAAAGCTCTCTTCCACCTTGTGATGTCATGAAGTACCAGCTTGCAAGTGAACGGCTCCCTTTTACCCTTTGTTGAGTAGAGATGGGCAATTCCAAGGCTGAAATTATTAAATTATCCACATTTTTGAGCTATAAAACCACCTGTAATTTAATAAAGGTAAGTTTGAGCTGTTTCATGTCATATTGTGAAGTATTTCAGGTAGAGCAATGACATATCCATAGAAACATGCATGAAAAGTTACCTAGTGCACCTTTAAAGTTGAACTCGGGCACGTTTGAATCTAAAGTCCGTTTCTAGAGGAGGTGAATTCTGTCAGAAGCCAAAAAACAGCACAGATCAGTGTTTCCTCGGTGGAGATCTCACTGTGGCAGTGAGTCTGTCAAGGCAACAAACTAGTGTAGTGATGGGGGCAAGTTCTGAACTTCCACGTAAAACACCAATTTGCTTCAGACTGAAGAAGCTTAACACCACTTTAACCCATCTGACAACAGCCACGAGTCTAACAAACCAAACGCTCTGCCTGGTTCACTCATTAGTGTCTGGAAACGTTAGAAAACAACTTTATAAGCACCTCACACTTCCCTCTGCTGATTTCCCACTGCACAGGCCAAAGCCCAAAAGACTCGATCACCGATGTTGTTTCTAATCCCGTTTACAGTTGTGCTCATAAGTTTCCATCCACTGGCAGAATTGATGATTTCTTGGTCCAGAAGCTGCACATGGGACGGACTCGGATATTCAACATGATAATGATCCAAACACAAAGTGGAGCTGTGGCTCCAGCAGAATAAAGTGAAGGTTCTGGAGTGTTCGTCTCTTCTGACCTCAGTATCACTGAGCCTCTGGGCAGATTCAAGCTGCAGTTCAGACAAGAGCCCAAGAATTTACAGGAACTGGAGCCTTTTGCCCAGAAGAATGAGCAGCTTTACCATCAGAGGAAAGAACACATCCACAACTATCACAAAAGACTCCAGCTTCACTGGGTCATTTGTGTAGTTTCAGTTTCATTATGATTTAAAAAGAGGAAACACAGGAGTTTGGTAATAAACGGCTTCACCCAAGAAGCACCAACCATGAGTGAAAGAAAAGTTTTTGTGTTGTTCATATTCTCTGAAAGATGGACAAGAAATCAATCAAATTCTGTCAGGGTCTGTAAACTTATGAGCACAACTGTATTTACCAGTGAATTATATTTTTTGAAAAGTGCTGTGGTTAAGTATTTAAATCATCAGCACAATATTGCAGAGCCTGTAATAACATGTACAGGCCTTGGCTCGTGCTTTCAGCTTTTACAGTCGATCCTTCTGTTCTGACACCGAGCTGAACTCTCGCTCTGAAATCACGTGTGAGTTCGTTGTTGCAGGAAGAAATACTCCAGCGACAACAAGTGAGGATCGACTACTGACTGTGAAGAAGAAGAGAAACTGAAAGTTGTTGAAAGAAAATGGTTCGGGAATGTATTTTTTTATTTTTTCAAAAGATCTTGTTTAGTCCTGGTTCAGTCGGGAAACGGCTGTTATCCATTTTTTCCATTATTCATTTAAACACAAAATGAAAAACTGAAAAAAACGAATCGTTATCCATTTTTTCATTTTGCTTTGTTTTTTGTTTTTATTTTGAAAAACTAGTGAATGAATGATACAAGGATTCAACTGTTATTTCTCCTTCACATACCTACTGAACAAGTTCAAACACAATGAGACATTCTCGGCCAAAATGTGCAGGTTTATAACCTTTATTTCCTTTGATAGTTTCATTGCATCCAGTTCAAAGCCCAATTGGTGCCAGTTCCTTGATATTTGTTTAAATAATCCAGCATTTTTTACAGAATTGTCATCAATATTTACTGCTACTGTTGGTGCCAGTATCGGCATTGGTATCGGTTCATCCCTAAACTTTAAACTTAACTTTAATTTAACTTCAATTGCCTTTGTTCCTTCAGCTCTTCGTGTTGGCTGGAGTTTTCCTGGGCCCCGTCAGAGCGTCTCTGTGGTGCAGGTGCTCGGATGTGGCCTGGATGACGCAGCAGAAGCTGGTGGTGCTGCTCGGGGAGTGGAGCTCGCCGAGCACAAACCCATTTGTCACAGATAAATGTGATTGTGTCTTTGTTTACTCACTGTGCAGTCACCTTGTTCACTGCTGCGGCAAGAGAACAAAATATTGGGAATACACATTTTGGAAGGGCACAGAACAGCAGCTGGTGGACACGCTCGCCACCTAACCTGAAAGTGTGAGGTTTGAGCCCCGTGTGGAGTGTGATTCTTCGGGATGGAACAATAATGTAAATGTTGTGATATCGTATCGTCAAAGGTCTCACAATAATATCGTGGAGCATCACAATATATTGAATCCCAAGTCTCTTTGCTTAAATGAACAGTTCTGATCCAGAAATAGCTAAAAAAAACAAAACAAAAAAAACAGAGGGAACTACATAGACCATGATCCTTTGCTCCGTTTCAGTGCAGACGACATGAAGAAATAACTGTTCTAAGCACTTTTACATCTTCATTCTGTGGATTAAGTCTGTGAAGAATTTTTAGAGGAAAAAGTTGCAGATTCACGCAAAATATTGCAATAAATATGGTACGGTGAGGATATTGTGAAACTTGGATATCGTTACACCCCTAGTATTTCTGTGTACACGTGTTTTTGGGCTCCAAGAAATATCACAATCAAAATCACAATTTGCAAGAAAACAAAACAAAACAAACTACTAGGGTTGAACTAGGGATGTCCCAATCCGATATTCAGTATCTGTATCGGCTCCCAATCCGGCTCTTTTATGAGTATTGGACAGTATCGGATTCAGTCACGTGATTAGACTGATCCAGTTTCACAGGTTTTTGCAGCATCGATGCGCTTTACGGCCGCAGTAAATCAAAACGCCGCCGTGTCGCTGTGTGGGACTTTTCACTGCAACAGAACGAGAGTCAAACAGCGACACAATCACTGCAAACAAACAGTTTCTGTGGAAGAACCAGCAGAGCCACTTTAACACCACCGATTTGATTCACTTACAATAGAATCATCCGGACATGTCTGAGATTTCCAAGAGCAAAGCCACAGCAGCAAACACTGGAGGAGAAGAGAAAAACTTCGTCGAAAAGGCGACAAGTCCAAGAAAATAACACAGAGGATTGTTGAATTCATCGCTTTATATGATCAACCGCTGTTGTCTAATGGAGTTTTTGGAGCCAAGGTACAAACTTCCTTCATGACGCTACACAAAAAGGTATTGGATCGGTATTGGTTCGGTTTCAGAAAGAGCACTCCGTAAAAAAAATCCAATCGAAAGCCAAAAAAATCTCGATCGGAACATCTCTACTTTTAACCACTATTGCAAATGTAATTGTTTTGTTCCAAAATTGTGCAGATGTGACATAGAAGGAAAAAGAGCAATGGACCCAGAATGAACCGTCCACCCACAGGACCCCGTGTGGACAGAGAGGGGAGTGCAATCACTGACTCTCACAGACTGTGTTTACTTTGGTAAATATGATTCTAACCATTTTATTGCATCTGATTGAGAAATTTAGTTGGTTAAGTTTTGTTAATATTTTATGATTAACAGTATAAAAGATTTTCTTCAGTTGTATCCTTGTGCAAGACACTTAATGCACATATGTCCGTCTGTATTTTAGTCAGAGATGCCAGAGGTGCAGACAAACATTGTGAAATTAAATCATAATTACTACACTGATGATTTAGTGACGTTGGTGATTGTTACGACCCGAGTGGATCTAACATATTAAAGAGGACACAGGAGACGGTTTACAAAAGTTGTAATTTGTTTTATTTTCTAAGTTAATTTAATTTACTTTAAAACCCCTAAAAACCTCTCCCGTGCTCAAAAAGAAAGTACAACAGAAAGGTGGACCTGGTGATCCGACCAAACAGAACAAAAGGATGTGGCACCGGGTCAACCCTGTACAGGGCCGTAGAAGCCGGTGCCGACATCACTCACCTAATGAAAAATGTCCCCAAACCATCCTTACCAAACCAAAAGGCGAAAACAGGACAGCCGGTCCCACCTGGTCAAACACAAAAGGCAAACTGCAGCTAACAGGCGCAGTGTGGCCTGCACGAGCAGCAGCCAAAGCAGGAGGAGCGCACAAGGCAGCGAGTGCGGCCCGGGTGTTGGATGGGCGAGGCGGTGCGCAGCGAGGCGGTGCGCGGCGAGAGCGCCGGAGCACGGAGAGAGCGCGCCGCTGATAGGCAGCCCATTTATACCATAGGTGCATAAGGGGCGCCCGCACCTAACAGTGATCAATGTAGAAAAAGCTCCTCCTCATAGTTTTTATCTTTTACATTTGTTTTCCATTGATTTGTAACATTGGAATCAAATTCTCTGTAACTTTTGAACATGGTTGTCCTTGAAATATGGAATTATTAGTCACATCATTTACTTCATGTACTTCTACAGCATGTTGCCTGTATTGTACATTGTCCCTCCCCTCCTAATTTGGAAGTCCGGTGGTGTTATGAATACAGATGATCCAATGATTCCAAGGTTAATCAAAGCCTCTCTTATTCTATTATCTTAATCTGTGGGCTGCTCAAAGCCTAACATACAATTTCCTCTATACGCAAAGGCGCCTACCCAGGGACCAAAGAGTAATGTGTTAGTAAGGTGCTGCGGTGCACTCATTTCTGGGCAATCATGTTCTCAAAGTCTGATAAAGGGTGATTAATGAGTTTCTCACAGGCTTCCGCTCTTATAGCCACCTGCCCGACAGAAACATCTGAGACATTTTCAAGGCAACTGGACCTTTTATAAAATACCTTATGTAAGAAAATAATTAATCATCTGGAAGCATATTTTTAAGTTTTGTGATCAGGAAGTTGGACGAAAGTGTTCAAAAAAGCTGTGTGCATTTTGGCAACAGAAGTGTCACTGTTCCCCGTTCATTCTGATTCATTCAGACAGAAGAAGACAGAGGTAAAAACATTTCCAGCATCAAAATGTCTGGTTGTTCTGTGTGTGGTTGTCAGAATCAATATTCTACCGGCAAACTAAAGTGTTAAAGTTTTACTCACGAGGATCTGGCAGTCGGACACCGTTTGTCAAAGTTTAGCTTGTTCTTGATCTTTTGACGAGAATCCTTTCACAGAGCTGCTGAGTTCTGCCGTACTTCTGCTGCCAAAATGCACAACCGAACCTACGTCACCACTGTTTACGAACACTAAAAGGCTCTGTAAAAGAAGTGATGGACTTTTGAGAGAGTTTCAAGAACAAACCACCAGCCTGAAAAACTCTCAACATTGTTAATGTCAAAATCTTCTGAAGGATTTGGACATCAAAGTGACACTGCTTAAAAATGCACCTGATCAGAAACCTGCCCTCACTGAGGATTTGGACAACCTGGACACCAAAAAACAAGATTATAACTGACGGCATAATCACTGATGCAGAGGAAACATGGCCTGAAACTGAAAACAAGGAGCGTGAGATGTTTACCACAGAGTTAAAAGCTAGACTGGATGCTGCCAAAACCCAGATTGATCAGACTCATCGAATGGGCAAGTTCAAAAGAAAACCTCTGGGACGCTTATCGTTCAGTGAGAAACAAACTCACTCAAAACAACAAATCTAAGTAAACTAAAGTTTTCTTGTAGCTCCTCAATAGAAGAAACCAAAGGCCTGAGCAAGAAGTTATGGAAAGTGCTTAACAAAGTCATGCGGAAAATCAAAAATGGTGATAACTTTACTTTTGTAGAGGATGGGGATAGATATATAACAAAACCAAAAGACACAGTGAGTTATTTCAATAATGATGTTGCTGATAAAGTACACAGAAGAGATCAAATACTCATCTCTCAATGGCTAATTCAGAAGATTATGAATGAAAAGAACTGCATGTTTGAGTTTACCAGTTCTGAACGTCACTGGAGGACCATAAACCCTGTGGTGTGGATCAGATGGAGGATCGACTGTTGAGACCCTCTGCAAAGATTATAGCACATGTTTTTCATTTGTGTTTAGAAATAACTGTTTTCCCACAAACCTGGAAGCTGTGAAAGACTTTACCCAATCCAAAAGATGCTAATGAGTTCATATCAGATTGTCAACCACATTGTCGACCGATCAGCATCTTTCCAGAATGAAGCATATAAATAGATTCTACATGCTCACATATGTACATGTGTGCATGTGTATGTGTATGTATTTATATGTGTGCATGTATATGTGTATGTATTTATATGTGTGCATATATATGTGTTAATGATACAGTTTATTTTTGCTCTTGTGATGCAGATGAGTTTCATTGCTTCAAGAGGAGCTGGTGAAAGTCGCTAAATGGGATGAAATGATGATGAAAATCTGTTGAAATTGAACATCTGTAAAACAAAAGCAGTGATTTTGCGTCTAATTACACTTTAAGAGCAAATCCAAAATGTCTGACTGAATGCAGCAGTTGTAGAAAAGGTAAAGAGTCTGTTGTTGGGGTTTGGTCAGATGACAACTCATTAATAAAATAGTTTAAGATATTTCTGTAATCAGAAAAAGTCAGCATTTTTTAACAGATAAAATCATTAAGCCGGTAACACGAGCACTGGTTTTATCTGGTTTGAGTGTCGTCTAATAGTTTAGTCATCGGCCTCTAAACAAAATCTTAATAAAATTCAACTGGCAGAGAACAGAGCAGCTCCAGGAGAATGTGCAGAAGTGAAGGACTTCAGACTGTCATGGTCGACAGAGACTGAGCTGTAAACACACTCCGTCTGTGAGAGAGTCTCTGTGTAAAGAGCCTGTGCTTTTACAGTGAGCTGACTCATGAGCTGCAGATCACCATGGTTACCACACCAGACTCACTGATGCTCTGCCTTTGGCTAAAAGCAACGTGTTAAAGACATCTGTGTTATACAGAGCTGTATGTATGAAGAAATTGTCATTAACTTTTAAAATATATCAGGTGACAGACTTAATTTTGTTTTTTAACCTGTGCAAATTGAATGTGGCAATAACTGACTTAATATTGTTTTTTGTTTAACAGAATATGTGAAATTATCATGTTTTTGTAATGCACTTTCAAATGTACTTTTCTATGTTTTATGTGGACCTCAGGAAGAGTCATTGATGGGGTAAAAACTAACAAAGATCCAAAATAAATAAATAAATAAAATAAACAGACTCCACAGTTGTGCAGTGGAATAAAAATCGCACACAAATTTGGGGAAATGCAAATATTAAACTTCTTTTACATGGGTTAAATAATACTTTGGTGCTTCTGATTCTGCAAAAATACAAACTACATGTGGTTTCTCAGTCCCCCTCCTGTTTTTACCTAAACCGTCGTGTTTGTTTTCAGTGCAATGGGCCGTGCATCTCTCTGATTGTAAAGTTTTGTCAAAGTACGTGGTTCTGACTGGTCCGGTAAGTGTAAAGTCGTTCCAGTATTATCGTTATATCAGAGCGGTGAATCTCTGTATATCGCGCTTCAACATTTGTTTTGTGTCCCATTATGTAAAAGGTTTGATTTAACAGCTGCTGCTTAGTTGAAAGCTGCTCAAACGTTTGTCAATTGGCCGTGCAAAGTGAGGAGGCTCTCTAAACTTCACCACTCGACTTGTGAGCGCTGTTGTTCTTGTGCTGGAGAGTGCGCTGAGCAAAGTACCCACAATGCAACTGGACAGGCTGGTGAGAGGCCGCTTGGCACACTGCGACGTTTGTGAAAAATCAGGGGAGGGAAAAGGCCTCTGTCCCGTCTCCTCTGCTCTTCAGGCTCTGGAAACAGCTCGTGGTGATGACACTGGGCTGGATCTGATTTTCTAATGTGCAATAATGTAAGATTTGGAACCCGTGATCTCTGTAAACCCTTCCAAACACTGCAGACTCATACTGTTCCATACATTAGCTTCCAAACACGGCTATTTTGGTAACTGAGATCCACCCGAGCATGAGCAGCACGAGAGCCTTGGACCTCAGGGCCAAAGAGAACGTTCATGTTTTTAAAAATAGGCTCAAGACTTTCCTTTCTCACTTACCGTTACATTTTTGTATGAAAAGTGCTTTATAAATAAACTTTGATTTGGTTACACGGAAAGGATCTAAAGCAAAAACGCAAAAGTGCATTTTCGTTTTCACTCTTATTCCGCATTTACAAAAGTGTTTTGGGGAATTCTGATGTAGTATCCACACCCAGAGCGTAGGGGGCAGCACCACCAAGACCAAATGCTGAGTATGACCCTTCTGCTTTTACTTCCTCTTCTCCAGCGCCTCAATGCAAACCAACATGGAGAAGAATAATAACACCACCAACTTCATGTGATCAATGGAGTTTCTGGCTCGAGTCCTGTGGCATTTGCAGCTCGGTTGAAGTTCTGCCATGTTTGTTTGTTTTCTGAACTGACTCGTGACATAATCTCTACGCCACAGCCATGAAAACACAGTTTTATGTTTTCAACCTTTTACACGGCCACGACAGGGTGGAGCTTAAGATTTCCACTCTGGAGGCGTTTTCACATTTTTACGTTTTCAGTCCCTCAAAACACAGTCTAAACGATATGAACATCTGGAGAAATGTTTTGTGTTTTCCAACCGTTACTGTCCCCTGGGAAACAGGGATGACTGGTCACCTTAAGCTTGTCACCAAAATTAAAACACTTTATTTAAAATTTGTTGACCTATTATTGAATTCTAAATGTTGCAAATTGCCATATTCAAGATAAAAAATAGAAGCTGCTGAGGCTGTCAGTCAAAGCTGGTTTTCCAAGTGGTGAAAGAAATAAGAAACATTAAAGGAAGAGACTGGGAAAGTGCAGACTTAAAAAAAAAAAACAAGGGAAAAATCAGTTTATGTGAAGAGGAAGGCAAGCAGTTTGAAGAAATAATGTGCAAATTAAACCAAAACACAATTTATGCACGAAGTTGTTTATCAGGAAGCAGTGTTATGACATCAGTTTAGTACAATATAAATGCAAGACCTTTAGACGAATACCAAGCTCCACCCGTGTGCTGTTGGATAATTCAAGAAAACTGAGTGAAAATTGTCCAATCATGATTTCAGTTTGGAGATTTCCATTAAAACCACCATTTGGCTCGCGTTCTGGGCCGCACTTAGCTAACAGTCATTAGTTGGGCGTCATTAATTAAGCTTCGGGAGCAGAGTGGAGCGATTGCAGATGGCGCTCCCCTGCCACCGGAGCATGTTTAAAATAGCAGCATGAGGAGTTCTTCAGCCGCGCTCTCTCAGCACAAGGTTAATGACGGTCTAAAGTCCTGTTGGAGACGGCGTGACACTGTCCAAGTACTTTCTGTTCTCTATTCGTTTTCCATTGACCTGCGGTTCTGTAAAATATCACATTTCTTCTTTAACAGAACGTAGAAAAGAGCGTCCCGCGGTGCCACACAGTCATGAACATGCACTTATTCCAGGTGTTATCAACGTGAACATGTATCAGGGACATCGGCATGCACAAATAAGGAATCTAACATTTCTATCATAGTAAAGATGTAAATCCGTTAACAAGATGTTATTACAGATGGAAGGAACAGACCTGATGTCGTGTGGCGCAACTTCCGGTCGATGCTTTTCTACGGCAAAATCCCTGTGGAAAATTGTTGCATATTTTTGAGCAGCTTCATAAATCTGCCCCAACACCAAATCTTCATCCAACAAGGAACAAAGAACAGATTCTGTCCATGAAGAATTTATCCACGACGATCGAGGGAAGAAAGACGAAAACTTAAAGGAAACAACGACGAGCATCAGTGAAACGACTGAGCAGCACTAACGTTCTGGTCCTGGAGGAAACAGAAGGAACTTGTTCAGAATGATTCTAGAATTAAAATTAAACATCGATTTTGTGACATCGATATTAGCACAGATTGAGAGATTTGGGCAGTTTAAATGCTCGACATGTGATCTGTGAACATCTGTAGCATTCGAGTCTGAGTGAACAAGTTCCTTCTGTTTCCTCCAGGACCAGAACGTTAGTGTTGCTCAGTCGTTTCACTGATGCTCGTCGTTGTTTCCTTTAAGTTTTCGTCTTTCGTTGTGGATAAATTCTTCATGGACAGAATCTGTTCTTTGTTCCTTGTTGGATGAAGATTTGGTGTTGGGGCAGATTTATGAAGCTGCTCGAAAATATGTGACACTTTTCCACAGGGATTTTGCCACAGAAAAGCACTGACCGGAACTGACTTTTACTCTACATTGCGGCACTTCTGGCCCTTGTGAAAAAGCTCTGTGGAACTTGTGCAACCAAAATGCAGGCTCGGAAAGTTGAAAATATTGAGCTTTAAAAAGAACATATTGTGCTTGTGTCTGGTGCATATAATAAATGACCCCTGTGGATCATTCTATTATAATTTGGACATTTTAAATACCTCTGTTGAACACGTCTGCTGATGCCGGGTTAGAAAAATGTAGTGCCTGATTAGGCATAAGGGGCTTAATCCAAAGAATGAAGATGTAAAAGTGCTTAGCACAGTTATTTCTTCATGTCGTCTGCACTGAAACGGAGCAAAGGATCATGGTCTATGTAGTTCCCTCTGTTTTTTTTTAGCTATTTCTGCATCAGAACTGTTGTTTTTGTCATTCCAGATATTGTGATGCTCCACGATATTATTGTGAGACCTCTGACGATATGAAATCACCATATTTCAGTCATTGTTAGATCCCTACCTTCTTTTTCTCTCTTGTAGACTGGACTGTCACAATGTAAACCCCTTTTTAAATGCAGATCTCTACAGCTCAAATCTTATAGTACAGAAAAATGCATAAAATTGATCTCTACCCACTACTGTAAAGAAACTGTTCTCTAGATAAACACTATGCCCCAAAAATGATTGCTCCAGCTTTCATATACTGAAGGATAAGTGGATATTATTTACTGTCGTGACAGGACTGTACACTAAAATACAGTATGTGCATTCTAAAACCATTCCTTTGATAGATAAATCTTTACAGTGTGATCAAATTATAAGTACATGATCTTGAGACTGCAGCTGGTCCTCTAAAAACACATGCTCTTATGAACTATAAAACAACAGTGGATGAAGACAGGATGAATGCACGTCTTTGGCGGATGGCAGCGCGTTAACGTCCATATGATGCACGATTAAAGGGATTGCGCTGTGTTGTAAGTGAATTAGCTGTGAAGGGACGCAGCCAAATCAAAATTAAAAATGACTTTTGAGCAGCTGTTTAGCTCCAAACTGATGGCAGCCTGGTCTGACTTCAACATTCTTTATCACAACACTTAAATGTCCGTTACTGCACACTCTTGTCAGCTTTTAATCATGTCACAATGTTGTTTCATCTTCAGAAACGTGCCTGGAGTTGTGCTTTGTTTCATTCACACATCTTTAAGTGTTCCTGTATTGTTGTCGTCTACATCTCCAAAGCTCAGAAAGCTCTGTTCCACCTGGTGATGTCATGAAGCTGGAGTTTTCAAGTTGAGAGGTACTTTTTACCTTTTGTTCAGCGGAGATGAAGTGAAGGTTTAAAAACACAGCTGGGTATTGATGTTTCACCTCATGATATCATAAGGTGCGGTTTCAGCACTCACTAAGCACTGAATATGCAGAATTTGTGTTAAAACCCTTCAAGACTGACGGTGTCCTATACGACAGTGGGGAATATGTTTTATATAACCGCGCAGAACTTTCCAAACGTAAATGACAGAAATGTACTTTTCTTTGAAAGAGTGCATGTAGAAATCTCCGTGCATATTTCCAGCATTATCCTACACGCTGTGTGATGACAAGCGGGAAACAAGTGTCCAATAGGAACTTTGTCTTCCTCCAAACTGATGCGTTCTGTCTATTTTGATTAGCCCAAACTTTGACAAAGAGTGAAATGAGTTAAAACAGTCGGTGCTCTGAGCGTCTGTGTTCATAACAATTGAAAAAAAAACGCTAACTTCCTGGAACGTGTAAAAATGGGCAAGGCACAAACCCGAGGCAGACGGAATATATTAAAAGTCCTTTATTAGATTGTGGGACACCAGCAGGACGGTCTTGGTCAGGGCATGAGGGTGAGACAGGAGCCACAGGTCTCCTTAAGTACTATTATATCACATGACAACATCACATGACTGAGGAAAATAACAGAAAAGGTTGGCCAACCATGAGGAAAGTACAGATGATGGACAGACACACAGAACTACAACAAGACACTCTGGCCTGTTGGAGACAGGTGGGTCCATCACGTTTGCATGAATATACGGCATAAAAAAGCATATGAAAATACAACACTCCACAGATCAAAGCATCGAGTCCAATAGGAAATCAGCAAGAAGGTTCAAGTAGTGAAACTGTCAGAGGAACATGGAATCGTCCAAATCATCATCAAGACCTGGATGTTCTGTGGCCTGTGATGTTGGAGTCTATCACCCCTGTGATGTTTAGAGGGACGACCTCCATTACCAGGACTTTTAAAAGGCCGACTTTGTACTGAATGGATGACTGAAAATGTAGAGCCGTTGGGTAATTGGCTCCAGGTCTGTTTTTGATGAGGTAACGACAGTATAAGATCTTTAAAAGTCTTTAAACATGAAAAACAAAACAAGTTTATTGTAACTGTTTGCAGTGGACCAAAGTCATTCCTCACTCACCTTATGCATTTCGAACATCGCAAGTATTCAGGAGTTTTGCCACAACTAGCACACTAACTGTACACTTCCTGACTGTCTGACATTAGAACGTTTTATCATTCTAAATCTGTATTGGAGAAAGACACATTTTGTTCAAAAACATGGACAGAAAGTGGAAACTGGGCCTTTCAGGTGTTCATATGAAAGCATCAGAAGTGCTGTAGCAGTCGGAAATCTCGACAGGTGAGCCGGAGTCACGCAGAGAGAGAAAATCCTCGGTCTCAGTCGTGTGCGGTAGTTGCATAACACTTAATTTTTAAATAGAAGTGGATGCATGCTGTGGCGCTAATTAAATGTTGTGTTTTTTAAAACTTGCTAAGAAAAATAAAGTTTGAGAAGTAAGTTAGACAGTGATGTAAACACTGTGTTAGAAATGAGATTTGGCACATGGCTGAAAGTGGTTAGAAAGCGGATTTGAGCTGAAAATGAATGCAGAGAAAAAAAGAATAAGAAGAATAAAAAGTCTGTACACTGCTTCATGCATATTACTTAAAGGGCCGACAGTGCAGTATTTTCTGATCTGTTATAATGTTTTTTCCTCATCAAAATCACAGCTGGAGTTGTTTTATTTCTGTGTCTTTAAACTTTACACATCTTCACCAGGATCATGTGGATGATTTCAGACATGACCAAACTTTTCTGAACAGAATGTAAAAGGAAGTAAACTTTAAATGCAGCACGACGCGACATCAGATGGAGCAGAGCATTTAGAGCTTTGTAACATACAAGAACATTCACACAGACAGTGGCTCCTTCTTTTCTGCATCGCTCGAGGAAAAACAGGATCACTGAACATGTGTAAATGAAACACAACTCCAGGTCTGTTTTTGCTGAGGTAACGACTTCAGAACATGAGTAAAAGCTCACATGAGTCACTTTTGCAAACGTTTGTCCACTGATCTGAAGGTTGGAGGTTCAAATCCCAATCGGTGTTAACATCAGTGGTTGAGCTGGTGTGATTCTGCCTCAAACAGATGAATATTTTGTTCTTGGGCAAGACACTTAACCCACCTCACGCCCAGTGTTTGCGTACACTGGTGTGTGAATGTGTGTGTGAATGGGTGAGTGAATGTGTGTGTGGATGTGTGTGTGAATGTGTGTGTGAATGTGTGTGTGAATGTGTGTGTGAATGGGTCAGTGTTTCCTTGATGTAAAGCGATTTGACTGCCTAGAAAGGGCCGTATAAAAATGTGACTATTTACCATAATATGCAATAACCTTTAAGGAGCATCAAATGTACCTTTATGAATCTATATTCTGCAACGACGACCACACAGACACATCACTGCCACAATGAAGCAACTGCAGTTGTTTCTATCAGGTCTTTAATCTTGAATCCATATTAGGATAAGTTATAATACAGTCTTATTATTATACTATTATTATTATAATATTGGATATTGGTTCAAGGATATCTTTAAGGATGTCTTTAGACTGATGTCGTAAGAGCAGCCCGTGTTTGCCCAGAACATCTTTTATTCATAGGCCGACTTTCTGGGCACTGGACATTTGGCTCGGCACACGACTGCTCAGAGTCCCAGAGCTTTGAGCCTGTGGAGGTCCTGGACGCTCCTCCTGTCCGAACAGACAGAGGAGTGCTGTGACCATAGACAGAGGAGTGCTGTGACCATAGACAGAGGAGTGCTGTGACCATAGACAGAGTGCTGTGACCATAGACAGAGGAGTGCTGAGACCATAGACAGAGGAGTGCTGAGACCATAGGCAGAGGAGTGCTGTGACCATAGGCAGAGGAGTGCTGAGACCATAGGCAGAGGAGTGCTGTGACCATAGACAGAGGAGTGCTGAGACCATAGGCAGAGGAGTGCTGTGACCATAGACAGAGGAGTGCTGTGACCATAGGCAGAGGAGTGCTGTGACCATAGGCAGAGGAGTGCTGTGACCATAGACAGAGGAGTGCTGTGACCATAGACAGAGTGCTGTGACCATAGACAGAGGAGTGCTGTGACCATAGACAGAGTGCTGTGACCACAGACAGAGGAGTGCTGTGACCATAGGCAGAGGAGTGCTGAGACCATAGGCAGAGGAGTGCTGTGACCATAGACAGAGGTGTGCTGTGACCATAGGCAGAGGAGTGCTGTGACCATAGGCAGAGGTGTGCTGTGATCATAGGCAGAGGAGTGCTGTGACCATAGACAGAGGAGTGCTGTGACCATAGGCAGAGGAGTGCTGTGACCATAGACAGAGGAGTGCTGAGACCATAGGCAGAGGAGTGCTGTGACCATAGACAGAGGAGTGCTGTGACCATAGGCAGAGGAGTGCTGTGACCATAGGCAGAGGAGTGCTGTGACCATAGGCAGAGGAGTGCTGTGGCCATAGACAGAGGAGTGCTGTGACCATAGGCAGAGGAGTGCTGTGGCCATAGACAGAGGAGTGCTGTGACCATAGGCAGAGGAGTGCTGTGACCATAGGCAGAGGAGTGCTGTGACCATAGACAGAGGAGTGCTGTGACCATAGGCAGAGGAGTGCTGTGACCATAGGCAGAGGAGTGCTGTGACCATAGGCAGAGGAGTGCTGTGACCATAGGCAGAGGAGTGCTGTGACCATAGGCAGAGGAGTGCTGTGGCCATAGACAGAGGAGTGCTGTGACCATAGACAGAGGAGTGCTGAGACCATAGACAGAGGAGTGCTGTGACCACAGACAGAGGAGTGCTGTGACCACAGACAGAGGAGTGCTGTGACCATAGGCAGAGGAGTGCTGAGACCACAGACAGAGGAGTGCTGAGACCATAGACAGAGGAGTGCTGTGACCATAGGCAGAGGAGTGCTGTGACCATAGGCAGAGGAGTGCTGTGACCATAGACAGAGGAGTGCTGAGACCATAGACAGAGGAGTGCTGTGACCATAGACAGAGGAGTGCTGTGACCATAGACAGAGGAGTGCTGTGACCATAGACAGAGGAGTGCTGTGACCATAGACAGAGGAGTGCTGTGACCATAGACAGAGTGCTGTGACCATAGACAGAGGAGTGCTGTGACCATAGACAGAGTGCTGTGACCACAGACAGAGGAGTGCTGTGACCATAGACAGAGGAGTGCTGTGACCATAGACAGAGGAGTGCTGTGACCATAGACAGAGTGCTGTGACCACAGACAGAGGAGTGCTGTGACCATAGACAGAGGAGTGCTGTGACCATAGACAGAGTGCTGTGACCATAGACAGAGGAGTGCTGTGACCATAGGCAGAGGAGTGCTGTGACCATAGGCAGAGGAGTGCTGTGACCATAGACAGAGGAGTGCTGTGACCATAGGCAGAGGAGTGCTGTGACCATAGGCAGAGTGCTGTGATCATAGGCAGAGGAGTGCTGTGACCATAGACAGAGGAGTGCTGTGACCATAGGCAGAGGAGTGCTGTGACCATAGGCAGAGTGCTGTGACCATAGGCAGAGGAGTGCTGTGACCATAGGCAGAGGAGTGCTGTGGCCATAGACAGAGGAGTGCTGTGACCATAGGCAGAGGAGTGCTGTGGCCATAGACAGAGGAGTGCTGTGACCATAGGCAGAGTGCTGTGACCATAGGCAGAGGAGTGCTGTGACCATAGACAGAGGAGTGCTGTGACCATAGGCAGAGGAGTGCTGTGACCATAGGCAGAGTGCTGTGACCATAGACAGAGGAGTGCTGTGATCATAGACAGAGGAGTGCTGTGACCATAGGCAGAGTGCTGTGACCATAGGCAGAGGAGTGCTGTGACCATAGACAGAGGAGTGCTGTGACCATAGACAGAGGAGTGCTGTGACCATAGACAGAGTGCTGTGACCACAGACAGAGGAGTGCTGTGACCATAGACAGAGGAGTGCTGTGACCATAGACAGAGGAGTGCTGAGACCACAGACAGAGGAGTGCTGTGACCATAGGCAGAGGAGTGCTGTGACCATAATATGTGCAACACAAGTGGTTTCTTAAATTCTGAGGAACTTAAACAGATGAGGTACCAAAGTTTGTACTCAAGTAACATTACTTCAGAATAATATTACTCAAGGTCCAAGAACTTACCAAGAGTAAAAAGTGTTTGAAACAAACTGTAACTGTATTTGGGCGTAACATTTATATATAGATTTATAATTTTGTTATAATTTTGTTGATTTCCCGCTGCACAGGCCAAAGCCCAAAAGACTCGATTGTCGACTCCAGTAAATACATGAGATTAAAAACAACGTCGGTGATCGAGTCTTTTGGGCTTTGGTCTGTGCAGTGGGAAATCAGCAGAGGGAAGTGTGAGGTGCTTATAAAGTTGTTTTCTAACGTTTCCAGACACTAATGAGTGAACCAGGCAGAGCGTTTGGTTTGTTAGACTCGTGGCTGTTGTCAGATGGGTTAAAGTGGAGTTAAGCTTCTTCAGTGTGAAGCAAATTGGTGTTTTACGTGGAAGTTCAGAACTTGCCCCCATCACTACACTAGTTTGTTGCCTTGACAGACTCAGTGCCACAGCGAGATCTCCACCGAGGAAACACTGATCTGTGCCGTTTTTTGGCTTCTGACAGAATTCCACCACCTCTAGAAATGGACTTTAGCTTCAAATGTGCCCGAGTTCAACTTTAACCTATTCACATTAAAACACGGCTGCATTTAGCCTCCTTATGGAACCTAATTGGACAGTAGATGGATTTGCAGACATCATGATACACGATTGTTTCTATTCAAATGTAAAATTCTGACTCATAATAACTCGTCTTGTTGAAACACAATCTCATCTGAAATCTCATTTGACACTAACACATTTTGTTAGCTGCAGACTGTTTCTCCATTAAATGCCTGACTTGTTGCTTATGCTACATGCCGTGTTTTCTCCTCTCTCGCTCCATTCAAACAGCAGAGACTCACTGTGTCGGCCACATGTCTGTATTATTCACATTCAGTAAATATTTAAGGCGGCTCATCACTTAGCTCGGAGGCGGGTCTGCCCCAGTGCACAGCCTTATTACAGTGAGAAAGTGAGTGCGGTATCTGTGGTCCGTGACTCAGGGCTGAGTCTCTGGACATCTCCACGGGTAAACAAACAGTGCGGACGGTGTCAGTGAAGGCAAAGTTTAGGCTCTGTTTTTGGAGGCCAGTTCCAAGATGCACTTTTCACGCCTAGAACAGGAGAAATGAGAGTGTTTTGGCGGAGCTCTGACAGGTAAATCACACACTCGGTATGAAGGCTGGAGCAAGTACATGAAAATCGTCAGTGGAGTTGACTTGGACAAGTTCATTTCAGTTTAAAGGGTTCATATTACGCTTTTTTCTGATCTATGTTATAATGGTTTTCCTCATCACAAACGGATCTGGAATAATCTAGATGATTTCAGCTCTGGATTTGTCCATATGTCCTGAACAAAGGGTAAAAAGTAGCTGTTAACCTGAAAACTACCACTAGATGATATAAGATGGAACAGAGACAGGGGTGTAGTGGGTGGTGTAGTGGGTGTGGTACAGGGGGTTCGCCGTCCACCCACTGCTCCCCACGTGAGATAGAAAAAAATAACAAATATAAAATAGCCACAACTTAAATGTCAAATCGGAGCTACTGGCAATGGTGAAAACAACCTGAACACGCCATATAAACCAGGACTAAACCAGGACTAAACCAGAACTAAACCAGGACTAAACCAGAACCAAACCATGTCTAAACCAGGTTTAAACCGGGACTAAAACAGGAGGTGCACCCGTGTAGATCGCGGGTTGGGTGACCGCAGGCGAAAGGACCAGTGCAGAGGTCCACGCCCCGGGGCTAAAGCGCAGCAGCAGTCACCCGATCAGACTTTGCGGACACCCTGCTCCGCAGACTCTGGTTTTCCCTCTCACTCTCAAATCCAAGATTAGTCCTAGTTTAGTTCTGGTTGAGTCCTGGTTCAATTCTGGTTTAGTCCTGGTTTAAACCTGGTTTAGGCCTCTTTTAGTCCTGGTTCAGTCCGTAGTCCAGCATCTCGGTCGATGTTTCTTGAAATAAACTGAAATTCTCACAGCTTCAGCAGTGCAAAGGAGGTGATGGAGGTGGTTCAGGTGGAGGAGGTGGAGGTGATGGAGCTCTGAGAGCTTCATCCTTCACGATCTGGACGGAGACATGTGGAAGAGAAAAAGGAGCCTGTCCCTGGATCCACGCTCTGATTTATGTTCTGTAGGTGATTCGGAACAGTCTTAATAACATGATTCTGCATCATTTTGAGTGTAAAACATCAAATATTACAGATTTGTACTGGGCTGGAGCTTTTATGTTTGTACTGAAAGTGATTTTTTTTTTTAATGAACAAACAGTCTATATGACTCCTGTGTGTATTTCAGCATGTCAAGTGGAGTGTACGGCCACTACACCACTGAGCATTTTGAGCCTTGGAGATGCAGACAGACTAATAAACCAGGATGAAACAAAACACAGTTCTGTTTTTTGACAAGGTAACAGCATTATAACATGGCTTAAAGCTCACGAGACTCAATTCTGTGTAAATAGGATCTTTAATTAAGTTTTATAATCAAGTTTCACCTGTAATTTTATTTTGTTGATTACAAAACCTCATCCTCTCCCGGCCGCTGACTACTCGCCCTGCTCCCCGCTCCTCTCACTCTTCTGCCGGTGTAAGTGACTCTTACCTGTCTGGCACAGCAACCATATTTATACCAAATAATGAATAGGCTTCAAGTGCTCCACCTGCAAGTAATACAGCGGCACAGCGCTCAAGGCCGGTGGAGCCGCAATCCGAACACAGAATTACCAGCACAATGGGATGACATATGCAGTATGGGCTTTGGTATTATGTTGGTCTAAACACTATAAGATTTGAACATTTTGAATTATTTCTGCTCAGATTTTATGTCGAAAATGAGGTCAGACTTTTTCCTCGTTTTGCAGTCCACTCTAAGGAGCCAATATTTAAGGCACTGCACCAGATTTTCTCCCACGTGTATGAGCAAAATGTATCTGTCTGCAGCTAATTATAAAGTGTTTTATTATCTGATATAGAAGAAGTCCTTATAAACTCATCCAGGTGAATAATTAGGATGTTCTGAAGTCATAAGAAGTGAGAGAGCACTTTGGACCACTGCAAATTAAGCAGATTAAGTTTAAGATGGTAAAAATCAGATACGGTGCCTTTAAATTTACTCTAAGAACTTTAACTACCAAAAAACCCCACAGTGCCACAGAATCTTTTGTTCACATTATCCGATGAGTGCGAGGGACAGTGGGATTAACCAACTGGAGAAATGCATGGTCCTGAACAGCGGAAACAAAAAACAACACACAGACCTGAGAAGTGTGAGAAAGTGTGGATTTTTACAAACAACAAACTGTCTGAATGTTACAAGGATATTTCAGAGGGGATGTCTGCTTCATTTGAGACTCCCAGACCCTCGTGTGTTCCTACAGACAATAGAAAGAACCGGAGAGTGAAAATATGGCAACACGGACATAGGTAAGACACGACGAACACCTTTGGCACTGAAGCAGCGGCTGTTCTTACAGCAAATGAAGATTTATGTTGGACCGATCACACACCTACAGTTTGTTGTTCAAGTCGCCAAGTTTGTTTTGATGGACAGAGAGAGATCGACAAATGGAAACTGCTGCCTTAAATGTGCTAATGCTCCTCCAGAAAAATCACCTTGTACACCTAGAACATGATGAAAGTGCACTTGATTGTCCGTTAAGGGAACATGTCGTCTTTATTTCCTTCTGCACATCCTTCAAAAACCTGTCAGAAGCACAGGACGATACCGTGTGCCCAGGGAATGAGCTCCAAATCCTGGTCAGGACTTTTTCACCTGGAGAATTTTATCTGTGGAGCATGTTTTGGATGGATGAGGAAACCAGAGTGTCTGGAGGAAACCCACCCAGACACAGGGAGAAAATGCAAACTCCGCAAAGAAAGACCCAAGTGATCCAGAACTCTTGCTGTGAGGCATGAATACGACGCACTTAGACACAGAACTGTGTGAATAAGTTCATTTTAAAGGGTTTGCAGCTGTCCAGAGCTATTCCTCAAATCACCTACCAACAGAATTATGCTGTAAGTTAGCAACAACTAGCATGAACTTTCTGATTATCGGACAGTACACCTGCCTAGAACCTTTGCACAGTTCTGTTTTTCACAATGGACCTTTAAAATTTGTATTATTCCTCTTTTTGTGTGCAATGTTTTCCACTGTAACAGGCTGCACATGACTGAGCTTTAGCTTTTAGTCAGTCATCCACATTATTTTAAAGATAATTCTGTCAAATAAAATGTTCTTTTGCTCATCGATCTCTGAGAACTCTGAAGTAGGATAGACTTGATACATTTTCATTCACTGCATTTTGTTGATTGATTGCACAATCCTGTTTGTACTCAAACAAGTACAATTACCTCAAAAATCTACTCAGATATACAGTGACATGAGTATTTGTAATTTGTACTTTCCACCCCCGCTGCACAACTGCATTTTTCTGCTTTCTGAAACCTTATTTCCAGGCAACTTCTCTTTGTCTGTTTAAAAGCTCTTCATGGAACTCTCCGGGTTGTTAGCGGTGGAGTTTGTGAATGTACGACTGCCATTACTCGAGCAGCAGCGTGCGGCGATAAGCTTTTGATGGAGTGACTTGGAAAGCGCTGATAGTGGTAGAATTAGGTGCCCGCGTTCTTTGTCTGTCCTCATGCAAATCGATAGCTCCAGCTGCGCGGCAACAGCACGGCAACAACAACAGAGAACCGCGTAAATAAAAGGCTCTCCCCTCGTAGTATTTCACGGCGTTCCAGTACTCGCTCAGAATCGCACGAGTAATTGCATTCTTGGGCGTAATCTCTTAAGTGTACGGCCGTGTGCGGGCGACAGTTTGAAGATAAGTGGTGCCAACGTAAGCATTTCTTTTCAAGCACACAAACGTGAGTGTTTGTTGATACGGAAAAACAGTGTGTAAAATGTTTCTGTCGCAGAAGCGCTCATGTTTATATTCTGTAAGTGAATATCTGAAGATCACACAGCTGTGACCATAGAACCATTTGTTTGTTAGAATATTTTCATTTGTTGGAGTTGTTCATTTATCCAGGCGGTTTAATTAAGAGTGATGTGTAATGAATAGTTCATGGTGTAGTATGTGCTCCATGGAGATGTAATTTTTTTTTTTTTTTTTTGAGTGTTTGCACCCAACAATTAAAAAGATAAAGAGTGGGCACAAATGGTAAATAATAACAGAACAGTGAACTAGAAGAGCCTGTGCTTACATACAAAGATATGGGGACTACTTGGATAAAGGACTGAAGTCTACAAGATATTTTAAAAATAAAAGTATTTAAACTAAAACATGTTTCTGTAAGATTCTGAATGTTGTTCCAGAGCACTGCACCTTGGTGAACAAAATAACATTTTGCCACAGACGTCCTACAGAAAGGAACACATAAACAGCGGTTTCTTCTTGTAAAATGAGTGTGATGGTAAAAATTGGACTGAAAATAACTATAACTATATATAGCTAAAGCAGATCACTTCCACATATTCTGGGGATGCCCCTTAATACATCAGTATTGGATGGATATAAAAAAAAGTAATAGATTAGGTCGTTAAAATTAATATTACAATGACTTATGTATTGTCATAATTTTTATACAATCACAAACCAGTGAAAGTATTTGTGACATTTAAACTCCAGTCTCCTACCAATTGGGATTAAATCAAACCACTGAGTCAGTTCTCTTTTACGTGCCCTGCACGGGAAGACCTCAGGTGCGCCTTACTCTAGGCTCGTCCACGCTGCTCTTCCAAAGCTCATTCCCTTCCAGCACGGCTTTATTCATTTCCAACAATCCATCATGTCAGTACAAAGCATGGTCATAAGCTTACAACAGATAACATTTAGTGAAGTATATCATGACTTTGTTTTACATTTGATCAGATAAGTACAAATTTATGATCTGGGAACCTAGCTGAGTACGAAGCAAGAGGTCACAAGAGGTCAGGCATCTGGTTTTAGCAGAGATAGCGTTAACACAGGCTCTTTCATCCCCTGCAAATTGAGATCACCTTTTAACTTAGATGTACATTTTTTAATAACTTCATCATTATAAGCATTTTATTCTAACATGTATCTTGGTATAGTTGATACTCTAAATTTAAAGAAGATGGGAAGATTATAAAATGTTAAGAATTATGCTGTTGGCAAGTAAAAAAAGCCATTACCAGATGAAGATGGAGAAGTGACCTGAGGCCTAAAATGGAAGAATGATTTGATTTAAGATTAAGCATTTATAATGATGAAAAAACTCACTGCTTCACTTAGATTGGAAGGTCATAAATTTAAACAAATTTGGAAAGGATGGTTATATTATATTAAACAACATAGATCTGACTTTGTGTAGAACCTGAAGCAGAAGTTGTGTTGGTGCTGGTCGGGCCCCACAGGCCCTGACCTCAGCATCAGGGAGTGAGTCTGATTCCCTGAAGAGACAGAAGGATGTGAGGAAGCTCCATCCACACAACATCTGAGCTCAGTTCTTCTACATGTTTGGAACAGGGACCAGCCCAGGTCCTTCACAAACTGTCTGCAAGTAAAACCTAGAAGAACTGAGGCTCTTCTGAAGGCAAAGCTCACACTGAATATGGATCTGATTTACATTTCTCTTCTGTTCATTCACTGTGTTTTGTTGAAAATAAATGATGAACACTTCCATTTTTGAAGCATTCATAGGTTATGGTTGTGGCCACACCGGTTTGTCAAAGCCTGATTCTGTCAGATCTCAGAAGCTCAGCAGGACCTGGTTAGTACTGGGATGGAGACACTGGGAATTCCAGGTGCCACAGTGGGGCCAGTGGCAAAAACTGTCATAGTGTCCTTAGGCAAGACACTTCACCCACATTGCCTAGTATGAAAGTGGTGTGTGCGTGAATGGTGGTGGTGGTCGGAGGGGCCGATGGTGCAGATTGGAGCCTCACTTCCATCAGTCTGCCCCAACAGCAGCACCACCACTGGGTCTGGAGTGAATGAACAATACTCTGTAAAATTGTCTTTGAATGTCTATAAAAGCACTATATAAAACTGATGCATTATTATTATTATTATTATTATTATTATTATTATTATTATTATTATTATGTTTCACTGTTTCACCCTATCACGTTTGTGTCCAGACACGGCGTTTACCTATCCACACAGTAACACAAAACGCCCTGAAACGCTAGTCACATGACTAGGCTAGCGTCATGTCACAAAACCCTGTGGCCAGTAAAAATAAGGAAGTGGAGCACCATGTCTGACTTTGCAGCAGCCGATTTTGAGTCGAGGAAGATGACAAGAGAGAAAACCGTCTGGTGGACTGACAACGAGGTTCAGTTGTTACTGAACATAACACTGGGTTTCCACAATAGTGTCACATGCCCGATGTCACGAACCCAGTGAATCAGGAAGGTGCGAGTCACAGTGACGTCTTCCAATAAGGACGGACTAGAGCTCCTACCTCAGCGTATCAATGTTTTCAGGCATCCACTCAGTGCCAGATCAGATCTGTACTCGGATGAATTCGTTGGAGCTGGCGTCTCCAGATCGTTTCGTCTCTGGAGCAGTTTTCCATCGGATCAGTGTGGACACTGCATCCACAACAGAAACCACTCAAATATGTACGAGTGTGGATGGGGCCATAGTTTCCTCACTTGCCTATAGCTTTTGCACAGTTTTCTACATTTCCGGGCGTACATCAGACACATGTACATGTCATGTGTCTGGTGACTCCTGTCACAGCACGAGGCAGCGGGCCATAATACTTCTGATTACAGCTCTCACCGGTGCTCGCTCATGTGTGCTAAGTGACATTTTCAAAGTCCTGTTTGGACAGCGGCGACCTCTCCTGTTAGAGTGGACACCTGCTGCTGCGGAGCTCTGCTGATGGCCTGTCAGCTCAGCCTTTCCACGCAAAGCAACAATTCACACAGAAAACAACAACCGTAAGGATTTTGTGGAGCTCTGGCCTTGTGCTGCCAAGAGGATTTTGTTGCTAAAGACTTCTAGTAATGTTTTAACGTGAAATATTATAAAAAACTATGAAAGAACATGTATTACGTACTAGAAAGCAGTGAACATTTTGTCTACCGAAATATATTTGTCAGTATTTTTTGGTAAAACTATCCTGGTCTCTAATGACTAAAAAGTAGAGCTGCAACTATCAATAAATCGATAGTTTAGAACACAGAAGGTTTAGGTTTTTTCACCATTTTCCTGGATGAAGTTGAAGTGAAGTTACTTGAGGACATCATGGTCGAATATATTTCCTGTTTTCATCAAAAACACATTCTCACATTTCCTTCTGAGTAATGATGCTCTGAGTCATAAAACCTCATCTCTCGGCTCATGTCCTACACCCTGTGTACAGACCAGAGAACCATTAGTCGATTACCGAATTAGTCATTAATTATTTCAATTATCAATTAGTTGGAATTAACTTAACTTAATCAATTAACTTGTTGCACAAATACATTCCACTTTTCAATCCCAAATCCCTAAACAAAACTATTTACTCATTTATTGGATCCCCATTAGTCTCCACTGGAGTAAAGACTATTCTTCTCTAAGTTAGAATGTAATTAACAATAAAATGTTCCATTATAACTATAAAAGTTCACACATAACACAGACCTGTTCCACAGTAACTATCATAAACATTTACAATAAAACATCCAAAAATTACATTGAATAAAGTAGTTAAATATAATTATGTACAATCTCCAATATATTTATTTAACATTTTCTTAAAACATTTCTTGTGAACAGTTAAGGTTTGGGGGAGATTATAAACAAAGTCCATCTCCACTGCACTTATTCCATGTTATATAATTTATCAGAGTTAAAATAATCAAATATATTTTCTGGTTGACTAAAACTGGATCTTGTTGACTGAATTAACATGACACATTAGTCGACTAGTGGCCAAACCTCCTTGTTAGATTTAATTGATTTATTTAAAACAAGGACAGTGCAAATAAAACATTAACAAACCAAAAAAACAAACATTAATCTCAGAGAAAAGATGCCAGATTTAGCTTCAAGCTGCTTTCCCTCTGCAGTCCTCGGGCAGGAACAAAATACATTAAAGAAACTATTTTGAACTCTCGCCACAACATTTCATCATTAAAACTGTGGCAATCCGAGCGGCTGGGTCATTATCATTATAAAGTGCCTTTTAAGGTCCCGGTCAGAACCACACATTTATTTTCAATTTAATGTAAAAATACGGATGTTTTAAACTTTTATTACAAATGTATAAACATTAAGACATACATTTATACTATTTTTTACTATGCTGGAGTCATTTTTATTAATTTTGTATCATTTTTAAAAGTGTGTGTAGGCGATTTTGCCATGTCCCTCGCACAATTGTGGGAGCAACTATGAGTATAAGAAGTCATTAAATAAAACATAATTTAAATTATTTTGATATGGTCTTATTGTAATTAACAAAAGCTTTCATAAATGGGTGATTTTGGTAGTTTTCAACAGATATTTAATATAAATATTAATAATTTAATACATGTCCCTGAATTCAGTGTCCAATTCTGTCATTATGTTGTAACTGGCTCCTTTAATGCAGTAGCTGATGTCATCAGTGACATCATGACCACCATTTTGACACTCTTCAGTGATGGTTGACACACATGACCTCTTGTCAGTAAGTATTTACACCTTAATTTCACAATTTTCTTCATATTGTCTTTCTTGTTGCAAGGTGTCAAGCTTAACATGTCCACCCTATCATGGGGGAATATTTAAAAAAAATAACTGTTTTTCAGAAATGTTAAATGTTGTCATTTATATTTTGAGGTCACCTACAGTACTGCTAATTCTGCTAGCTAAGGGCCTCCCATGTGCTCTTCAATAGCTAATTTTAGCTAAAAATGTCCACCCTATCATTGTCCACCCTGTCATTGATACTTCTCTGATAGGGTGGACATGATGCATGACAGGGGGACAGTTGGATAGTTTTTGGAAATAATGACAATAATTACATAATAAAATAATAATGTTATATACACATGTTGTTAACTATGACAAGTTATGTTAGACTGCTGTTTTATGAGTCTTGCATCTTTTTTTAGTTATGACTAAAAGAGGAGCTGAAATAGCGAAACTCTACCGGGAGCGCCGTGATGCTGACCCTGACAGAAGAAGACAGTATCTTGAGAAAGAGAGGGCCAGGTGGAAGAAGGACAGAGACACTGGAAAGAAAAAGGGCATTGATGAGTTGAGTGAGTGAGAGAAGAGGCCAAAAAGGAAGAAGTGGAGAGAGGCAAAAAAAGCAGCCAGCGCTTTGCTTTTGTCAGAGACACCACCCAGCACACCTGAAACTCAGCCCGAGCCAGGGCCCTACAGAACTACAGAACTAGAGAACTACAGCTGCAAATATAGCAAGGAAATACAGTCTGTGCATTTTGGTGGCTCACACCAGCAGGCCAGTCTGTACACTGGTGTTTTATACGTAGCAGGTGAGCAGGCACCAGAGAGCTTTTGCTCAATCTCTCCCTCCAGGAGACATGACCCGGAGCCCATCTGGGCTCACCTTGACCCAATTCTGACAAAGTAAGACAACAACACCCCAAGGTCAGCACACTCCATTTTTTTAGTGATGCCCCTGCAACCCAGTATCGCCAAAAGGGGAATTTTTTCCTCCTCTCTACAGAACCCTTCAAGTATGGCTTCAAGCAAATTTCCTGGCATTTTTTTGAAGCCAGCCATGGCAAAGGGGCCCCAGATGGGGTAGGGGGGGCCCTCAAGAGAGCAGCGGACAAAATTGTGGCCCATGGAGAAGACATCCCAAATGCACAAACAATGTACGAGAAACTAAAAGGCCAAGAAAACAGTTCAATTGACCTGCACTTCATCCCAGAATCAGCCATTGAGGCAAGGCCTGAGGTAATGAATGAATGAATGAACACACACACACACACACACACACCTCTTGATCAGTTATCTTCCCTCTGTCATAGGTACCTGCTGTGACTGCTGTAAAAGGCACTACAAGAATCCACCAAGCCATCAGCATGCAATCTGGCCAAATGATGTATAGAGACATTTCATGTCTCTGTAAATGGGAGGAAGACACCCTGGATTGCTCATGTTTTGACCTTCAAAACGTGTCCATGCTGGCATCTGATCAGTTGAAAGAACATGTGAAAGAGCCAACTAAGAGTTGGAGGCCAGAGGTAATTGAAGAGAAGCACATTGGTGAATGGTGTATTGTCAACTACAACAATGATGGATACCCTGGTATCATCCTCGATGTACAGGAGCATAATGTGAAAGTTAAATGCATGCACAACAAAGGTATCAACAAATTCTGTTGGCCAAGTCCTCGTGATGACATCAACTGGTATGGGGATTGGCAGATTCTGTGCCTCATGCCGGAGCCACAACTTGTCAACAGGCGTGCTTTCAGTTGAGCCATCCGTTTGGAAGTACATGGAGGACCAATTACAGTAGAATGTATCTACTGATGTTCTGATGATGAATAGGCTCAATATGTATTCTGATGAATAGGCTCGATATGTGTTCTGATGTTCTCTTGAGAAGCCACTGTGATGCCAGTGTATGAATTAACAGTTTACAGTTTACAGAGTACAGTTTATGAATTAACTGAATGCATTTTTTACTTAAATCATCCTTTTTAATATTTTTTATGCGTTTAATGAATTGTGTTTGTCCACCCTGTCATGTAATTTTCCACCCTATCATATAATTTTCCACCCTTTAAAATTTAAGTGTAATTAAAAAAAAAAAAAAAAATTCTTGAATATACAGTAACCTTGTGTGTGATTTCCTGATGTCTAAATGATGACCAAACAAAGCATTAAAAAGTTTTGCTCGATACATTTGTTTTTTTCATTTTATTTTAAAAACAAAGAAGACCTATGATCGCTGTGGATAAACTGAAATTTTACTGTAATTTCATTATTTCACAAATACTTTTCCATTATTTTAAATGTGTTATGTAGAAAGGGACACATTATCTCTCTTAAAAGTATGTTTTATTATATTTATGTAATAAAACATATTGCTGAAGCTCGCAATTGTCCCGACAGGGTGGACATATTTTGCAACATGCCCATATTTTGACATTCTGTATTTAATTAATAAAAAGTGTTTAAGCTTGACCGACGTGTATTTTGAACACCTTAGAGGCTGCTTAATAACATGCTTAGAAAGTAAAATGAGAAATCTTACTTTTTTCTTATCCAAATTACAATGTCCAAAAGGCACTTTATAATGATAATGACCCGGCTACTACTAAAGTGACTACTGGCTGTACCAATAATTAACATTAGTATTTATTTTTACATATAATAGAGGTGATGAGCCCCCTCCTGTGGCTCCACCTGCAGAAGGGTTCATAGGGGGGGGTCAGGTGCTGTGAGTATTGGGCAGCAAACTGCCCCCGCGACCCAGCTGGATTAAGCGGGAGAAGATGGATGGATGGATGGATGGATATAATAGAGGAAAAGTACCAACAAGCCACCTGGGAGTACCATCCATCCATCCATCTTCTCCCACTTAATCCAGCTGGGTCGCGGGGACAGTTTGCTGCCCAATCCTCATAGCACCTGACCCCCCCTATGAACCCCTCTGCAGGTGGTGAGCCCACAGGAGGGTGGACATTATGGTCCTTGATGTTAGTTCATAGGGGTGCGGGCATGTTTTGAGTTGATGGGGGAAACCGGAGTACCCGGAGGAAACCCATCCAGACACGGGGAGGAACATGCAAACTCCACACAGAAAGGCCCGGGCGAGTACATCTCCCATAAATTAGCTCTGTGTGACAGTGTGTTTACATGAGTTAGGACAATTCAGTTCACAGTTCACTGAATTAATTTGTTCCAAAGTTTGTCAAGTCCAAGTTCCGATCTCCAGAAAACAGTGGTACACGGTAAATACACGGCAAGAAAAAAAGGCAAGACAAGGCGGCAGTGCACTTGACTCCTTGGCTTGAGACCTAGAAAATAAAATGCGCATTACCCCAACTGTCCAACTAAAGACTGTTTGGAGGCCCGATATTACACCACACACACCTGTATTAGTTGCTGGCGAAGCACGGCGAAGGACAGCCTGCTGTACACAAATGCCACAGCTAACATGGCCCATGGCAGCAAACACTAAAGAAAAAAGCAAGTAATGGCGAACAAGCGGTGTCAACAACAGGACCCGGAAGTAAGAGCGTGAGGTCAGAGGTCAGAAGGGATGGAAAGGGATTGACTAGATTGACTGATGTCACCGCTGACCAATAATTAGAATTCACCCAAGTGGCAGAGCCCGCCTGCAGGCTATACTGCCGGCATCAAAGGATAAAAAGCGCCGTCGCTATGAACTCTTGGCCGCCAAAAGCCACTTATCCCTGTGGTAACTTTCCTGACACGTCCTGCTCAAAACCCAAAAAGTCAGAAGGATCGTGAGTGTTGTTGGTGGACAATAATCTACACAAAAATGTCAAATTGATATCTTAAAATTTAACGTGTTTTCCCTGTTCACCTGCAGAGCCTGATCTTAAATAATTTGTATCCAGGGAACTACTCGGATACTACGGGTGCAAAGTTATGAGTGTAAATATTTCCCGCTGCAGGATCGATGTCACACGGAGCATTAAACTTGAGCGCTTCATTTCTCCGTGTTGTTGTTGTGGATTATTGTGAAATACCAGCCTTATTACAGAGCTGCCAAAATGTCAAATTTCATGGTGAGTGATTAATGATGCATGGCTCTAATAAATGTAATGAATGTGCCTGATGAATGGGTAATGATCACTTTATCTTCTGTCTAGACGTCATAATTGGCCCTGGGCAAACACAGCTAAATCAGGTGGAGACGTATAGAACAGGCCTCTGCACTCAATGTTTGCATTAGTTTAGATTATATAGAATTTGAATCAGTCTAAGCAGGGACTCCCAGACTTCCCTCGCCCCAGACACTTCCTCCAGCTCCTCCTGGACCCCGAGGTGTTCCCAGGCCCAGAGACAGAGTCCCTCCAGCCGGTCCTGGGTCTTGCCCGGGGCCTCCTCCCGGTGGGACATGAACACCTCAGCTGCTCCTCTCCACGTGGAGGAGCAGCGACTCTACTCCGAGCTCCTCCCCCTCTCTCTAAGAGAGGCCCGGCCTCTGCAGAGGAAACTCATTTATTTTCTTGTATCTGGATCTGGTCCTTTCGGTCGTTCCCAGAGTCAGGACCACAGGTGAGGGGAGGAATGTGACTGAGGTAAATCCAGAGCTTTGCCTTTGGGCTCAGCTCCTCTTCACCACAGCGGCCGATACAGCGACTGCATCACTGCCGACGCTGCGACTGCATCACTGCCGACGCTGCACCGATCCACCTGTCAGCCTCACGCTCCATCCTCCCCTCATTGAGAACAAGACCCCGAGATACTGGAACCTGCAGAGGGTGCCACCTTTTTCTTGTTGAAAACCATCGGATTTCGAACAGCTAATTCTCTTCCAAGCCACTTCAAAAGGAACATGGTGACAAGCTCTAAAAAGTTGAGGTCTGCCGATAAACTCGCCGATATATTTGGGCCCATATGGAGGGGCTGATTTTGATCATTTCTACCCAACTATTATAATTTGAAGTGGCAGCAGATTTGTCTCTGTAAAAGAGAGTAACACTCTGCTCAAACTGCCCTGACTCTGCATAATTTGCCCCTCGAGATAAAAAAAGTGATTAATCTACACACTCGTAAATGTTGCAGCAGTGGGGCGATGCCTTCGGGGAGTCCTGGAATTATCAAGTCTTTAGAAAACAGATCACAGCTGGCAAAATGTGACAAGATAGAAAGAATACATCCCGTCTGTCCTCGGAGCGACTCTCCCTCCTCTAATTAAGCGCTGCCACTGATGGTGACGGCTCATCAGCTGTTTTGACAGCTTCATCTCACCATGACCCGTGTCACAATATCCTCGTCAAACGCTCTGAGGGACTTTCAGCAACGTGACTTCTGTTTTTAGTTGGTAGAGTCTCTTTGAACCAGACGCATAAAGAGACCGGAGTGAGTAATCAGGTTAAAGCGTATTACCAATGGAAGGAGCAAATGTTCGCTTAGGGAGAGGTTGAAACTATCTAACCTGGGTAATATGTGAGGCTAATGCTGCACTACTGTGGCTCCTCTCACCTGGCAAATACAGAACCAGTACGAATCCAAATTAAAAAAGTGGCAAAGACATTAGAGATCCTTGGTCACAGCTTGAAAGTTCCAGGTTTATTTCCTGAACATAACAAAATATAAACATAAAATAAAGTCTATCAGCAGTTATTTATAGCTTTGCCTACGATAAGAAAACTCTGAAAAGTATAAAATAATAATAAATAAAATAATGGTGTTAAAAAATAAAAACATGTGTTTTACCCCAGTACAAATATTTCATTAAATTCAGACAACGGTTGTCTGCATCTAATTCTAAAGTGTTTTTTATCTTCTGTGAACACCCAAAATGGCGTTTTCAACAACCTGAACTCGTTGGCGCATCAAACCAAAAGTTTTTTATATCCGCATTATTTCCTGAATACTTGGGCTGCAAAACAACCAATCAGAGCGCAAGGTCCGCTCTAGCAGGTCGTGTCCTGATTGGTCAGAGTGGGGCGATGCTAATTCTTACGTGAGCTTTTAGGCTCTTTGACGATTTAAACGTTTAAAAGTTCATATTATCAAAATACAAAATAATCCCTACAAAATCCAATCTTTATAAAAGCTGTTGATGCTGTGTCAGCTGAACAAGGACAGTTTGATTTCACAAAAAATGCACTGTGGGACGTGTGCATCGAAGGACAATTCTGTAGCACCGATGGAGCGACCACTAATCGACCTCGGTTGCACAGTTCTTATTATACATCCATTGAAAACACTTTTAAATTCAAGGTGTGAAAGTGTGTACAGTTGTAAAAAAGAACTTTTTTCACATTATTAAAAATCTAGCCAGGCTGGTGCCCCCTAGTGCCTTCGATCAGTTTCGTTTCTCTCCAGCGTCAGGAATCAGAAACACTCGGCGGTTTGAACCCCGGAAGTTGTAGTCGTTGCTCGGGCCAATCAGCGGTGAAGTCCTGAGGTCAAACTCCAGCTCCTCTGGGTCCTTTTGTGTCCAACAGGAAACAAAGCGTCCAGACGGATGGAGACGAAGACAGACATTTGTGTCGGCGACGATTCCCGACATCGAGGATTTAAAGCCGGAACAAAGAGAATGTTTGGTGAATTTTATCGAGGGGAAAGACGTTATTGTCCTTCTTCCTACGGGATTTGCTGTTGTGTCGGGATTTACTCTGACTCCACTGAGCGTCCGGAGCTTTACAGACGTCACCACCAAACAGCAGCGACTGGTTCAATCAGAAAAGTCCCCGCTGACCGTCGAGCGAAACAATCCTAATGCTGCGAGAGACGGTTTCCACCAAGTGAAACCGGCTCATGAATCAGGGGAGAAAAAAATCAGGTACCGCACAATAATTTCAATTCCATTAACTTTGTGCAATACGAAACACTTTTACAAACCTGTTTTAGCACCTTCTACATGGATTGCAAAATAATAATATAATAATAATAATTAATATTGAAGTCATCCTGACAAAATATTGAGTGGTTAGCATGCTAGTCATTGTCAGCATTACCGTAACTGCGCCATGAACTCAATGCAGCGAATAATTATGATGCTCAGAACGCAAAAGGCAAATGAGGAGTAACTTTGGACCACTGCAAACTGTTTTAAATCTGTTCTTTGTCTTTTCAGTATATTCTGAATTCCACTAAGACTGACCCGCTTCGTAACCTTAAGTGTCATTATAAAAGCCTTCATCACCTGCCCCCGTTGAGCTGTGGGGCGTGTTTTCTGTGGAGTTTCACCAACCGTTGCCATTTCAGTCTTTTAAAAACATGTCCAGCAGGACCACTCCCAGGGGACGATGCAAATGAGATTATATAGTTGTACGCCTCCCAATAACAAGGTATTTCTACAGCTAAATATTGACTGTTTCCCCTGAAGGTTGCCGTGTGCGTTGGAGGAACTATATTCATGGGGAATGCTGAGTGTGCGTTCTGGGGCCACCTGGGTCAGCTGTCAGAGGCGTGATGCGGATCGGGATAATGAGCAGGGAGTGATCGGGTTTGGAAGCACGTTTCACGCTGTGGTTACTGTAAATAAACTGAACCGTAAGCATTCTGAGGCAAAGCTGACACTGTTAATTGTGATTATTTATGGTAAAAGGATTGTCAGAGGATCCGCGCTGAAAAGGGCGATGAATGTCTTTTTCAAGCAACGTCCTCACATAACTCACAACTAAACTGGAATAAAAGTTCTGTTTACTGAGAAATAAAAGTCTAGTTTTGAAAAGATACATGTCCACTGTGCACTGTCTGCAGCTAAGTTACTGTATAAACCATTTTTAATTGGCCCAAGAATCAGGAAGTTGTTTCTTTATTTATTTAATTTATTTGTAAAGGAACAGCTCATATTCATGAACATTTAAAATGTAAATATGCAAAGATTAGAGCCGACGTGGCTCATTTCCATCTTCAGTCCCTCAGCAGGTGGATGTCAAATAATCTACAGAACAGGGAAAAATACAGCAACAATCACACAAAGTACAAACACCAGCACGTTCACTAATCCCTCAGATTAAAATCACAAGACAACTCCACACATATGTACATGTTTGGTTTGACCACATTTTCATTTGAGCTTTAAAAGAGCTGTACGTAGAACACACTCAGTGTTAGAGCTGTATATACACACACATACACAGAAACACGCTTTTATTCTAGGGGGTGGGTGAAACTGAAATGTTCTAAGCACGTGCATCAAATGTAGGAGAATGCAATAAAACTTTGTGAAAACTAATGATGAAGAAACACCGTAATAACATGGTCAAAAGCTCAAGATTTCAGTATGTCCCCTTTGATGACACGATACTACAAAAACACCTAAACTTCCTGCATTCATTGGATTGGAGCTGTGGCACTCATGGAGATTTTCAGCATTTAACCCGTCCCTCGTAATTGCCCCGGGGTGTCAGTGGGTACAGCGAGCAGCGTCTGACACATCTCCACACCAACTCCTGTTCTTTTGTCATGGCTCTTACGGGAGAATACCGCCACAGCCACGGGCATTTCACAGCGTCTGAGTGTCCGCCTGCACACTTCATAATCCTCTGTTTGATCATACGCCCTGACAGTAACACGGAGGACAGAGGCCGGGCGAACGTGGAAGGACACTTGACACTTCAATTCCAAAAATGACACCAGAGACAAATAAGAGTCTGTTCTTCCATTGCAGCTGGTTGTGAGAGTAGGAAGTGGGAGCACAGAATAGATCAAGTATCCAAAGGGTTCACGTGTCATTCCGGTAATATTATAGGAGAGGCTGTGAAATGCATCAAAAAACACAAACGCAAGACTAGGGATGTAACAATAACTGAATGATGGTGATATCGTTTGGTCAAAGGTGTCACAATAATATCATGGACCATCGCAGTATATCAAATCACAAGACTCTTTGCTTAAATTAATAGTACTGATGCAGAAATAGCTAAAAACAGAGGGAACTACATAATCTTAAATCTCTAAAAGACTTGGTCGTCGACTCCAGAAGCAACAAGTGAGAATCGACTACTGACGGTGAAGAAGAAGAGAAACTGAAAGTTGTTGAAAGAAAATGGTTCGAGAATGTATTTATTTAAGGGTGTTCAAAAATAAAATTCACTGGTAAAAAGCCCAAAAGACTCGATTGTCGACTCCAGTAAATAAATGAGATTAAAAACAACACTGGGGATTGAGTCTTTTGGGCTTTGGCCTGTGCAGTGGGAAATCAGCAGAGGGAAGTGTGAGGTGCTTATAAAGATGTTTTCTAACGTTTCCAGACACTAATGAGTGAACCAGGCAGAGCGTTTTGTTTGTTAGACTCGTGGCTGTTGTCAGATGGGTTAAAGTGGAGTTAAGCTTCTTCAGTCTGAAGCAAATTGTCGTTTTATGTGGAAGTTCAGAACTTGCCCCCATCACTACACTAGTTTGTTGCCTTGACAGACTCACTGCCACAGTGAGATCTCCACCGAGGAAACACTGATCTGTGCCGTTTTTTGGCTTCTGACAGAATTCCACCTCCTCTAGAAATGGACTTTAGCTTCAGACGGACCCGAGTTTCCCTTTAAGTGTTAATGTTATCACTTTGTTGTCCTCTTTATATCATTGGATGTTATTATGTTATCGGTTGCTACAAGGCTTTACTTGTTTGCCTGGGATGTTACACATTGTGGTGCTAAACATCACTGTCATACAAGTATTTAATTTATTGCTAAAAAGGAAATACTTATAAAGCATGGATTCTTGCTGTGATCCGCAAGGCCTCTCCACAGATCAGACACGTGACTTGCCTTAGTGGCGTCTCGGTTTGCAAACGCTCACACCTCTAACCCAAACACTAAACTATATCCAGATTTTTAAGTCTTATTTTGCTCATACTGTCGGAGACGAGTACAACTTTGAGCAAACTTTCTGTGAATAAATTAGTTAAAAAAGCTTAAAATTCATAACGATGACAAAACACTAGAAAAGTAATTGTCAAAACATTAATAGCAGAATAACTGTTTTAATAGATTAAATGTGGGTTATTATTAACATAATATTCTCAAGATATTATTCAGAAATTGTCTCCATTCATGCGGAATTTTTCACACAAAATGAGAATCCCACGTTTCGAGATACGCCAAAATGTATAATTACTGTGAATATTGTGGCTTCAAGGCTTCAAAATGCAAAGAGAGAGAGATTTATTTCTTTATTTGTAATGTTTAATGGGACAAGTGTACTGCCCTTGAAATTATTATTACATATGAACTAAAACTATTAAAATCGAAGCTAAATTGGGCGACAATGATTTAAACTAACAAAACGTCAACATAACTACACAGACTGTTGCATTTGTTATGTAAAAGAGCTCCATTTGACAGCAAACAAAAGGGATTTTATCTTTTGTTGCCCAAGCACGTGGCTCAAGAGGGTTAAGAGGCAAAGAGAATCCTACACACCGATGTGAAAAAGCGGGAACAAAGCGGCGATGTAGCAGAACCATGATAATTAGCGGCTGGTTTCATAAATCAGCCCTTTATTTGTGTACTCTGCCTCCGGACTCATTTGGAGAGGCCACAGCTCACACACACAAACACCCACACACACACATGCATACACACACACACACACACACACACACACACATGCATACATACACACACACACACACACACTCACATACAAACACAATATGCCCTCCATGTTCGTTTCAACCTAAAAATACAGGGTTATTTTTTCCACCCTATTGTTGGGTTACAGCTGTTGGGTCATTTTCAGGTTTGTCGCAGTGGCACTGGGTTGTTATCTTTACAGAAGAAATATAATGCAAAATAAATAAATAAATAAAAATAAACATTGCCCCCTCATCAAAAAACACGCCTGTAGAGGTTCTAGTGTCATCCATGCATGTCTGAGTAATCTAGTGATCTCTCCTGGGCAATATTCAAACCCTATTGCAGTTTGTGTCCAAGTCTGTGTAATACATCAAATCAAAGCAAATATATTTGTGCAGCACATTTAAAACATCATTTACAGTGAAATAAAAATTACAATAAGCAAATCAGCAGAAATTATAATGATAAAAATAATAATAATAATATAATCTCAATGGGACTTTCCTGGTTAAATAAAAAATAAATAAATAAATAAAAACATTGCAACGGCACTATATTTAGGAAAGATTAGTGAAGAGCGTCACTTCTTTCTGGAGAGCTTTACTTTCATCTGTGACCAAAGCACCACATCAAGCTGCATCTGAAGACCATCCAAGAAATCCCTCCCATCTGTTCAGACGGGAAATTCTGGGCCTCAAAAGCGAAGCACCACAGTTTAAGTATCTCACCGTCGACCACACCGGCTTTACCTAAACCAGCATCTTTCAACAACAGACTCATAATAATGCATGTTTTTTTCAGATTCTTTGCTAGATTCTATCCATATCTCCAGATGGAAAAGAGATTCTTGAGGATAAGAGCGGCTCATCACAATTAAGCAGCAATATTTTCAAGTTTGTATTCTGGCTCATACCGATGGGACCAACAGGAGAACAAGCCTGAGGGAAAACCCTAAATTCCCACGGGCACTATTCTGGGCTGTGCCAGGTCTTTTCTCACTTGAAGGCGGCTGGGTTCCTCATATGGATTTGCATTGTATATCTTGAGTTTATAAAGTACATTTGGGAGTTAAAGAATATAAATGTTGGCCTCATATGTGGCCGTAGTTTTCTTTCTTCTGTGGGCTAATAACGCACAAAAACCTGCCTTCATCACTGGTTCTCACATTTTCTTGTTTGCTGGAAACAGGTGAAAAAACCCGAGTTGCCACATAACACTGGAATATTGTCTATTAAGCAGAGTGTGCAGAGCAGTCCTGAGTCTGTTTCACTTTAGACCTGAGGTGAGACCTGCTGCGAGTGAGTCTGTTGGTGCCACACAACAAGACACAAGAGGATCCATCAACACGTGGTTTTGGGAGTATTTTATGGAGTATTTCTAGTTTTTGCCAGTGTTAAAGTGAACCTAGTATGTAAAACGTTTCAGAGCTTTTAACCACCGCACACACCCACTTCTTTGTACTTATTTTGTTTTATTTTATGAATCTGTGATACGAGTTAGATTCTGCAGTGTCGCAGAGTCATTTTGGTACAAGTTAAAAAAGCTCCTACTTGCAGGAGAGAAGTGCAGCTGAGGTTGTCAGCCTTCAGCGAGGAGATCCACACAAAAGCAGCTGAAAAACGCCCCCAACGTTCCCAACAGGTGGAACATGCACAAGCAGAGTTCCCCTGGATTTCTGAAATGCCCGTCCCATGACACCGCTCCAACACTCTCCCTCTCACATATGGAAGTTTCTTTTTAGAACTTTATTTTTATTCATTTTTAACCATTTCGAAACAGGCAAGAGCAATAGAAACCAACACAACAAAACAAAAGCCTGGAGTTACAGGTCCTTAAAGCAGAAGTAAGTAACATTTTTACCTAATTACATGTCTGTAAAGCTCCTCTGATGGTCACATGTGACATTTTGAGGTGTTTGAAGGGTTCACTGGTGCCTCTGCCTCTGGGCGGAAAAACCGCACATGCAATTTGGCTCCTACCGACCCGGACCTGAGCTCAGGGTCTGTTCTGTTCTCACCAGAGCCAAACTGCTCTACGACACACAGCTACACACAGGTAACCGAGCCACACACCTGTACTGATGAGCTCCGGCGCTACGAGCTGCGGTGCTCTGGGAGCTCTGGGCGCTCGTACATATATTTTTACAAGAGGTTATGTATTGAAATTGAAATCAATCACCATTAAACAGAGTAAAAAACATGACCCACCTGAGACATTGTGTTGGACACTGATCATCGCCTTTGTGAAAACAAACGTTAGCGCAAAAAAACAAAAAGAGTATTTACGACATTCTTTCTTACAAGAGACCTTACTTAGTTCTGCTTTAATACACTATTATCACAACGGCAGGAAGTGCTGCGATGCTGAGTCGTGCAACTTCTGGTCGATGCTTTTCTACGGTAAAATACCTGTGGAAAAATGTTGCGTATTTTCCACCAGCTTCATAAATCTGCACCAAACACAAAATCTTCATCCAACAAGGAACAAAGAACAGATTCTGTCCATGAAGAATTTATCCACAACGATCAAGGGAAGAAAGACGAAAACTTAAAGGAAACAACGACGAGCATCAGTGAAACGACTGAGCAGCACTAACGTTCTGGTCCTGGAGGAAACAGAAGGAACTTGTTCACTCAGACTGAATCTACACTTAGAAGTAAAAATTGATTTTGTAAAGTCGATATATTAGCACAGACAAAGAGATTAGTTTAAATAGTCGACATTTAATCTGTGAACATTTGTAGCATTTAAACTGCACAAATCTCTGTCTGTGCTGATATCAACATCACAAAATCCGACTTTTAATTTTAAGTCTAGAATCTAGAGTGAACAAGTTACTTTTGTTTTCTTCATATTATTTTCTCTGAGTTCCTGGAAGAGGTTTTTAAGCAAAAGGAGACTTGCATGATTGCTTTAAACAGAATGCTAAGCCAGGCTAATAAAAACATAAAACTGCATCAAACTTGGCACACTTAACTGTCTGAGGTTCTGAAGAATATGCAATGTCCTTGAAACTCCATTTATTTTCTTTCTTCATGTTCTGTAAAGACCACATTTCCCTTTGTGCCAGCGGTGGCCAAATACCCGTGCCGGAAAACCTACATCTACACATGTTAAGCCGAATGGTATTAGTGATATTTTTTGGAAGCGAGAGGCGGCTCCAGGAGGAAAAACATTCTGTGTACTTGTTATAATTCATGGTTTCTGGTGCTCACAGAACATCCAATTGGCCTCCCCCACCGCAGAGCTGGTCCATTGTGCACAGCAGTCTGGAAGCGATTCAGCTCACAAAGTCGGGTTTTCCGGCGTCGTGGAGATCATGCGGTGAATGGGAGGCAGTGTAGCATGGCCAATGAGTCTCCTTTCAGATGGTTTTCAGGGAGAGATTTCAGAGCGTCCGAGCATCTGCTTTTCAACACAAACTCAAAAGGCAAAACAGGCGGAAACCTTCGATGGTCGGCGACATGATGGCCCATTGTATTATATCTGAAGAGCACTGACCATCCTAAATCAAGGTAAAAGTGAAGGAAAAGAAAACAACTGACTCTGATGACTCTAGAACATTAGTTTAGTTTAGTCTTTTTTTAAAGGGACAATGCACAGAGACATTAAGCACAAACACAGAGACGTTCTGCACCAGATTATAGCCAAGGCAATATTTGTACAGCACAATTCGTACACAAAGTAATTCAAAGTGCTTTACAGAATAAGAAATACATTAAAATCACAATACAAACAAATCAAAACATAATCATCATAAAATTTTAAAATAGAGATGGGACATTAAATTTGAGAGAATTAGAGAGAAGAGTAGAGTGTGGAATGAAAAATGAAAACCTTTCAGTCATATGCAGCTAAACAGAACCGTTTTGAGTCTGGATTTAAACAGAGTCAGAGTCTCACATGTTCAGACTGTTCCAGGTTTTAGCTGCATGAATCTGAAACTCTGACTCCCCGAGTTTAGTCCTGACTCTGGCACCAGCAGGAGGCCGGGACGAAACTAGGACTAAACCAGGACTAAACCAGGACTAAACCAGGACTAAACCAGGACTAAACCAGGACTGAACCAGGACTCCAGCAGGAGTTCGGTCCCTGAGCTCCTCAGATGCAGATGGTTCATGAGGCTCTAACATGTCACAGATGGACTTTGGAGAGACTTGTGCAGGAGCAGAGCTGCTTTAAAGTCTCTGAGCCACAGGGGGCAGTGCAGAGACCAGGACTTATGTGCTCGTACTTCCTGGTTCGAGTCAGGACCCGAGCTGCAGTGTTCTGGATGTTCTGGATGTTCTGCAGCTGTTTTGCAGCTCGTTTGCAGAGGCCAGTGAGAGGCCTACTGGAGTATCTAACCTACTGGAGACAAACGCACGGATAAGTCTCTCCAAGTCTGTTTTAGACAGTCGACCTTTGCTATGTTTTTTAGATGGTAAAAGGTGCAGATGTTATTGATTTGATGTGGCTGTTAAAGTTCAAGTCTGAGTCCATTATTACCCCGGGATTTCTAGCCTGATTTGAAGGTTTTAGAGACAGAGACTGGAGGTAACTGCTGACACTGTCTCTTTGTTTCTGTGGGCCAAAGACTATGCCTTCTGTCTTGTCCTAGTTTAGCTGGACAAAGTTGTTTTGCATCCACACACTGCTCCGTTGGATGCAGTGGCAGATTATAGCTAAACAGCTTATTTCCATCCACAGTTCCTGATTACATGGATAAAACTGACAACATTTACAACAATCTGCATCATAAAAGCAGTCAGACTTTCACCCTCTTACTAACCGAGCACACACAGCATCACCCGTGTCACATTTGGTCACACGTCTCATAACGCAGTAACACAGAAAACATAAAATACACTCAGTAACATGAACCCAAACACATAATCACACACAGATCATTCAGAGGAACACATTAAATACCAGATAGTCCCGTAAATATCAAACACAGCATGTTTACAGTTCATAATCACATGTTGCATCATTCATAATTCTTATATTTCATCTCATATTTCTATTAACATGGTGTGTGCTGCAGTCGTGATTACTCCACAGCCACTTTTTCAGTTCTGTGAAAAGGGTAAAATAGTTAGATTTTTTCGATTAGTTGGCGTATCGTTCCAGTGTTTAATCTCTTTCTTGTAAGAAAAGGCTGATTGTGCAAATGTCGTTTTCAGTTTTGGTATATTGCATTTCCCACTGCTGGAAGCTCGTGTTGTTCCCGTAGATGTGAACTTGATAAATTTCTAAAGAGGTGCAGTTATTTAATATTTTGTGGGTGATTCTAATTGAGGCGTATTTCTGGATGTTGTTGAAGTTTGACAGTCTGTATTTTTGGAGGATCGTGCGATGGTGATGTCCACTAATGGCTCTTTATCCTTTTTACCCACGTCTATGAATATTACAGATGCAGATACGTGATGCAGTCAGCGAAGAGTGACAGTATTTACAGTATTTACTTGATAATACAGTGGTCCCTCGTTTATCGCGGGGGTTACGTTCTAAAAATAATCCGCAATAGGTGAAATCCACGAGTCCACAAGTAGTCAGCTTTATTTTTTACAATAATTATATGTTTTAAGGCTGTGAAACCCCTCGGCACACACTTTATACACATTTTTCAGACAGACTCCACGATCTAAACTGAGGAGCCACTTTCGGTTATGCAGAACAGCCAATCAGGGTGCTGTTAAAAAAAAAAAAACATGCAAAATTTCACAAAAAAACATCCTGTGTTATATGCAGCAAAAACTGGAGGGTTAAAATTTCAGGGTCAAATATTTCAGAGTTGTTTTGAACACAAAAAGTGAAGTGTTATTTTATCTATTTGACAGTAGTAAGTAAAGTTTACTGTTCACTGTCCACTCCACGCTTATATCTCAACACATGTCTCAACACGTTGGATAATTAGAATGCTCTAATGCAAAACCAAAGGACAAGTTCTGTTTTCCACATTTTGTGAAGATCAGGATTGGAACGAGTACAAATACGTGATGCCTAAATTTTCTGTCCAGTTTTAGTTTCTTCAGTTAAAAAGGTTCAAATTTCATAATAATTCAGCACATTTCTGTAGCACCTCTGACCTCCATGGAACCAAATCATTTGTTCAGAAGTTATTCTGCATGTTTTTTTGTCCTTAAAGTGTTAAAATGTCATGTGGTGCGACCGTGCATCATGTGGTGCGACTAATAACAGCAGGAATTCTATGGCTGGAGTTTAATAACAGACAAAGTCGACTTGGGTGAACGGTTCTTTAGGCATTTTTCTTCATTTTCAGCATTTTCCAGGGCAGTAGTTTGTTCATTAAACACAAACAGGCGACTGTCATATTGGAGCAAAAGAAAATATCAATATGCATTAAAAATCTAAAGAAACACAACAGTTTGTTTCTGTACACTTCATATTACTCACAACTTAGATGAATATAACAACCATGTTTTAGAAAATAAAACTATTTTAAGGTTATTCTCGGTCGCACCACATGACATTTTACACTAAAAATGCTTCATATAAATGTTAAACACAGATTTAAGCTCCTGACACTGGAAATATGTGAAAAAGTTCAATAGAAACTCATATTTTTTAAACATATTTTTAAATTTGCCTGTTGAAAATCCTTTTACGTCATTGCCCCATTTACCGCGCCAGATTTTCGACCATTTTAACAACTATTTTCCAAAACGTTTTCACTTCTACACAGCCTTCTTTCCAGTAACCCTCAGTGCAAAATCAAGCTTTTAAGACTTACCCGTCGCACACGCTGACCAAGGCCGCCCCACCTCTGCAAAACCTCGGGGAGCCTGATGTCTGTGCATGTAACCGTGACAAGCCACAGAATCAGCCAACCACCAACTCTTCGGAGCATTATTATCAGACAATTGTTCAGACAGACAGAAAGAAAAAAAATCCTTTGTGTGGATGACGGCCATGTCTCAGCCTTGGTTCAAAGATGACAAAATAACAGAGGGGTAAACTATTTTACAGCTGTGACCAGAAAAATCCCAGCTTTTCTGTCGTCTTTCTGAAGCCGGCGTTTCAAAGCTCTCATCTGCAGTCAGTATCCGTGTGCCCGTCTTGGAACGCTGCCACGGAACGTAAAAAGGTGATTCCAATTAGCCCCGTGATCTAAAGAAACGCTAACTGTATAAGCGGTATTAAAACAGTGATCATTTGTAACGAGGAGGCTCCTGTCAGAGGACGCTGCGGGGGGTCGCAGGAGTGGTGGTGGTGGGATGACCGTGGATCAGAGCGGAATTGATGAGGGGAAGTGGGGGTGCCAGCTGCCAGCGTCAGGGAGCACCGTGGATATCTTTATACCGTCAGAGCGGGTCAGAGAGGCATGTCCGAGACTCAAAACGAAAAGCGTAATGGGTTTGGAAAGGGCAAAATCCTCTGACGTGAATGTGAGAAATATTGAAATTTATCCATAGAGGAATCTGATCCATCAAACTGTCAGGATGAACGGGCAAACGCAGATCTACGCTCTTAGATTTCAGGAATAACTGCTGTAAAGTATGTTCTGTACGTGCTTGGTGTAATGACACTGCACATTTACGGCAAATCCAAGCGCTGTGTGTGGTTCATCCATTAATGCCAGTTAAAACAGTTCAGAAAAGTTCCGGTTTGGTACATAAATGTCTGCTTATACTCCCAGAGGGATTGTTTTTGTCATAGTGAATACATAATACAAATGAGAGGTTTTATTGTGCTTATGTCTATATAGCTATAATAAAATAATTTGCACAGAGACCTAAGGGCAATTTCAGTACATTTCTCCTCGCCTGGATTTTTTTTCTTAATTTTACTATTAAAACCCCCATTAAAAGCCCATTTTACCCCCTAATGAAGTGTTCTACATCTTTTGTTCAGTACAACCTGTTATTTCACAATTTGCTGCTGTAGTTGTGTCATGAGGCTGTGATAAAAGCGACAGGACCAGAAATACTAATGAAAAACAACAGTCTTTCATACAAAACACACAACAAACATGTATAAACAACATTTTGGACATAAAAAAATGCTTAATTTAAGGTCTTAGCTACAAAAATGCAAAATCTCAGGTCTGTAAGTAAATTAAAAATCTCCTTATTGCCCTAAAAACAAAAAAAGTGCAGTGGCTCCATGACTTTCCTGGTCCAGTCCTGGAAACAGCTCCTGTCAGGTCCAGGGCCAGAGCCACAGCACTTCTGCATTTCCAGGTGGAAATTACATTTGGATTTGGACATTTGGACTGAAATAAACCTTTAAATAAAAATAGCAAAAGGATGAGCAATTACACACACCAAGATGCGTAATTTGCCATTTATTTGAGAAAAAACTGCACTTAGAGCGACTTTTTCACTCGTTATAAACACACACAGTCAGAGGAGTCGACCATCTTGACTCACTTCACTCTTTGGCAAAGTTTGGCTCGATCAAAATGGACGGAGCGCATGAGTTTGGGGAAAACAAAGTTCCTATTGGACACTCGTTTTCCAACTATCTAACTAAAACTATCTTCTACGGTTGGAAAGTTATGCACAGTTATATAAAACATATTCCCCGGTATCGTAGGTCTTGAAGCGTTTTAAATCACAATTTTCATCTAAAATTACTTAATGAAAGAAACAAGATGCTTTATCATCAGAAAACTACACGCATCATCAGGACAAAGTGTAGCTGTCGCCCCTCCTATGGATCCCTGCTCCTGTGCAGATCACTGAAAACAAAGTTAAATTAGAGAACAAGCAGAGAGCAGAAGGTGTGCGCTACAGGCAATGAAACAGTGTTTGAGTGGCCAAATAGTGTCTCGTATATAAGTGATTAAACATGCATCACTCCACACAACTTCAAGAGAGGGGAGATGAAAAGGGGCAACAACTATAACACGATTAAAAGCTCTGAAAACTCGATTTTGCATATTACTACAGATACCAAGGATATGGCATACACAGACGGATAAAACCCACACAATGCCCCTAAAGTCGACCAAAAGCACCCGTGCTCGTGACACCATGAGCACACACAGGGGATATTCCTCATACGTTGAAGAAAAGAGCTCCCAAAGCTCCAGGTGCTGCCCTTTCACATGAGGTCAACTGATAACAGACTGAAATATCAGGAGGTGAGGAGCTCAGCGGAATAAATATTACCTCACCGCACACCGGGGACGAGTGACATTACCAAGCAAGTCTCATACGTTTCTCCTGTGTCGTTGGTCATTTCTGCAGCTGCTCAGTCTCTCCATTCATCTCTGTTCAACTTTACTGAAATAAAAATACTGATGTAAAAAGAATCCTCTGGAGGCTGTTCTAATTGCAGAATATCCAAAAGCAGTACCACTGGTTTCAGATGGCATCACTAAAAGCAGATAGAGTCAGGAAGTAAAGACAGACGCACAAAACGCCGTTTGCTCCACCGACCCTGCGCCAAAGCACCAAAATGCCTAAATTCTGTGCAGTCTGTGGTCACTAAAACCACTCAAATCAGGAGAAAGACAAACCTTTTTTTTCGTGTACTGAAAGTGGTTTGATCTCACAGAGGAGCTGGTTTTAAAAAACTTAGAGAGGAAAGATGACTAAAGTGGATTGAAAATCTCCGGCTAAAAACAGGAGGCGCAGAAACAGACGATGCTCGAGTTTGCAGCGATCACTTAAGTTTTATACGTGTATGTTTTTCGGAGAATTATTTAGAAAGAAAATCATCGTAAGTGACGGTAAACTGTTGCATTATGGGTCCGAACTTGTCACTCAAAAAGCTGTATGTGCTGATTTTATTGTCTTACTGCTGTAATTTGGCATTTTATACTTTTTTGAGTCAGTATTTTAGGTTCTCCTGGTGAAGCGGGTCATTTTAATTATAGTCGTCTCCTCCGGGTTTTTAAAGTCTTTCATTTGGCTCAGTGTAACACGACGTCTGCATCACCAGGTAGTTTATTATGTCCATTATTATGTCGCCTCAACGTCGGGCAAATCCTCCAAATTATAAGAAAAGTCTTTGATCACATCATACAGGTCATAACCAATATGTCTTCTCGCTGTAGCAGGTTTGTTCCGGTCCGTTCAAATATTTTGCGTCATTGTGCCGTTTTGAAGCGGCGCAAAACAGTTCCTCCAACTTTTGTCATTTCTTTTTTTGTTTATTAATGTATGATTATTAATCTGTCACATTTTAAAAGGCTCTATTCATTGCCCTCACTTCAATATACACATATAAGAACTACAAATCCTGTGGTTTGTTCTTCATTCACACCTCAGGCTCCTTCAAAGAAATACTCTTCTGCTTCTGTTAATATTCTTAGCCACAGTCGTGTTGCGTGGCCTTAAATTAGCGTTACAGTTGCAGTATCGGTGCATCCCTACACCGAGCGCACTCTTTACACAGAACACTTTGTTATTCTCACTCTCACCTACACACACGTTTATCCACTCAAACCACCTCTGCTTAGCGCGCCTGAAATAGCCGCTCCTTCAGAGTGGACTCATGTGCTGCTAAACGGCCGCGTACAGTGTGGGGGGTGGACGCTCTCCGGGGACGTTTGTGTATTTAAAGTTAGTTCACCATTAGTCAAGTGCTGCCGATGCCTCCTTCCATCCCGTCAAAAGGAAGGTGCCCTTTCTGCCGGGCCATTCTGAAAGACAGCCAACAAATGACGAGAGCCCGTGCAAAGGTCAGGGGCTGCTTTAAAAAGGACATCAGAAGAAAGGAAAGTGCCGCGGTTATGGAGAGGGGGATTTTAGTCCGTTCTTTTTCTCAAAGCCAAAGCACCTGATTTTCAAACCCTGATAGATGGAAGTAGGAGTGTAAAGATCTGGGACATGATTTATTTATTTTTGGCTGGGATTCAGAATATACTGTATACTTTTTCAGCACTTCAAAGTGTAACTCGGGCCCGTCTGAAGCTAAAGTCCGTTTCTAGAGGAGGTGAATTCTGTCAGAAGACTAAAAATGGCACAGATCAGTGTTTCCTCGGTGGAGATCTCACTGTGGCAGTGAGTCTGTCAAGGCAACAAACTAGTGCAGTGATGGGGGCAAGTTCTGAACTTCCACGTAAAACACCAATTTGCTTCAGACTGAAGAATCTTAACTTCACTTTAACCCATCTGACAACAGCCACGAGTCTAACAAACCAAACGCTCTGCCTGGTTCACTCATTAGTGTCTGGAAACGTTAGAAAACAACTTTATAAGCACCTCACATTTCTCTCTGCTGATTTCCCACTGCACAGACCAAAGCACAAAGACTCGATCGCCGATGTCGTTTCTAATCACATTTATTTTCCAGTGAATTATATTTTTTGAAAAATGCTTAAAAAAAATACATTCACGAACCACTTTCTTTCAACAACTTTCAGTTTCTCTTCTTCAGGTAGGTTCAGAAAAAGGTAAAAGTGACTTTTTGCCTGGGGAAGTGGTGTTGTGGTTACTAGAGGAACCCCAAAGCAGAGGCAGAAGACAGGAGCAGTATTAACAAAGTTTATTAGTACAATACTAACTGGCCGGCAGTTGCTGATCCCAGGGCACAAGGACGGGTCACCAGAAGGATCCAGGCACGGAGAGAAACTGGACAGGAGAAGCAGGTAAACAAAACTGCAAGTGACCCACGGAGAACATAAGTTAGCACTACCGAACAGGATGGAATGATCTGGCAGTGTGGTGCTTGCAACGGCCAGGCTAAATACTCAGGCTGATGAGTGGATTAGCAGCAGGTGTCCCTCATCTGCAGCAGCAGAAGCCACGCCCCCTGCCACACACTGCCCTGCTGGAAAAACACAGAGGAGGGAGGGGGAAACACAACACAAACTAAACCAATAACAAGTGGTGTGAAATAAGTGAGAGTAATTAAAGAAGCGTTTTATAATTAAACATATTTTCTTCTTTTTATAATTAAAACTATTTTCTTCAAAGGTGAGGAGAAGTGCACATCCTTTAAATATGCAAAACAACAGATCAGGGGCTCATTCATGAATCTTTTAGGTAAGTTTATTTCTGTCGCGCTTTTCTCAGACACATGTCCCCAAAGATGCTTTACAGAGCATCATGAACAGAGATTTCTTCATTCCAGACCCACTGCTGTGAGATACTGTTGTAGCCACAGCTGCCCTGGGACAGACTGATGGAAGTGAGGCTCCAATCTGCACCATCAGCCCCTCAGACCATCAACACTCACATTCCACTTTCACCCCTACGCCACATGTTTTGGGTTTTCTTAAAAAATGGTTGTAACTTACATTTTAAGAGGATGCTGAGAGAACTGCACCAGATCCTCCACACACATTTACAAAACATTTACACAGAAAATGAAAATGTTCTGTATTTGGTGAGAAACGCCCTCTGAACGTCCATATGTGGGTTTGGTGTTCTGACGTGTGAAAGTGCAGGGGGAGAGTGAAGGAGGAATCAGGTGAAGCACATCTACAGACCTCAGCTGTTCTTTAGCGGTGAACACACTCGCTGAAGGAATATTTCATACGCTGATTATCTACAACAGTCGAATATTTGTTCTTGGCTGTTTGTAGAATTAGTTCTTCCAGAAGAACATTTTCAGTTAAGAAAACGTTTTGTGAACGCCAAAAATGTTTGTTGCCAAGTTGTTTGTTGTTCATTTCATGAATGAGGCCCAGGGCTCTTATTTTAATGCTAAACTTGGTTTTCCACTTCCACTCCAAACACACTCAAGCACAATATCTACTATTCTGGTTTCCTGTGTTTATTGCTTTGCTTTAAACATTTTCTTAAAGAGACTTAGGTCCCTGTAAATGTTGCAGTTTGGTTTTACTTCACCTGCAAAATAAAAGGTACTTAATCTGGAGGAGGTCCTCACCTGCTGGTTTAGTCATTCTAGGAGAACATAGGTGTTAATTTCAGTTGCATTGCAGAGTTAATAGTGTAAATATGTATTATTTTGCCATGTGTTACCGTGCTGATCTGCAGGAAATGTTGGGTAAAATTAATCCTTTTCTGCCTCCTACATGGGCCAGCTTCCCCACAGATTTTCTTTTCAATTTCCATTTCAAAACACTAAATAAATTCTACTTAAATGTTCTTTTCCCATTGTCTTCAAAAGGAAAAGTCAAATGTTCCCAGGGTTGCGTCACGTCTTGTATGTGTGGAGCTGACATGGAAGTGCGATTGGTTCTTTTAAAATCCCTCTGAGTCTGAGTAACAAATCCAGACTGTGATGGGCGAGTTTCACTTTCCCACAGAATGATGCTGGTTTGGGTGCGTCCATGTCCACTGAACCATCCCCTTTAAAGAGCGGGATTACATTTCTATGGGGCATTAACTACTAACACATTACACTGCCTGTTTAGATCACGTGTTTCCTTTTATGGTTTTGAAAATGATATATTCACCTCCTCCTCTTGCTTTAAGTCATGACACCTTCAGATCACAATCAGATATGATGTATTTCGATTATTACTATGCACTGGTGCTTTAGGACGACTTTATGCTCGTTTATTACTTAAAAGGTGTTAATCACATGAAATGTCTATAAAGTCAGGAAAGAAAATAATTAGTGCTGTCAAACTATACATTTTTCTAATCAGATTTTGATTAATCACGATTGATCGCCGTTAATTATTCTTCAAAAAAAGGCCAAAATACTTTGACAAAATGCAATTTATTATCAAAAAGTGATATTATTGACATGTTTCTATCGCTGGTAGTTTTGTTGCCGTCGGTCGTCGTGCTCGGCTTGTTGTTGGTGCAGTATCGTCGTTGCTGCCGCTGAATCAAACCCGTGTTCTGCTTTAAGTTGGTATTTTAAACTTGTGCTTCTGTGGACAGAGAGTTCATCGCTGCGATATCTGCAAACTCCCTTTGTTTATCTAAAGTCCCGTGGGGCAGTTTTTTGCAGATAAATTTGCCCTGAGCACCACTCACCGTCTCACCTGTCGTCTTCACATCCGTATGGACCTGATCACTGACCTAATAACCTGCGCCGCCTTCAGGACCATCCGCACTTTAACAGAGGAGCGTTCAGAATAAACTGTGGGATTAATCTGCAGTAAAAAAAACAGACATTAGTGCCATATTTTTTTGTGATTAGTCACATGTGTTAACAGCTCTAAAAATAATACGACTAGACTCTGAAACTGCAGCAAATAAAGTTCAAAAAAATCCTACTTCCTGTTGTGTGAAATGTTTTTCTCCAGTGTGTCTGCAAAAGTGTCTGACGTTCTACACTGAGGAAGTGTTTTGGACCAATAGGAGAAGACGACAACTGGCTGCAACCAACAAGACGAGATGATGTGATGTTTCTAGAAGCAGAGCATCCGGTCTTGGATCCCAGGTTTTGTTTCAGATGAGGGACAGAGAGTTGAACCCTCTGCTTTCTATATCCAAGAGTATTTCTGCAGTAAATTCAGTAAATAGAACTGAATTCTTCTTGTTTGTGAGTTCTTCTCCATCATTGAGCACTCGGAGGAAAGAGGTTAAGGTAAGAACTGACATTTAAGTCCTGCTTTAGGAAAAGTGGAAAATTAGTGCTGTCTTTAAGGAGAAGTGGACCTTTAGTGCTGCTCTTAAAGAAATGTGGAATAAAATGAGTGCTGTCCTGACGAGAGTGGAAAATAAATGTCAGTTTAAAGGAGTCAGATGAGTAATTGAAAGTCCCGTTTTCCTCTCATGGCAAATAAAACTACAGCACATTACATCATTATGAAGTTGTAGGACTATGGGTCGAGCACTGGACAGAATCACACTGCTCAGCATAAGGAGAGTTTGGTTAGGGGCTGGGAAAGATCACTAGATTACTCAAACATGCATGGAAGCCAGATAAACCTCTCCGGGCGAGGAATATGCAGAATTAACCTTCACATCAAGATGGATATTTGTGAGTTCCAAAGTGAAGCGCTCAAGTGAACCGAAACAAACAAAGCGACGCCGACAGACGTGCTTCAGTCTATTTTAGCAGCACTACAGACGATTTAGTTCTTGAAAAATGTGCAGATGGTAAATGCTTCACGCATTTATGGACAGGGAAGATGTTTGTGCTTTTCTCTCAGCTGGATGTAACAACGGTTTGACTTTTCAGTTCTGCCGTTGTGATTCTTTGTCCAATCAGATTCAAATTGTCATTGTGGTGTTTTGTGTTTTTCGACCTCTTTTGGTGATAAAGTGTAGAACTCAAGTCCGAGTGCTTCACAAATCAGTCTGGCGCATAATACCCCCGCTTTAAACTGCAGAAAAACAATGACTGAAGGGAGACGACTGTGTTAATCACCAGTGACACTAATGAAATCTCAGTCATAGATGTGGAAAAGCAGAGACATTGTGGTACTGCTGATGCTGCTGGTGGGTTTCAGACAACATCACAGCGTTTTATAGATAATTATTTAACACAGATGGGGCGGGCAGCTAAAATTCATGTGGTTAAAGTGCAGATTTTTGTTGCCGTGCAGTGAGTTCTTGTGCCTAGACACTGATAGGAATGTTCAGGTTCAACGTTTGTGAATTGACCTTTTGGACACTTCATGGTCAAGTAGAATCAGTCAAAATCAGTCCTAAAGCCTCTGATGTCTCTGTAGAAACAAATACGATCAGTTTCTCTTTTATAAAAATACATATTTGAGTGTCTTAATGGTCTTGGTCTCACTGTAACGTGTCTGTTTATACATAAATCCACAAATGAAGGAGTGAGGAGCAGAGCTGGAGTCATTAGTGACCAGACGTAGAACTGCTCTGGGTTCTCGGCGTTCTCAGTCAGAGGAACACAGCTGTGGAACTCTTCATCTCTGGAGCTAAAGCCTCAGTCGAACCCAAGACTTTTCTCATTAAAGCTGAAGCTCTGGATCAAGAATCATCAACAGTGCAGCACTAAACTGCAGATGGACTCATGGCGTAAAGAGACCACACAGCAAAAGACAAAATGTAGTCAAGCTAAAATGACTTGAATTAAGAAAGTTTGATCATGATTTGAGTAAAATGCTCTGCCAGTGCAGTGAGATTTTTGTACTTAATATTTGAAAATACATCTTGTGACACTTAAAATAAGAAAAACAACATTTGCACTTAAAATAAGAAAGAAAATCAAATGCCGCTTGAATTATTCCACTGGCAGATCATTTTATTTGTCAAGATGAATCTGCTCAAATAAAGTTAAATGTTCTTAATTTAAGTCATTTTAACTTACCTAGATATTGTTTTTTTCCAGTGCAGTTTTGTCTCAAATGGAATATCTCTTCCTCTTATTGTTTCTTAGACTGTGTATTTGTTGTACTTGTATTGACATTTGTAAAAGCCAAACCAGGGACGGGGGCTGCAAATGAGCCTGTGGCAGAAGCCTTATGTACATAACATCTGTTACCTATTTGGTGGCATGTTTCTTGTACAGTCCCTGACAAATAAACTAATAAATAAACAAATAAAAGTATGACATTGTCACATTCTAGAATCAGAGAACCACCGGTTAATCACAAATATGTGCGGTAACTTTTCAGAATTCTGAAGGCGTTTGCCTGAAGCTTCCCCGATTCCCGTCAGCGTTAGTGATCAAACGAGGCAAATTACGAATGGACGTTGTCGTATTAGATTTGATTTGTTGTTGACAGCAGCAAGGCCAGTGTTTCGCCTCCGCTGGACTGAGCATAAACAACTGTCAGTGCGCATGTCGCTTTTTATAACTTAGTATTCGAGGACGGGGATCATTAGGAGACAGCTCTATGTTCGCATGTTCGTCCAAAAATAAAAGGTTTCATGTTTCTACAGCTCTATGTTTTGCTTCTAAACTGTGCACATGTTGTTCTAATAGTGTTTTATTGAATATTATGTGACATTATTCAGAACTATCTTGATTACACAGATTACAAACATCTTTTATTTAACAAGTCTATACATGAAGTCTGCACATCAGTAAAAAGACAAAACTGCAGCCATACAAAACCTGGATTATTCCGTAAGTCATTGTAGCTCGCCTCCCCTCTCCAGCAGAGAAATGTTAAGTGGTGGTTTTGGCTGGAGGACGGGGGTTGCCTGGGGCGCTGTCATGTGGATGTGAACACAGCGTGCAGAGGCTGAGTGACAGCAGTGCATTGTGTTAGCGCTCGCAGACAGAGCAGGTCCTCACACCGAGCTTAGCTTCTGACCAGACGGGCCGCACACACCCGCCTCTGTCATGTTTCATTTGGATCGGATCAGTCCAGGTGAACGCTGCGCTCACAGAGGAAGCAGACAGGAGGAGAGCTGCAGCGGAGAGGGAAGGATACCGATACGATACTGATACGATACTGGTACCGGCACATACCTAAAGCCAAAGGGTCGACATCGGTATTAGAACAAAAAGCTGTCAGATCAGTTCATCCCGAGATACTTCAGGCAATGTTAAAGAGCCGAGTGATTCTCTAACAATCTGTACTGAATATTGAAGGTGGTGTTGTTGTGTTTTGAAGCTTTTTTCCATGTTCTCCCTCATCAAAAACATCCTGTCAGAGGTTTTAGACGTCAGCCATGCCCGTGTCTACTGCTCAGCCCATAAACCTACGACACCCACGCTCCCACAGCCAGTTTTCATAAATATACGAGAGCAACAATACATGCCAAGTGCTCTGCAATAATCTGATGATGTAATTAGTGACTAATACTCCAGAAATTGAAACGTGAACCACTCAATTTAGTTCTAACACTGAAAACGGTCGGGAAATGCAGAATATGGTGACAAATATCTGAGTCTGACTGGTCCAAGTGTCACAACAACAGAACAAACTGAAAAGTCAAATTTTTGTTACATCCAGCACATTTTTCACACAAAAATGTTGAGTATTTTCACTAAAATGGGCTGAAGTACAAATATTGGCATTGTCATGTTTGTTTGGATTCACTTGGGCGTCTCACCTTTGGCTCCACACAAACCTCAGAGCTGCTCTTACAGCGGGAGGACGTCATGATGGAGTCTCCAAAGTTTCTGAACTCAAGTAAACAAATATTGCTAGAATCCATCGTGCTGTGCGAGGTTAATGTAACGCCCCGTATACGTAAAAGGCCAGACAGGCGTCTCTGACTTATACAGCTGCAGTGGGGATGAAACCTTTTCACAAGACAAATCAGGAACCAGCTTTGGGAAGTAATGAAATGCACATATCGAAAATACACAATCAGAAAACTATTCTGAATAAAAGTATTTTAGGTACAGTTACTCTTTGTATTCAGGATACAGTTACTTTCCTAAAATAAAAGAAGTACTCTGCAGTATTTGAAACTTCAAACTGCACCTAATGAGTGTGAAAAATGGTGTGATTTTTCTTTCTCTTATTAGTGATGAATAAATGCATAACAGAGTCTGTTTAATCCTATAGCCGTGTTTCTACAGAATACAGTGCAAATACATGTGAAGTATTCTTCTGTATTCAGAATACAGTACAGCATGTGACGTGTGATGGAACACACACACACATACACACACACACACACACACACACACACACACACACACACACACACACACACACACACACACATACACACACACACACACACGTGTGTATTCTTCTGTGTCAGGAGCACAACTATTGAACAATGTGAAATGAAAACATGATCATATCTGAACCCAGAATGGCATTTATTTCCTAAATAGTCCTGTTGGGTTTAGTTGCAGGATCTGGCAGCCGTGAGGAGCTCATTTTGATTTCTGATTGGATATGAGGACATGTATCCATGGAAACGGTGCAGGAGGCTAGCTGAGGAGCTAGCAAAGGACATTTGAGATGCTACAGGATTTTTCCAGCATATGTGGATGCAAATGTGACAGGAGACCTTCTAGAAGAAGTACTTAGAGGGAATTAACCATTACCTCACCAAATTAAAACACCAGAACAAAGAAAGAGCGAGGCCTTTCCTGTTGTGTTCACCTGGCGCCCCCTGGAGGCTGCTGTGACTCTGCAGGACACAGAGGAGGGACTCTTTGGGCTCTTCCTCTCCTCAAACTGCCCTGACACAGACCCTCCCTGACCAATCCTCCTGTGAAACTGCACTGAGACCTTTGACTGAGACCCAAACACCTTTGAGAAGAGCAGCGGAAAAGATAAAGTGTCATGTTTGAGTGTGTGAAGAGGACCCCAGAGCAGAGGACCCCAGAGCAGAGGACCCCAGAGCAGAGGACCCCAGAGCAGAGGACCCCAGAGCAGAGGACCCCAGAGCAGAGGACCCCAGAGCAGAGGACCCCAGAGCAGGGACAGAGAGACTTGGAAGTGGTTAACCGGTTTAATGAAGGGAATGCCGGGGATGACGAGGGGAGCTGGCTGAAGACGTGGACGGGGAGGAAGACACAGGGGCAGACTCACAGGTCGGCAGGACGACGTGGACATGACAAGGAGACGGCAGGGAATGATGCGGACATGGACAGTAATGAATTAACAACAAAGAGCACACCGGGAGAGGGCTCACGCTGCTTTCTATTGAATGTTGAAAGTCGATAAATCCAAGTCCGTTCTCCCGACATCCAATGTGAATGCGTTCCATTGCAACAGTCGGGAAAGTATGTTTGCCCGAGAATGTTTAAACGTTTATTTTGTTAGCGTATGTAGTTAATGTCGCTAACGCTATCGCCTGCTAATATGTAGAGTCTGTTAGCTAACGTTAGCTGTCGCCGACTCAGTTATGGCAGTTTGACTCTTACATGTTCAGACGTCCATCTGACTCTGCTCTAAACTAGCCTGAGTTTGTGCTTCAGAACTGCGAGTTCACTGGCCGCTCCTTTTTCATTTTCATTTAACCTTTATTTCACCAGGCAAAACATTAAGAACAGATTCTTATTTACAGTGTCGGCCTAGAACAATTTAAGGGAAAGAGGAAGAAAACAATAAACATATTCACACATACAATAAGCAATAAATTAATGATCAGTCAATGAAACATTTACATGACTCCTTAAAAATGTCCTTCGATCTGTGTTTAAATGCAGAAAGTAAAATCAAAGTGTTCATATGCAGAGGGTTTTCATATGAGTTCCAATCATTTGCAGCAGCAAAACGAAAAGACATCAGGCCAAATGAAGACTTGGTTTTTGGAACTTTCAGTTTGATGAGTCGTGAAGATCGAGCGTTATAGCTTGAGGGGAGTTTCCTGTTGCAGTAACTGATGTAGATGTGGAGGGGAGAGACCGAGCGAGGTTTTATATATGAACAAGAGCCAGTGGATGTGGCGACAGGACTTTGCGTTTTCCCGAGGTGGTCGTCGGTTTTCTCTGAGTTCCAAGCGCATCAGAATGCACGATTAGTAGTGGGGCTGATTGGGACTGAGCTGCAGCTGATCCACACTGCAGCTCAGCCCAGCCACATCCCTGGAGAGGCGCAAACACAGACGGGAGGGGGGACAGACAAACCCAAACCCTGACAAACAACTTTTCAGAACTGTAATAAATACCTAAAACTCTTCTCGGTCAAATGTAATGGTGCAAAAACATTGATATTCTCGCCCCATAACCTCCCTCTATCTCCTCTAATGCCTCTCCTCTCTCGCTGTCTCGTGCAGCTGCCAGTTGGCCACAGTGGGGATGTCTGCTTTGTGCTATTGCCTTCCCTCAAATCAGCTTTGTGCCGCGGCTGCCAGCATCAAAGTGCAATATGCCTTAATGCTGCGTCCATGTCAACAACAACACATACAAAGCTGATTATCTCGGGCTGGAGAGTCATTTGCCTGTGTCGCCGTGGACCTTACACTCTCCATATTGTCCTTTATGACATTGTTGACTGAGCTGCTGCCATGCTTGGGGGCTTTACACTGCCTGCTGCTGTAATGAAAGTCCAATCCCCACTACAAATGTCCTTAATTATGATTTTCTGTCCCACTGTTTGATGGCGCGAGCGTCCAATAACGTGGCAACGGGGGAAACGCGCACGTACGAGCTCCCATTTCAAATCACGGAGAAGAGCAAGCGCCAAAGAGCGTCTCCGAGGTCAAAAGCAACAAACAAAAACAAGCGGCGATGAGAGAGACGCTTTGTCCAAGTTGTTTATGTGATTCTTAAAGACGCTGTAGCTGGTTTTTCATATCTTAACCAGAACAAGTTCGTTTTTAACAGTTTGCAGAGGTTCAAAGTTATTCCTCACTCACTTTATGCAACCCAAACATCCTGTCAAATCCTAATTATTCACTCTGATGAGTTTACAAGTGCTTTTCACAACTCTCAGAGACTAGAGCGCAGTATTGGCATTACAGTAAAGCTAACAACATTACCGGTCAATAAAACACTTAATAATAGTTAGACAACAATTAGAAGCGGACAGTACACAGCACATTTATTTAGACCTCAGGAGCTGCTTGTATAATAGATCTGCACTGGGCCAAATTTTGCATAAACACAGCTCTGGAAAAAAATCTGAGATGGCTGCAAAATGATCAGTTTCTCTAATTTTCCTACTTATAGGTTTGTGTTTGAGTAAAATGAACATTTGAGTTTCATTCTATAAACTACTGACAACATTTCTCCCAAATTCCAAATAAAAAATATTGTCATTTAGATCATTTATTTCAGAAAATGACAAATGGTCAAAATAACAAAAAAGATGAAATGTTTTGAGACCTCAATAATGTGACATTTTAAAACAACACAACACTAACGTTTGAACTGAGGAAGAGTTCAGGAATAATAATGATGAACACAGCAGTGTTTTTCTCCTTTTCCTCCTTAAATCAGGTTTGGTTCAGGTGATCTCCTCATCAGAGCCTCATGAAGCAGAATGAGGTGAGTTTGTGTTGGATTCAACAGACGCTGGAATGAAACATCACAGATGTAGAGACGCTGAGTTCAGGAAAACAAATGCACTGGGCTCTTATTTTTTTCCAGAGCTGTAAATATGAAAACATCAGATACAAGACCTTTACACAAGGATTGGATAAATTATACCAGGTCTGCATGCAGTAGATCTCTTCATGTGCATGCGTTAAATGCAACACTTTGAGGACTTTACCCCTTTAAAAAATTCTAATGTTTAGTTTTATCTTATTAATCACTCTTGCAACGACTGTTCTAATGATGTCAGGTGGAGGTTTGTGGCCAGGATTGGTATTCAAATATTTCCTTTTACATTCACATTTGCAGCACTGGGTACAACATAAAGGGAAGTGTTTTTTTTTTACGTATACATTTTAATGGACCTTTCATCTATGACATGACGCCTACATTTTCTGTCCAGTTGCAGTTTCCTTAGTTAAAAAGGTTCAAATTTCATAATAATTCATGTATGTTTTTTGTCCTTAAAGTGTTAAAATGTCATGTGGTGCGACCGTGCATCATGTGGTGCCACTAATAACAGCAGGAATTCTATGGCTGGAGTTTAATAACAGACAAAGTCGACTTGGGTTGTTGTGAATTTTTAAGTCTGAGAAGAATAAAAACTGCAGAGAAGTTGTCTTCAATCAAAGAGTCTGGATTGATTAAAGCGATTGTGCCACAATTACAGAGAAAATGAAAACGAAACCTTCTGTTCCTCACATGAGCTCCGTCTCTCCCTGATCTGATGAACGGCAAAACAAAAACAGTCGACAAACGTCATAACATCAACATGAGGCAGAACAAACTACAGCATCTGAACAACCTCCAGACAGAGACTACGGGTCTGGTTCAGCTGAGGCATCGAGCAGATTCACCCCGAGGATCCACTGTTCTACATGATGAGAATGAACAAAGCAACAGCTCATTGTTTTAACAATACTGGATAAAGACAGAGCAGAGTCCTGTCCTGAGATCCTCCAGGAACAGCAGATTTACACCACCACATGTGGCAGGAAAACAGAAACACTTTAGCAGTTGTTAGTGAACAGTTTCTAAACCCATAAAATACATTCTTTAGCTTCAATAGACCAGAACAGAAAACAAAGTAAAAGTTTTCCACCACAGGGTGAACGGTTCTTTAGGCATTTTTCTTCATTTGATGCATTTTCCAGGGCAGTAGTTTGTTCATTAAACACAAACAGGCGACTGTCATATTGGAGCAAAAGAAAATATCAATCTGCATTAAAAATCTGAAGAAACACAACTGTTTCTGTACACTTCATATTACTCACAACTTAGATTAATATAACAACCATGTTTTAGAAAATAAAACAGTTTTAAGGTTATTCTCGGTCGCACCACATGACATTTTACACTGAAAATGCTTCATATAAATGTGAATGTGAAAAAGTTCAATACAAACTAATAAAACAATTTTTTTTATATTTTAAAATTTGCCTGTTGAAAATCCTGATACATCACTGACCCTAGACAAAGGAAAAAGTCAGGACCCCTCAAGCAGAAAGAGCCTCAACTCTGGCCCAAAGTAAAATGTTCTTGACGCTGGAGTAAAAGCAGAAAAATCTTTGAGGAAATGGAAAGCCAAGCAGAAGAATTGTTCTCTTACGTAAAGGTTCACTTGTGCTATATTTATCAGGCTATACTGATACTGTACTATACAAAACTAGAGTGATTATTCTTTTTACTGCTGGTAGTGGCACAGTGTTCACTTTAACCATTCATATAAAAGAAAAGTGACACGAGTAAAAATGGAAACGTGTATAACTTCCACACAGTCATTTGGAGTCCAGGCGCTGGTGCTGATACTGGGGGGTAGACAAAGATGGATTCTGCCAATTTACCCAGAGTTTCTGATTTGATCCACCAGGCTGAATAATAATACAGTTCCAGTGTCAAAACTGGAGTCTGTGTGAAACATAACAAAATGAATCACCAGATGTTACCAGAGGTATATTTATACAGCTCTAGTGCTGCAGTATTCCCAGAAATACTGATTCACTTCTGATTCTGCTGAAATCCACAGTTTCCGTCCTCTGTGCTATTTTTGTTCTTTCTTTTTAGCTCTGTTTTGACACAAATGGACCACATGTTTGTCTGATCAGTTCATCTTCAGTGTCAGTCGCACCGTCACACATTTTAAATCAGGGAAACGGGAGACGATTCCAGACACACGTGCATTTGCAAAGTGTTGTTAATGTGTGTGGTCCTGACTGGCAACTAACACAGACTTCAAACTTATCAAGGGTCAGTCATCAGTATCCCGGTTATGGCAGTACTGGGGATGCTGCGTTTACTGCGCGCTGAGAAACCAGAATACTCATATCCCTGTGTACTTGAGCAAATGTAGTATCCTAATATTTCTTGACATAATCTTACAAAAGTGCAAAAATTATATATTTAATAAACCACAAAAAATACAACCCACCATGAGCTCCTTTAGCACAGGAAGCTCAGGAGGTTCCAAACCAGCGGTGACGAGCTCTGAGGAAACACATTTTATTTATTAGTCGCCTTTCTGAACACCGAAGGTCGCCAACGACAAACAAATGAAATCTGATTAAAACACAGTTAAAGTGGGACAGTATTTAACTGATTGATTGTATTTAGTGTTGTTATTTTATTAATATCCCACAATCCACTGCACAGATCAAACTGAACATTTCCAAACACGATTGTACAAGTTCGACTACAGCAGATTCTGAATGAAAATCTTCTGCATAAATAAACTCAACTTTACACCATAAAAACCTCCTGACTCCAGAGCCTCATCAGAGTGAGATCAGAATGTGTTTAATGCAGATTTAAACATTTGTTTATGTTTTACACAAACTAAACTTAAAACCTCACGGCTCATTTGCATAAACTGTAAGAGCTGAAAAAAGCAGCTCTTTCCTTGTGCTGCTGCTTCAGCTTCTGTGGGACTAAAGGACTCGACTCAGTGAATATGAGTGTTCTCTCTGTGACTCAGTGAATATGAGTGTTCTCTCTGTGACTCAGTGAATATGAGTGTTCTCTCTGTGACTCAGTGAATATGAGTGTTCTCTCTGTGACAGAGGATGTTCTGCTGATGCTGAATCTGTTCTGTGCGTATGTCGCGTTGGAGATGTTCATGTTTTCAGAGGTCGTACGTCTGCAGGTTTAGGTCTTTATTTAACATCATTTCACTTTATTTCTGTCGGTCACTTTATTTATTTTTGCTTCTGTTGTGATGAAAAGACTGAAAAGTGTTTGTGTTTTGGACTCGACTGTTACAGTAACCGGAATACTGCACATACACATCACAGTATCCCGTTTACTATCGGAACATCCCAGTTACAGTGACCCAGTTTCTCATAACTGGGACACTGACTTATTTGAGCTACTGAAACCGGGGACACTGCATATACATACGGGAAACTGAAAAAACCCGATCATACCCAGGACACTGATGTGCAGGTAAACGCACTCACTGTGGTGGAGCAGTGGGTCTATTCCACGATGCTTCTGATTATCGGACAATTAAAATATTTTAAAATTAGCTGCAGACAAATGACTTATTTGAGCTGCTAAGAGCTGCTTATAGGTCTGTACTGCTCAAACACATGGGAAAAACTGGGTACAGAGCCTTAACTTGTAATACTACGATTTTCCCGTCATATTTTTCACAGCTTTGATAACACAGACTAACACAGATATCTACTTTTAGGTTTGGAGTGAATTTTAAACTGTTCTGTTCCTCGTGGACTGTGATGCTGAGGCAGTGAGCACAGACTGTTTCTCCTATATCATCAGGAGTAATTTCATGCACTTTGAAAAAAGAGGCTCTCTGAAAGCCTCAAATCACATTTCAGAAAGTTAAGTATTGATATTCCAGCTCCCCGTGGACTGCTTTTATTCTGATCTTGGATTCCACCAGATGGGCTTTTATTTAGATTTGCATTCAGTTCATCCATGGAGATCACATGATTCTGTGGTGGATTGATCATGTAAGGTTCTGTAGCGGCCGATACTCCACGATATCCACTGTTTTCTGATCTATGTTATAATGTTATTTCATACAGAAGCCACAACAAATGCAAACGCCGCAACACAAATACAAACACCACAACACACTAAAAAGACACAACGGAAGTGACTGTGGGACTCTAGTTTAACACATAAACCCTCCAAGTTTAAACTGAGTTTTTCTCTAAAATAGAAAAAAGAAAAAAAAAAACAGTGAAAATTCACCATGTGTCATGTAGGAAGAAAGTGTATTTTTAAACTCTATGTGCTTTCACTATCATCATTTGGATAAGTTCAGTCCTGGGAGGGGAAAAGCTCATAAGAGAATCAATGAGATATGGTTTACGTGACTACACAAACACAGAAAACAGGTCAAAAATAGTTCAAAACTATGCAAACAGTTATAAAACTAAAAGATCTGGGTAAAAAGAAAACTAATCACAGTTGTATTCCCCTGATTCACAATTTTTCATTTTGTATTCTCTATTAAACCAACTCTTTCACTATTTATTCCATGAAAAATGAAGTTATAATTAGTGCCATTTCTTCCCCCAAAATTGTCAAATTTCTTTCTCCAAAGTCTGAACTCTGCTTCAAACCGCACACAGAGTATTGGCCCTGGACTTCTCCATTAAAAACCTATTAGCCGATCACTGACTCTTCCAAACGAGTCTATCAGTGTGATTCATTTTACAGCTCCTCTGAACCTCACGCTAACAAGACCCTATCTCCACTGTGTTTTTAAACTCCATAAACCTTCTCTAAAATGTAAAAGGGAGCAGTTAACTTGAAAACTACCTCTTTGTTCGGACTCAGCTGTGCTTCTTTTATCTTCTTCTGTCAGGCCAAAGGCAGCGCTCTGTCAGTCCTATTCTCAGATCGAGCTGGTGTTATCTGAGAGATTTAACTATAGGGATACAGAATCTCAGCAAATTTAAACATCATTCTAAATTCCCAACATTCCTGTGAAAGTGCAGACACAGAATATCCATCCCTTGCAATCATAGACTGTATATATAAATGCAGAGTTCCAGATAGGGCGCACTTCAGTTCCATAGGGTCCAGTTCTCTTGGTTTTGCAAAATTGTCGCCTTTCTCTCCGTAATTGCTGTTGTCAGGCTCTTCATTTTCATCTTTGCATGTTCATATTAACCCACTCTTCATGATCCTGGTGTTTCTTTATTGTCCATAAAACAGTTCCTATTGTTAATATGGAACTTTACTACAAATTCGCCCCGATGACTGCCACCCTCGATGAGTTTCATTTGACTGGAGCCGAACACTATGGGTAAGACTCATTTATGGTTGTGCACTCTACAGTTCTGCTGCTCCACTCATTATAGACTAATATACAGAGTAATAATGTGTTTAATGCAGCTGTGGCACATTTGTTTATGTTTTACAGAAACAGAACTTAAAACCACATGGCTCATTTGCATACAGTATAAGCACTGATAAAAACAAATGCTTCATTTTCTGTCCGACTAAAAAACACGACTCAGTGGAATATGAGTGTTCTCTCTGTGACAGAGGGATGTTCTGCTCATGGTGAGTCTGTTCAATCAGTCAAACGTTATTTATAGAGCCTTTTTCATACAAAAAATGCAACACAAAACATTCTGTTCTGTGCTTCTGTTGCCTTGGAGATGGTTCATGTTAAACTTTTCAGAGATTATGAGTCTCCAGTAGCACAGACCAGTTTAAATCCTCGCCCCCTAGTGTTGTGGCTGTAAATTACCTCGATGCAGAGCCATAAATCAAAAACAATGGCAACAAGTCAATGCAGAACTATAATGTGGCCTTTAGTCCACTTCTATATACAGTCTCTGCATACGAGCCAAGGACTGTGTATAGGTTAGCAGGTTTGGAGTCTGCTTCACATGTGTAGACCATCTGTAAAAGATACATCTGTGTGAATATCTCTACTTTCCCCAATATTTTTCCTTCCTCTTTTTGACCTCTCGTTTTATATGATGATACATATTCCAGGCTGTATCGTCCACTTCAGTTGCACATTTGCTGTCGAGCTGTAAGCGGTTGGACCGGGGCTGTGCTGCTTTATCCGTGTACTCGCTGCTATTGTTTTGAACTAGACAATGCAGAGGTTGCGGTTTGAGGGTTGCATGTTCCTGCTTTAATGAGGCCTCCTCGGACTGACAGAGGAGAGCTGCCGGATCACAGAGAAGGAGGTGGAGACATCACAGATTTAATGCAAAACTAGGCCAAGGTCAGGCGCCTGGACACTCTCCGCTCGCACGTGCTGCAGCCGTTCAAAGCTCCAGAGATAGATGCACAGACATGAATATTTCCTTTGAAGATAATACAGAAGGTTGCACTTGGCTGCACTCTAATTGGTATGGGATGGAAATGGCAAGGTATATTAAAGTGTTATTATGATAATTACTGACATTTACACATCCAAAAGTGTTTTCTTGGTAGTTCTTGGACTGCAGAATCCTAATCATAGTATTCTAAAGTTGAGCTGTAATTCTAGATGCATTTAGTGTTTTGAGCGGTCACATGAGTCTCAGCTGACCAGCATTTTCTACTGGTTGTGGTATTATTTCATATTAGGTCTTACACAAAATTTACTCTTGTGAACTAGGCCTGTAACGATAATGAATAAATCAATTAATCGTGATAATTTCTATTTGCTGCTTGTTTGTTTTCCTCGTCTCTCTCGCTGAATGTCAAAGGCTTCTATCGCTCTCTCCTGACTCCTCTCGTTTCCTTAAAGAAATGACACTTGAACAAATGCGTCAATACAGCCTGCATAGACCACAGACCATATATATCCATGGTGTGGACGGATTATTTGTTCACCAACTCAGCGTAGGAGTGCAGAAAGCGCCGCTGTCCGTGCAGTGAACATGAACTTGGCACTTTGGCACTTGAGCAAGTGCCAAAACAGACCATCGCCGTGTGACAAAAGAAGTCACAATGACAAATCAACACGATCAATCAAACGACCAGAAGAAATGGCTCAAACTCCAGCAGCCGACTTACACCCACATCCAATCCACACAACTCACCCTGGGAGAGAGTCCACAGAAAACATGCGCAGCAGAACGAAAAGTGACGCAGGCCGACAAATGGAGTTAATATGATTAACTCAGGTTCAGGAGCAGGACCTCGCCTCAGCTGCCCTCGCCTCCCCTCCAGCGAATCACAGCTCACTTCTACCACACCTCAGTTTCCCAGAAGCCTCTTTGTAGCAGCCGATCCCGTCTTCCCAGGTCCTCAGCTAACTCGACCCCACCCTCCCAACCCAAATCTTGTTCGTCTTCCAGACATAAGACGCCTACGAGGGGGGTCCCGTTCTGGCTGGGCCATGTGAAGATTGAGACTGAACCCCCATCCTTGGTCTCAACCCAGTCGACCTGCCTCGTTCACTCATCAATAAACTTCTTCTTCATTTAATGTTGTCCTCGCTAGTGAATCCCTGTATAAAGACATGGACTAAGCGAGGATCCAGGCTCTAAGTTATGAACAGTTTTTTTCTTTATGGACAAAACAGTGAAATAGGCTCATGTGTCGCAGGTTCATACGAACTCTTCAAGACCAAAATGCCGAGGCCCCAGTAGCAGCCACAGACCGACAATATTCCCCTGTAAGACTAAAATCACTTTTAAGAGCTGTTTTGTTACAGAAACTTAATAATTCATTAGATTTATTGTTTTTTTGGTTGTGTTTGGTTCAACAATGGTTTATTCAAGTGCATTTTTGTGAACAACTCCTTGCTGTAAGGAAGAATACACAAGACTATTCTTATATTAATAAGTCTTTTTTATTTAGGCTTTTTGTTTTTTGTTTTCTTACAGTTCCAACCACACACAGAACCAGACATTTTGGTGCTGTATTTATCTCCGTCTTCTTCTGTCTTTGTTCAGTCTGAATTAATCAGAATGAACCGGGAACAATGACACTTCTGTTGCCAAAATGCACGCTCTGATTATTCAAAATCCCTTCCGCTCTAAAACGGTCTATTTGGATCAGTTTTGGTAAACGTTTTTGTCTCGTAAATCTGATTTGTACATTTGTCTCCTCCAGATTCTGAGCCTTTACTTTCTAAATATTTGACTGGGGGATTAGCCCACTGTGCAAGTTTTAAGTAGACGGGGGAAACTCGAGCACACAGAGGAGACCCACAGGTAAAGTCTGATCATTACACCGACAAACTGGACCACCTGGAGAAAAGCCTTCCCCACACGGTCACGACACGCTGAGTCCAATCACTCAGCCTCCGATCCGGATTACTCCATCCTCATCTCCATCATTACTGTCCTCCTCATGTCTCAAGTGCCTCTGACGGCTTTACAGGGTTTATTGAGAGTGATGGGATAGTACCTGTGGTCAATATTCATCATCTTTATATCCGTCTAATGGAAGTTTGTGAAGAAGCGTTTTAAAAGAAGCAGGAGGGACATTTTTCAACATTATTCTAACAAGGTCTTGTCATATCTTTTCAACAAAGAAGTCAAATTAGAGACGTCACCATCCGAATGTCCACACTATTCCTATTCCAGGTGCTAAATAGGGTTCATGGCGTTTTTAGTGGTGTCTGAATGTCCGCTGACTGAAAAAGTAGAGCACTCAAAATTTCCCTTAATGCATTTTGAAAAGCAGTGTCCAGGATTGGTCTGTAGACGGGTAAATACGACGATACAGACGGCGCTGTAGAGCTGGGAAAACAACAGCATCAGGTGTCAGCGTGAGTGTCAACGAGAAAACACGACTGAATGAAGCAGAAAGAAGTGTCCTGATGCACCATTTACCGTGAATATGAACAGAGAAATCTTAAATAAAGCGTCAGGGTGTACAGCTGCCGGGATTACAGGAGACTCTTACCTCAACGAGAGATGGGAAAAGATCGATAATTCTCTCATTTTAGCCAAAAATATGTGTTAACTGTGATTATGACGACTCCAGACACAACTGTTTCGTCCAGACACGAGAGTCATGTGACCTGTGGAGAGGAGAAAGTTCAGTGCAAAATAGCTCAGTGTAAAATATTGTCGGACATAAAAACAGTCCAAAAATGGTTGGGGACCAAACTGCTCTAAATACACCGCAAAAAGTGGAGTGTTAAATCTGAATTCACAGAATCAGTTTGAACATTTTCTCAGGGTTTATGAGTCCGGCCTGTTCGAGTTAATTCAACATCTTTGGAAACGTTCATGAACTAACACTGGACCAAAGTTCCTGTCTAACCCCGAAATCCAAAGTTATATTCATGTTCGGAGAATAAATGGATCACACTTTGTAGGATTATCCTGATTTAGCGAAACACACACAGAGGTGTTTTATTTTTATACTTTATTTGAGGTAATTTAGCATTTTGGGGAGTAGTACCTACACAGTGTAAAGTGTAAATTAAGGTTCACTGTAAACACATTCAGTGCAGGTAAAGCCTTTATTTTCTTAGCCATCCAGCATTGCAAAAGATGAAATTCTGTACAAAACTGGTTCAAACTGGGAAGTGGTGGGAGGGGGCAAATTAACACTAAGGGAAGTAGAATTAACTTCAACCACATCAACTCTGGCAAATAACCCCAAGTCAAACCCCCATTCAACTCTCAAACAGTTCAAATAAAAACTTTTTGTGTTAAAAATAACTGAAATATTTTACCCTGAGATTTGAACCCTCCAGTATTTGTGTGGTGCAGCCTCTGTGGTGAGGGGTTAGGGTCTGAGGTGGACGAGTGGACACATCCTACAGTTTAAATATATTTAAATATAATCTCGTTATCTCTGCTTCAGTGGAATAAGTCACAGTCCATCATCTGCACTTTGAGCTTAGATAAACAGATCGTCACCTTACTGAGCAGCAGCCACAGACCAAAGGCCTGAAGGGGCTCTATAAGGGACTCTATAAGGGACTCTATGTATTATTTTAATCTTTTTATTGGTATGAATGTGAAGGTGTGTTATATTTATTCATTATTACTGCTATAGTTTTGCTCTGTTGAAGTTTCGCTGTATTCTGCACAATGACAATAAATACATTTCAATCTAAATCTAAAAATAATCACCAGTCATTTTTGCCAAAAAAATTTTTTTTGCCCTAATCCTCAGAATTTAAGCTTTTTGTTTTCTGAAAAACTTGAAAAAATGACTTATGTGATTATTTTAGGAAAGCATTGAAATGTTAGTCACACTTTCCTCCAAACCTTAAAAGTCCTAAATTACACAAAATTGACAAAATTGAGTTTTAAGCAACATTATAATGATGTTTCCTCCTCAAAAATAGACCTGGAGCTGTGTTTAAGTCATACTTTTATTATTAGTCTGTGCACATCTCCAAAAGTCAAGACGCTTTGTTCCACCTTGTGATGTCATCAAGCAGTAGTTTAAGTTTAGAGCTTCTTTTACATTTAGTTCATGGCTGAAATCATCCATTGATTGATTGATTGATTGTAGTAACTCTGTGTATAGGGTGACCAGATTTTGTTTGCGGTGGTTGGGAATAATAAAACTGTGAAACGAGTGCGTAATTACAGAAAATTGTTCTGCACTTGGCGCTAATGTGAGTCAGTACAGTCACATTTTCTTTGTGTTTTGGTCATTTTTAAGCAGCTTTTCTGTATTTTACCTAAACAAACGACAGTTTCTGCCTCTTTACTGTTGGCAGGATAAGATTGGTCAAAAATAGAGACACCTGGGACATTTCTTGTATAAAACTGGGACAAATCACTGGTTTTGGATAAATCTGCTGGGACAGGGGGACACAGAGCTCAAAACTGGAACTGTCCCAGGTAAATAGGGACGTCAGCTCACCCTCGTGTTTTCAGTTTGAGAGAAGAACTCAGCCTAAATCTGCAGGATTTCTGAATCAACTCCAGGTCTGTTTTTAGTCAGGAAACAACATTAAAACAGATCAGAAAACGGAGCAACACAGGCCTTTTTAATCTTAGTTACTCCTCCACAAACCACCAAAACTAGTCTTGCATTTTGACAGAAGCGGCACCAAAACGGGTAGAACGTATTTAACATGTGACATTAAGGCTCCCTCCACTATTGCTGCAGGTGACGGCAACAGCACCATGAAAACAGAGCGGCGAGGTTTGATTCTTATCCTCTGTGTCACTTTACACGTTCTGCAGTTTGCACCCTCGTCTCCCGGAGCCACGTGAACGCCTGCAGGGATCACCCATTGTTTTGGGAACAATGCTAATGAGACAGAAACCTACGGCAGCTTTTAAGGGAGATGACAGAGCGACCTCGTGTAGCGGCAGCGGCGGCTAATCTATTCCACCCACAGAGCTCACGGCGAGGAACGCATCAGACAACAGAGTTTAGCTTTCCCCCAGGATCTTTTGGGATTACTTTAATGATTTGATGGGGTTGGAGCTCTGGAATGGGAGATGATATTTGGGTAGATTGGTTTAATTCAAGTCTTGTTCAAAAATATTGACTTTTCTTATATTTATTTACATTTTGTCACAAATCATAAAGAGGAATGATCAAACCTAAAACTTGAAGGCCCTATTACGCCAAATTCACTCCTGTGAGCTCGTGTTACCTCCACACAAACAAACCTGGAGTTGTTTTTTGTTTCATTCACACATGTTTGAGTTATGCTGCATTATTAGTAGGCATCTAAGGATATCCAAGTGTCACGGTACGATACTGTTACGATATGAACCTGTGATATTCCGATATTCTACAGAATAACAGACTGACTCTAAAATGCTTCAGTCATTTGGTGCAACATTTATTGTCATTAGGGATGGAACAAAATCCAAATCTCTCTGGACCAGATTTTCACCATAAACATCTCACTGTCAGGGCCGTATTAAGCCAATGTGATGCCCTTGGGCACTACACCTCACTGTTTTGTTTTGCTTTGTTTTTACGTAGCGTATCGTGATTTCTTTCAGTCTTTGACGACATTGTTGATCGCTGTGGCTCCAGTGGTGCAACATTTATTGTCATTAGGGATGGAACGACATTGTTGATCGCTGTGGCTCCAGTGCAGCGAAAAAATAACAAAAACAATATGACTTAAAATTTAAACTTTCTGTGGTAAAATAGCAGAGGAAAACTCGGGAGAATATTACTTCAGTTTGGCAGTTCGGAGGAAGCTGCCATGTCGTCGTAGCTGCTGTGGTGTAAGAGGAAAACTGTGCCAAAGGGCCGAGAAAAGGCCGAGAGGAGGCGGCAGGAATCGTACTCTGAGGCGGGCAAAGTAGTCACGAGACCATCGCATATCACTGACGAGGTGTGCCATAAAAACTGTAAATTATAGTCATGCGCTGCGGTGTCACTGGTGATACCTGTGGTTTTTAAAGGGTTAAAACAGTTTAATTAGTTCCACTTTCCTTTTTTGATGCTCTGTCATTCGATGTTCTCTGACGCTGAGCAGGGAGGGGCCTGTGGTGGGAGCGTGGGGAAAGCTGCAGAGAGATTCCTGCTCCTGGCTGTGACGCTCCTTCACCTGTGTGTGGGCGGAGTCCTCACCTGCAGCTGCTCACCTGAAGCCCGTCTACAATCAAGCCGGAGCCTGAGATCTGGAGACAGACTGTTCCATCTTGTTCAATGGTGATTTCAGTCGACTGCCAGAACCCTTATTGATATTTACCCTTTTGCATTTATTCCTCCTTACCTCCATCTGTTTTTTTCCAGTTTTTGTTTGAAGACTCCGCTCCCCGCCTGCTTCCCGCCTCCTGAGACTCTCCCCTGGAATCCTGATCAAATAAAACTCTGAATTTTCTTTACTCTCTGGTCTACTTTTCAGGTCCCTCATGTTGAGCCATAACTTTACATTCGCTTGTGATGAGGGAACAACGTTATAACATGTTAGAAAGTTTAAAACAGTTGATTTAGCATAATTCTCCCTCTATAAATCCTCCAAAAAGGGAGAAAGGTAGAGTTTGAAGTTGCTGACGGTGCAGTTTGGCCGTCTTGCTTCTATCCGTCTACGCCAGGCCACAGATGGACTCAAGTCCTGCAGCATCACCCAGCGTCGGGCTCCAGCCGATAAATGACGAGCAGATGTATCGTAGCAACAAAAAAGCCAATCAGGAGATGGAGAGATGAAGCCTCTTCCCAAATCTCCCGCTGATTTGGCAGGGGGAAGGCATCTGATTCTTCTGTTATTAAGGATCATAACCCTAACCCTTGATTTATGGACGAAACAGTGAAATAAACTGGATTAATACGAACATTTTAAGACCAAAATCACAGTCCCGACAGCAGCAGTTGCAAAGAGAAAGACGATTTTTCAACACGTACAAAGTGAATAGGAGTCGATGGAGCCAAATCACGCCCATGCTCACTTCCTCTGTGGAATCCGGTGGCAGGTTGTGTGCCCATTTTTTGTTTTTTTAACCTTTGTGCTGTGCCATTTGAGATTCACAATTAAAAACTTATGAAGAAAGTCATTTCAGAGCATTTATATGTAAAACTAAATGTTATGCAATTATGATAATTTATGTTGAATGGAAAATGTCAAAACTAATTAAAACTGCTTAAAGCTCCTATATATAAAATGCAAAATTACACTTAAGCCGTGTTAGAACGGTGCTACCTCATCAAGAACAGACCTGGAGCTGTGTTTTTGTTCACACGTGATCCTGCATCAATGGGCTGTTACACCTTGTGATGTAGTAGTAGTTTTTGAGTTAACACCTCCTTTTTACTCGGGCTGTAACAATATACAAGTCTCACAGTACGATATTTATTGCGATATGGTGGGAAAACTCACGATATTACAATACAGAAGAACAAGACTGACTCTAAAATGCTTTGCCCAGTCATTTGGTGCAACATTTATTGTCATTAGGGATGGAACGAAATCCAAATTTCTCTGGACCAGATTTTCACCATAAACATCTCACTGGACCAGATTTATTACAATATAAAACTGTGAATCTGCGACTTTTTCCTCTAAAAATGCTTCACAGACTTAATCCAAAGAATGAAGATGTAAAAGTGCTTAGAACAGTTATTTCTTCATGTCGTCTGCACTGAAACGGAGCAAAGGATCATGGTCTATGTAGTTCCCTCTGTTTTTTTTAGCTATTTCTGCATCAGAACTGTTCATTTAAGCAAAGAGACTTGGGATTCGATATAATGTGATGCTCCAGATTATTGTGAGACCTTTGACGATACGATATCACCAGATCTACATTATTACGTCCCTACTTTTTACCTTTCTGTTCAACAGAGATTGGCTATTCCAGGGCTTAAATTATCCAAATGATTCTAGTAAATGTTCACACTAACTTCTCTGGAATATTCTACAGGCCACATCACCAGGTCAAGATACAGGTCAGATCTGTGGACCCTCCAAAAGAGAAACTTTGTGGTTTTCTTCCACAACATCACAATGTGGAACGTTTTTTTTTTTTTTTTCGTTTGAGGGAGGAACAGGGTTTGTGTGTTAATGTGTGAATGAAACAAAACACATTTCCAGGTGAACGTTTGACAAGGAAACAACCTTATAGAAATGGTGCGATATGGCACCTTTTTAAAAATAGTTTCCCATCTCGTTATAGAGTTGCTCAAAGATCTGTCTCAGTCTTTTCCTCCTCCAGTCAAAGTGAAACACGCTTAAATACTGCATGTTCTCATAAAACAGTAACGACATCAACAGAGATGTGGTTTCTCAATTTCAGCGGCCGGAGATTGACAAACGAGGACAAGTGAAAAACTGAAGCGGTCTAACTCAAAAGGAGAATTATGTCACAGATAATACTCCCTACAACTGTACAACTCACCTTATGTCACAGATAATACTCCCTACAACTGTACGACTCACTTATGTCACAGATAATACTCCCTACAACTGTACAACTCACTTATGTCACAGATAATACTCCCTACAACTGTACGACTCACTTATGTCACAGATAATACTCCCTACAACTGTACAACTCACTTATGTCACAGATAATACTCCCTACAACTGTACAACTCACTTATGTCACAGATAATACTCCCTACAACTGTACAACTCACTTATGTCACAGATAATACTCCCTACAACTGTACAACTCACTTATGTCACAGATAATACTCCCTACAACTGTACAACTCACTTATGTCACAGATAATACTCCCTACAACTGTACAACTCACTTATGTCACAGATAATACTCCTTTTTTATACATAGCTGAGATATTTTTTATTATTTTATATATTATTTATTACTTATTTTTCTATGTAATGTTTACTTGTACATTTACATTTATATAATTATGCCTTATTTGACACTAGTCTCTGGCCATTTTTACTCTTTGTTCTAATATATTTCGAAGTGTGAGCTGCTAATTTCCCTTGTGGATCAATAAAGTTTGTCTAAATCGAACTGAAAAGACTTTTGCATTTGGGTTTTCCACATCTCGTCCACGTGTCTTCCCCATATGGAGGAGGACATAAAAGTGGACGGAGGCACAGAGGTACTATCAGCGTCAGTACTCCAGGCGGGACAGCAGGGGGCCTCGCACTCGAGTCCATCTCCATCTTAAAGCCAGGACAAACTCCTTTGAGGATACGTAGCTCTGTGTTTTGGCCCTGCAGAAGAAAAAGAAAAGAAAGAGCTGGAGAGAGGAGTGTGGAGGATGAGACGTGAAATATCTTCAATCCCAAACCCGGATCAGATCGTGACCTTTTAAAACCAGAGACGGGCTGTGCTGATACGTTCATATTCAGTAATAATACGTCACTGCTGGGAAGGTCTTGAAGTACAGATTTTAATGCGAAATTTGGAGAAATACTTGGAGAAATAAATGCATTTTATTTACATTTATTCGTGTTAGTTTATCTGCATTTAAAGGGACCACATCATGCTGTTTTCTGATCTGTTATAATGTCATTTTCTCATCAAAAACATACCAGAAGCTGAGTTCTTCATTCACATGTTTAAAGCACAAACCCTATACATATAGACAGGGTTTTTCTCTCAAACAGAAAACACTCCACTTCCACCTCGTGATGTCATGTGGTAAAACAAGAAGGACAGGAGGATATGCTGTGTTTAAAACTCCATACGCCTTTACTTCACTAGAATCATTTGGATAATTTCGGTAAAAGGAGGCTTAAGTACTCCCACTTCATGATGTCACGAGGTGGAATAGGGCATTCTGAGATTTGGAGATGTAGAAGGACTCAAACATGTGTGAACAAAACAAAACAAAGCATAATAGAAGCCCATTCAGTGTAGTATTGGACCTTTAATCTGCTCCACCACATCTACAGTCTGCTCTTTGTGATGACATAAATAAATATTCTCAAACCACATGCAAATAAATGGTCACTTTTGCATGATAAAATACCTTTCATTTTTAGATCTGCTGGAGTGGAGCAAATATAAATGTAGATTCTATGTGCAAGGTAAAAAAAAAAGTCTGTCATGGTTCAACATTAAAAGTGAGAGAAAGTGGAAAAGTCATGGAAATCCTGGAAAAGTCATGGAAAAGTCATTTGTAAATTCAATGAAGGTTTTGGAAAAGACATGGAGTTTTAGTCTCTCTTTCAGCATTCTGTTAAGTTCTCGTGAGGCTGTTATGATTATTGCCACAATAAATAAATGCACTGGCAGGATTCTGAATGTTAAACACTATAATACCAAACCAGGTGAGTGGAAAGATGGAAACATTTCATATTTAGCCCTAAACGTCTGCTCAATTCTAAACATGTAGGCGCCGTAAAGGTGTGAAAGTCATGGAAAAGTGTTTAAATTTTGTCAGTGAAAAAGAGCAGGATTCCTGACTGAAGAGTTCACTCTAAAACATATTTAGCACTTTTGGTTACAAATGGGGGCATACGGGCCTTTATAACAACTTACCATAAAGGACCATAAAGCGCACTTAAAATCCTTTATTTTTCTCAAAAATTGTCAGTGCGCCTTATAACACGGTGCGCTTTATGTATGGATTAATTCTGGTTGTGCTCACCGACCTCGAACTGATTTTATGTGGAACACGGCGCTCAAATCTGTCCAAATGTTTTAGTAGTTTTGTAACGAAGCCACACCGCAGGATGGAGTCACGAAAGCTTCAGAAACACTCGTGCGTAGGACAGAACTGCAGCGTATTTGGTGCAGCTGAGGCGGAGTGATACGTCCTGAGCTTCAACATCGTATTACGGTGCAAACGACCGAAATGAGACGTGGTGACTTATGTGCCTGATTGAAGCAAACTAAAGACTGAATTATAGTTCTGCGTCGACTCAACACATCGATTCTGCATCCCCGTCGTTTTTGATTTATGGTTCTGCATCGAGGTCTGTGCGCCGCAAAGTAATTCACCAACTTTAAACCAGCCTTTGCTACTCTAAATGTATAATCTCTGAAAAGTTTAACATGAACCATCTCCAACACGATAAACACACAGAACAGACTCACCGTAAGATCCACATTCTCTGACACAAAGAACGCAAATAATCCACTGAATCATGTCGTTTAGTCCAACAGAAGCTGAACACATCAGCACAGGAGCTGTTTTTTCAGTGCTTATACTGTATGCAAATGAGCCATGAAGTTTTGTTTCTGTAAAACAAATGCGCCAAAGCTGCATTAAACACATTATTACTTAGTGTATATATATAGAGTGGCGTAATTTAGTGTTGCCGTTACGCCGGGAGGATTAACCAAAGAACCAAACTCTAGATCTCGGCGTCATCAGGTGGTTCAGAGTTAAACTGCAGCTGTGGGAGCGTTGGACGACAGAAGCTGAACTCACATTCACCAAGACAGAGGCAACGCCGGGCGAGTTACACCACGATCTGCCGATGGATCGAGGAGCCCGGGCGAAGGGTCAGACTCACTTAATGCTCCTTATGTATGAAAAAATACCGGGTCATTGATCTAACTCCTTATAATCCGGTGCTCCTTATGGTCCGAAAAATATGATATAACAAAATGCAGCACGTCTGCACTTTTGGGGCGATTAAAGTTCACACTGGAGATCACACACGAGTCACATCTAATCGGAAATGTGAACGACCTCACAAAAAAAATCAGATTTCACCAAAAAATCCAAATTGCGCCTAAAGCCCTGCGGTCTGGACGTGGCCATACATACTTTATTAACTTTGCCAAACTAGTACTAATTCTGAAAGCTACAATTAAAGTGAAATTATAGGGTCTACATATTCCTTTTCTTTACAATTGTTCCAAGTTAGGAGACTCAAAAGGCTCTTTATCCATCTGGAAACAAAAGAGGAAAGACTGGATTTGGTGGACTCGTTTGCAGGATCCATGTAATTATTCATAAAAGGCTATTATTAGTAAGATTTTTTTTCCCTTTTTCCCTCCCTGAGCTGGCCGCTCTGCTGCCTGCATTCACTTGACAAACAGAAGGGGCACTTTGCATGGTGTGCCCTACATAATAATAGGAGCTTTGGCAAATACATAATTTAAAACAAACTTTAATAACATTCTGGGCTGATAGCGGTGAAAGCCCGCCTCCTACGCTCTCCAGTCAAGCAGACAAATAGAAATGCACACAAACACCCCATAGGCACTATTTAATTCCAGTCCATTATTAAGCACAGATATGTATATGATCCGGCGGACGGTGCTTTGTATTCCGGAGCATCCTCTGGCCTCATGCCGTTGTATTACTTTCAGTCAGAGCTCATGAATAACATCAAACAGAGCATGAAGTGCGAAGAAATAGAAAATGTGATAAGTAGTGAGGTTTGGATCCCCGTGTTTGAAGTGCCGATGGAGCTGCCAATGTGAGAACAAGGAAACACACTTGGAGCGCGTTGGCAGAGATAACATCAAGAGGTAAGAGCCAGAAAAGACTGTATCAAAGACTCAGAGGTTAAACAGTATTTCGTATTTAAAATCCCACTATTTAGTTCAGTCATAGGGCTAAGGTATATTCATTTAATCCACATGCATTTGACCCATTCTTCAACCACTAAAGCCAAACTAAGAACAGGTTTCCTATATCGACATAAAAACAGTTTCAGGCGCCCACAGAAGAACTAACATTAAAACTACAGTCCTCCCAGTCAATGTCGATGGAGACTGAGAGGTCTTTTCCACCGACACTGTTCAGCACGACATGATTTGTTTGCTTTTGGACTGGGGGTTGGACCTGGAGCCGTTACAATTTTCCATAATTGCTTTGGAGCAGTTCTAATCATGCTGAGCCAATACGACGATGTGTCGTGGACAGACAGCTGTGCACTGACTGGTCAGCGGAAATGTCATCATATGCACAACGAAGCTCCAGGATCTTTAAATAATCAACCGCTGTGTGTGAAAAACACACCGACAACAGGGAACACATCAACAGAGGAGAAACAACGGATCCGATTGTCAGACACTAATAACGTCGCCTAAAAATGACCCAGTGTCGACCCTGCGACTCCACCCACTTCCAGGTGGTGACGACTGCAGGGAAAGGCTTCATCGCACTGTGTCGAAAAGCCCTATTAGGCGACGTTCAGACTTGCACAGCTTAATTCATTCAGATTTTTTGGTTCAATCCGATTTTTTTGCGAGGTTCTTCACATTTCCAGTTAAATGCGGCTTGTCTGTGATCTTCAGTGTGAACTTTAAACGTCCCAAAAGTTTCCCACATGAGCCCTGGAGACACAATGATGTCACAGCAGCAGCTCAGAGTTTACAGAAGTCTCTTAAACATGGAGCTGCTCTGAGCTCCTGGAGATTTGAAAGTTTCTGTTGTTCCTCTCACAGGAGGAAACACGTCTTCGGTCTGTTTCAGTAACAAACGTTGGGCTGTATTGGCTCAGAACAGGAGCTCGTTACAGCACAAGAGCCAAACTCTCACTTGTCAATGACGTGTAGGTCGGATGAATGTGTCCTGACCGTTCAGACTGAAGTCACATGTCAAAAGATCGAATATGTTTCTGTTTTAGGAGCACAGATCCAAGTGGCCTGGGTCACATTTGAAAAAATAAGACCTGTGTCATTCAGACGTTTGTTAAAAAAAATCAGATTTGGTCACTTCAGGCTGCAGTCTGAACATGGCCTTACATAGTTTACAGATTTGCATCAAAAACACTTTCCATGAGCTCGATGCGATTTATCCTGCAGCGTTCGCTCTGTCACAGGCGCCGTTCACCATCACTGCACTTTACTCCTGGTGAAGTGTTCCTCTCCACACCCACACAAACCCACCGGTTATTGTTCATTTACAAACATTTAATAGGTAAAACGCCGTCCTACCTCAGCTCACTCCTGCACATCCACAGCTCCACTCGCTCACTGTGCTCCAACAAACACACAGAACCCTGGTCCTTCCTAAAGCTCCAACTAAAGCTTTAGACTTTAGGCCGCTCCTCATTTCAGTTCTGCTGCAGCGACTGGAACCACCTTCAACAGACTTTGAAGCTTAGTTCGTTTTTACCTCTGTCGACTTTTAAAAACTCCATCCAGCATATTATACAGATCACTGCACACACTTTTAACACTTTTATATCTTAAATCTGTAAATGTTTCACTGCCTCATGTTATAGTCGATGTGTGAGTGTGTTCTCCTTGTGCTGTTTTATTCTGCCTCTTGGCCAGGTCATCATTGCAAATGTGAAGGTGTTCTCCATTGACTTACCTGGTAAAATATTCAATAAATAAAAAATAAAAAAACAGTGCCACAGGTTACGCAGACTCCTCACACAAAGGCCGGGTTTAGCCCAGGGGTCGACCTCCGTGTGTCTCGAACGGAAACAGGTTCAGAATCGTGGAACTGATTCTCTGCATAACTACATCACAGGACCACAGTGACTTTGATATGATTTTTTTTATTTGCTGAACCCAAAGTGTATGACCTAGAATCTGCATCTTCCAAAGAACCACAGAAAATAGAGTGGTGTAGGTAAACTGGGCGCAATTCTCACAATACTTGAGTTCAGAATCCATACACCAGGCTGTAAGACCTGGGCCCCCAGAGCTTCACACTAGTCACAGAGCAGCGCTGAGGTTCTGGAGGAAACAAAGAAGACACTACCCCCCCAAAAAAAAAACAAAAAAACATGGAGATGCTGACATATGTGGGTCAATGACGTGACGCCTACATTTTATGTCCAGTTACAGTTCAAATTTCATAATAATTCAGCACATTTCTGTAGCACCTCTGACCTCCATGGAACCAAATCATTTGTTCATAAATCCTGAGTTATTCTGCATGTTTTTTGTGCTTAAAGTGTTAAAATGTCATGTGGTGCGACCGTGCATCATGTGGTGCCACTAATAACAGCAGAATTCTGTGGCTGGAGTTTAATAACAGACAAAGTCGACTTGGGTGAACGGTTCTTTAGGCATTTTTCTTCATTTTCAGCATTTTCCAGGGCAGTAGTTTGTTCATTAAACACAAACAGGCGACTGTCATATTGGAGCAAAAGAAAATATCAATCTGCATTAAAAATCTAAAGAAACACAACAGTTTGTTTCTGTACACTTCATATGACTCACAACTTAGATTAATATAACAACCAGGTTTTAGAAAATAAAACAGTTTTAAGGTTTTTCTCGGTCGCACCACATGACATTTTACACTAAAAATGCTTCATATAAATGTTAAACACAGATTTATGCTCCTGACACTGGAAATATGTGGAAAAGTTCAATAGAAACTCATATTTAAAAAAAAAAAAAAATTATTTTAAGATTTGCCTGTTGAAATATGGACTATTTTGTCCAGTTCCCCTGTTGTGATGCTGTGCTCAATCAGATTCAAATATTAATTTAACGTTCCACCTTTTCCTGATTTCTTTCAGATAGAAAAATTGATAATGTGTCAATTCAGAGCAACACAAATCAGTCCAGGTTAGTTTGTGGGTGGGTTATGAGAAATCTTCAAAGCTTTTGAGTTTTTCTTAAGGCTAATGCTGAAGGAAAGCCATTCTCACAGGATTAAAAGCTCATAAAAATCCATTCAGCGATTTATCATTGTGAAAACTGAGTACTAAGAAACTCTGTAATGAGTAAAGCAATTTCATGTTTCAAAAGCTTAAAAAAAAGTCCATATCGCTTGCAACTTTTGGGTTGCATCAGTGGCGCAGTCAGAATTTTAGGTTTTTTAATCAACTTATTTGTTTATTTTACGCTTTACTTTAATGAATGTGTTAATTGATATTGTGCAGCACTTTGGAGACTGCGTTGGTAAAATGTGCCGTACAAATAAACACGGATTGGATTGGAAAATCTTCGCCCTTTGCCCAGACAACAGCTCGTACAAATCCCGCACCCCGGGGTAAGACTATTCACCCCAATTTTCCCGTGTGGCGGGGTTAGACAGAAAGGCCGTTTGTTTTTGTGACTAACCCTGACAGAAAAGGCAGCAGCAGGAAACATTCTGATCTCACCTTCTCAGGAATTACTCGTCCGCCGCCTCGTTCGGCCAATAACGATGATCAGGCAGGATTTTACAGCAGATCCCAGACTGTGGTTTGTGCAACATCAGAGCGGGAGGGGCTCCAAATAAAACATGTTCTGACTCACGGCTCAGATCAGGTACAGGCTTTTTAAGGTTTTTGTAAGCAGAAAAATCTGAACTGAGTGGATCTACAGCTTTGTCGCTCAATCAGAACATAACAGATCTTTTTCACAAGGGCCAGAAGCGCCGCGATGGAGCATATACGTTACTTCCGGTCTATGGTTTTCTACGGTAAAAAACCTGTGGAAAAGTGTTGCATATTTATCACCAGCTTCTTATCTGTCCATGAAGAATTTATCCACAACGATCAAGGGAAGAAGGACGAAAACTTAAAGGAAACAACGACGAGCATCAGTGAAACGACTGAGCAACACTAACGTTCTGGTCCTGGAGGAAACAGAAGGAACTTGTTCAGACTGATTCTACAATTACAATTAAAAATCGATTTTATGATGACTTTTGTGAAAAAATAAGACTTGGACAACATAATTTAAGACTTTTTTAAGGCCTTAATTTAGGAACAGGAAATTTAAGACCTTTTTAAGACTCTTAAGGCCCCGCGGCGACCCTGTAATTAGATGCAGACTAGATTTTGATCTGAAGAGCTGCTAATACGATATATCTGTACCAGAGCCAGTCAAATCCAGCTCTGACACAAAATCGGGAAAAAAATCGGGTAACCTTCTACCCACGTAGTTTAGACCCGTGTTTACTAAAGCCAACGAGTCTTTGCAGGTGTGTTCCAGCGAGCCGTGCGCGTTAATATTCATAGTGTCCCATTATCTATTCTCTGCACTTATGTTGGGGACCCCTGCCGCGACTTGGAATTCTGGGCAGATTACCCGCTGCGCGCCTACGAGCAGCGGAGTGTGGCCGCGTGAATGCAAATGAGTGTTTTCGCCGGTTTTTGCATTTTTGGAAGGCATCGCGGCGATGTCAACACCCAGCGAAGGGCTTACTCATCACATTCCTGCAAAAATATTCACTGTACGTTCAAGGATAACAAGGTATTTAGCGACGGGCTAACCGGGCCCTGTCAAACGCAGATCGGGGAGGCTTATGTTTGATGAGCAGATTGGATCATCTTTGAGGCGGCCGACGTTACTCATTTATCTCCTGTTGAGTCAAATAACCGGTGACACCTGAGTGACGCCGCAGCATTACGAGCCGGAGCCACTGTGTCTGTGGCTCTTTCTGCCCACAGCGGAGGAGAAAAACGATGCAAAGGAGGGCTGTCATCGAAAATTAAACTAGTATTGAAAGTAGATGCTCATTTGAGCAGGTGTTAATACTAAAAAGTTGCATTCACAGGACAGAAATAAAGGTGAACAGCTTGAGAATGATCTTGAGCTGTATCAGAACAAGACCACAGACGAGTATACACCAGTGATGGGTCAGTCCCAAACGAAACGTCTCTTAGACCAATCACGCTGCACGTGATTGGTCAATATGCATTTGGGCCAGAGTCCTGCACGGGTCTGATTTTGACAAACCGCACCCGCCCGTACCCGTCATACCTGAATCCTCACCCGATCCATTTTCCGACAGAATTGAAATAAAATACCACACCCAATCTGATCCTCTATGAATACAAACTGACACCTGAACCGCAACCGAATGAAAATCAGTCCAAGAAACAAATAAGAGCTACAACGTTATGCTCTCCAATTGCTCATTTTCTTTTCAGCTCGTCGGGAGTCATTCTGAACTGCAGGACATTGTGTGTGAGGTTTGAAAATGAAAGTGGCAGAGATTTGTGGGAATGTGCAGCAAAAACATTTGGATTTTTACATTGAATCATCTTGTAGAAACAACAGCATTTTTGCATTTCACTAAAACACAGCCCTCTTTTTTGTTCACACGATGTTTTGTAAACCGCAGATTAGACCCGCGCTCTCCTGTGTCCGACACAGCACAACATTTTTCACCTGTTTCATTCAAATTCGTGGTTCACCCATGCAGGACTCTGGTTGGTGCCTTGTGTTTGTGCTGGACAGAGGGGGGAGGGGTGGTAGTTAGTCCGACAGAGGCTGAGACAGAATCTGACCTCATCAGCACATGAGTTTTTATCAGCGCTTAAACTGTATGCAAATGAGCCATGCGGTTTTAAGTACAGAAGTGTCTGTAGAGTGGTGGTTGAGAGAATAAATAAAAGCATATTTATATAATAAACATATATGAGGCCTTAAGCTGTTTTTAATTTTACATTTCAAAGATGAACCCATCACCAGCACCATGGACAGCGAGAGATGTGCCTGGGTTGATGATCGCAGCTCTTTCAAAAAAATAAATGACCTGTCGGAATAGCGATAACAAAAAGGGGAGGGGCATCAGTGCACAAGTTTTTATCAGCGCTTATAGTGTATGCAAATGAGCCATGCGGTTTTAAGTTTTGTTTCTGTAAAACGTAAACAAATGTGCGCAAAGCTGCATTAACCACATTATTACTCATGTACGTAATGAGCGGAGCAGCAGAATTGACCATTTATTTTTTTTTTACATTTTATGTGGAGCGAATAAATAAAAACATATTTATATAATAAACATATATGAGGCCTTAAGCTGTTTTTAATTTTACATTTCAAATGTCTGATCTCGCTGATGTGTCTGTGACCGAACCCGTCACCAGCACCATGGACAGCGAGAGACGTGCCTGGGCAGGTGATCACAACTATCTCAAAAAATAAATGACGTGTCGGAATAGCGATACCAAAAAGTGTCAGAAAACCAGCACATCTAAATAGAGACATGTCGTAATAGCGGGATGTCTAAATATGGGAATGTCGGAATGCAGGGATGTCGGAAAAGGCTGGTGACCCTGATATGACAATACCAGATTTTTGCATTATTGTTTTGTCCTTCCAGTTCTCTCATAACAGTTGCTGTAAGTTTACATAGTAGTATTTTTTCCAAGTCAAATACTTTTTTCATACTGTATAATTTTGGATACCTTGGCCACTTGTGATGATTACCGATTACTAAAGCTACGACAAATGTACTTTGTTTTTCTTTCACAAACTTTCAACATCACCATCTGGTGAACATTTGAAGTGAAAACCTCTTTGTGCGCTACCAAAAGAGGTTAGTCAAATTCCCAGCACCTGCTCAAAGAGCACTCTGAGCACAACTGAGAGAATAAAACATGAAGGATGAATAAAGGCCTGAAAGAAAAGCCTCTTCTCAGCACCAAGGTTCTTATTTGTTTGACTGTAAACATGTTCCACCTGCTAATTTGACCCGCAGACGCATTTTTAAAGTCGGAACATGTAAGTGGAGTTTAAGATCTTAAACAACCACAAGTAAACACAACAAGTGCAAAATGTTACATAAATAAGCAATAACAAGTCAGATGGGTTTATTCTTGGAAATTATAGTAAAAAATAGTTAAACATTTCTGCAATAAATAAAAACATGGCAAAAAATACAGAACCTACAGATGTGGACTGAAGTGGATTAGGTTGTAAAAAATAAGTTCTTATTTCTACATCGTGATTTTTATACATTAAACATGTTCCAGCAGCATATTTACATTGATATAATTATGCCTTATTTGACTCTAGTCTTTTGGTATTTCTGCTGCTTATGTAGAATTTATTATGACCATTTATATTTTACTTTTTGTTATTATGTTATATTGAGATGTGTGAGCTTCTGTGTCCAAATAATTCCCCTGTGGATCAATAAAGTTTGTGAAAGTCGAACAGGGGCAGATGGACAGTCCAGTCTGGCTCTTTTCAAAGATTTGGTTCTTTAGAATTGACTTTTAGCAAAGAGCCGGCTCTTCTGGCTGCCAAATGCTCTCGATTTAGAGCATCGTTTTACAAATAGTTTAGAAATAATTTACATTTTATGATGTCCTTTCCCCCTGTGTCATTATAAAGAAAAAGTTTTCATCAGCAAAATGTATTTGGGTTTACTGGTTACACTTTATTATAAATGCAGTGAGTACAGTTCATTTGTGAAGCATAAACAAAGAATGAACAAACAGTTTATTAAAGGTAAACGTACATTACGCCAAGTTATACTGTTGTTACCTGCTCGAAAACAGACCTGGAGTTGGGTTTTGTTTCATTCTCACATGTTTCAGTAACTCTTTATTATTAGTCTGTCTACATCTCCATATGCTCTGTTCCACCTTGTGATGTCATGAAGCAGCTCTTTTTACCTTTTGTTCAGTCGAAATGGGCAATTCCAGACCTGAATTATTCATTATTCAGTCCCTCATTTTTCTGTAAACAGGCGGACAAAAAAGAGACTTTGACACTTTTGCAAAACCAAGTTAACTTTGTTCGACTGAAAACCACTCAAATCCACCTTCTCTTATTCTCACATTCTTACAGTTTCTTTTCCATATCTTCACTTTTCTCCTTCTCTTCTCTTCCTCTCTGTCCACACCATTCGTCACTGGATTCTCTAAAATTACATTTACAGTTTTGCTCTTCCACAGCCACTTCTTCTCCCGCTGCCTGAGCTCGGCGTTATTAAGTCGTAATAAATAATGGTTTCTGTTTGTAGCTCAGCAGGTGATTAGAGACGAGCGGACACAAGAACGCCTGTGGGAAATAAGCGAACGGTGCGTACGGTGAGGCTCCATCCTCCGGTTTGTCCCTGCGCCGCCATAAACGAACGTGCCGTAAATGAACTCATCACTCGAGGATACGCCGTGAGGTATGTCATTTGTGAGGGCCGGTGTTGTAAATAAAACGCGTTATTGATTTTGTTCAGACGGATGGTTATGTAAGGATAATGCAGAAGAAATGTAACAGTACATTACGGAGAAAGTGTGAAACGTGTATTCCAGCAGGTCCCGGGTGTGTGTTTGTGATGAAAGATCAAAATTCAGTGGGCTGATGCAGAGGATGTGCAATTTGTGAGTGTTTGTACTTGAAGCTGCCGTGTTTCTATTAAAAAAACATATATATTAGCGCTGTCAGTCGATTAGAATATTTAATCGTGATTAATCTCATGAATGTCATAGTTAACTCGCAATTAATCGCACATGTTTGTCCTTTGAAAAATTATTTTAATACGTGGATAGGCTTTGTTTTTTTAACCATTTTTTATTGCACAAAAACCTTCTACACAGATCCCAGGTCGTCATTGACTTACCTGGTAAAATATCAAATAAAATATAAGAAAAATACAAGAAAATGATGTACAGACTCCGGCGGTCTGTACCGGTTTTTAAATCTTTCCTAAAAATGCTCCTTTTTTCATGTCATGTGTTAATACAAGAATCTTCAATAGAGTCACACGGATAATTTCAGACTAAGAATTGACCATTTTTACTGAACTAAAGGTAAAAGGCAGCTGATGTCATCACAAGATGCAGACAAATCAACCAGGGTTACTGAAATACTGTGTGTAACTGCAACAAAACACAACTCCATGTGTGTATTTCCAAGGGCAGCCTCTCTGTCATATAATGGGTTTATCATGTGATGGAAACCGGACCATGCACCATAAATGACAGTATATAGTGAGATTACGGTAAATCCTTCCTCCGTCCACCATCAAGGTCAGCAGCTTCTCACCTCCAGAGACAGCACAGGGCAGAGGATCCGTATATGTGCTTTGTGCTTCTTGTCCTACACATTTTAGGAACCATCGCATGAGTAGTTCATGTTTAATAGCGTAAAATGCATATATTACATTTATTCAGGAAGTTGCCACGGATTTGAATGATAAGTGCAGCTGTGGTTGGACTGTTTCAAGTTTGGACAGAGGTTCATCACGCTCTATTGTCCAGTTCCAGTTCCTTAACCACTAGGAATGTAACAATAACGTAAATCTGGTGATATCGTCTGGTCAAAGGTCTCACAATAATCTGGTGGAGCATCACAATATCTAGAATCCCAAGTCTCTTTGCTTTAAATTAACAGTTCTGATGCTGAAATAGCTAAAAAAAACAGAGGGAACTACATAGACCATGATCCTTTGCTCCGTTTCAGTGCAGACGACATGAAGAAATAACTGTTCTAAGCACTTTTACATCTTCATTCTTTGGATTAAGACTTGTGCAACATTTTTAGAGGAAAAATCCTTATCTTTATAGAGTTCCTGCAGCAGAATCCTTGAAAAGTCACTCACTGCACTTCACGCCGTCATTTACTTAAGCACACAAGGCGAGTTTTCTCCCGCCGTATCTGTACGTTTTGACTGCATTAATGATGAATGTTCCCATTAATATTCACCGCTGCTTTGTCCCAGTTTTGCATACCTCTGAGTGCTTAATGTATGTGCCTCATTGAGATGTATGCCCCACGCAGCAGTACAAGGTGCTCCGTCACCTTTAGCTCAAAATCACGTGTGGCCTCCATGTCAGCGTTCTGTACCTGCGCACATTCATCACAGACCGTAAAGCTGCAGGCGTCGAGTCCATTACAGCAGCTTCGTCTGACAAATATGTACAACAGCACACGGGCGAGGTCAGGAGCGCTCGTTACATACAACGCACATAATTAGAGATGGGAGTGCGCTGCTAAAACAGAATAATATGGACGATTATACAGGAAGCAGTGGCGTGGCAGGTCAAGTGTCCACCTATAAATCAGAAGGTGGTGGGTTCGATTCCCACTTGTTGGTGCCTCTGCAGTTTGGTGCTGAATCGGCTGGGAATTCAGAATACACAGTTCTCCAATATTTCACCGTCAAATCCTCCAAGTTCAGATGGATGTGACTGACAGGTGGATTAGCCAATCAGGGACAGGCGTGGTCCATCAGCGTCAAAACAAATACTGTACGGCTCCTTAAAGGGCGTCACACACGACAATTTGCCTGATTTTGGCTGCGATTTCTTCTTCCCGAGTTCAGGGAGGCGTGACCCGACTTTTTGTCTCCGTGTGCGATTTTTAAGCCGCTGCTCCTCATGTGTGGAGTCAGATCAGAACCACCGAACATCAACAACGCGACGGAAACAGACGATAAAACAGAGTCAGGGGCAGAGGAGCGACGGACACAGAGACGCAACAAACAAACTCAGGACAGAGCGAAAATAAAGACTTTATTCCTCACCTGATGTAAAGTGGAACATTTAAAGTGCAGCGTCTCATCCACATTATCCAGAGAAATTGTCCTTCACAAATAATGACTCCAGTCCACAAAACTGTGCTGTTAATCCAGTTTTCTTTGTTCTTTAAAAGTAAAAAGTCTGGATAGTTCCTCCCGTGTGTCTGTTTCCATCCACACAGCCATGGATCGAGGTGAAGCTGCAGATCAGCCACAGTGACTCTACTTCCTGTGGACTTTATCTCCTCTTTTCTGCTTTAGAAATCCTGGATCTGAAGTGTTGCTCCACATTTCACACATAATAATCCCACAGTTTGACTTGTGTCTAAAGTGGAAGTGCAGAGTCTGATCTTTGAACACTTCAGAGTCTCAGAGCGACTGGTTTTACTGTAGACAGGAAACAGCTGAGGCCATCACAGCCTCACAGCTTTAGATCCTGTGCTCCACACACAGATCCTGCTGGAGATTTAAAGTCTCATCAGATTCTCCTCGTGTCTGTGGTGTTTGTGCTTTTTGTCGCAGGTTTAAAAATCGTTTAAGACCGAAAAATCCTGAAACAGAAAAAAAAAACAAGACAGCGGATTTCTACCGAATTTATTATGATTTTTAAAAATTCTTTATTTGTTTATTTCATTCATAAAGTATAAAAAAGACATTAACAGTGTTACAATATCAAACATACAGGAAATGAATGAAAAGGAGCAGAAAGAAGAATAATCTTATGCTCGTTGCCCCTTTTCCATTTTCTAGACACAAAACACCGTTAAACGCTGTGAAACATTTCATTTCCGTCACAATTATTAATCATTTGCCAACAGAAATCTTCACTTTTAGGCACAACAGCTTAGTTTTATTTTTCATACATACACACTGCACTGGGTTTAATGTGTTTTTTAAAGCCGTCTTTGTACCTGATACTTTGATTTCTTTCTCAAGACTTTTCCATAAGTGAACTCCTGTCACAGCGACGCTTCGCTCCATCACCTCAGTTCTGAATCTGGGTTTTTTTTTAAATATGTTGGTTCCTTTTAAATGGTAATTGTAAAAATCATTCTGAATTGTGTTCAAAGTGAAGTGTGACCGATGAGCTTCATCCTTCACTTCTGTATCACTGAAACAAACTGATTGGATGATCGTGTGCGGCTCTGACTCGAGACGTGATGGAGGTCGTGGACCCGACATCGCTCTGAGTAATACAGAGATCTATTCTGGAGTTAGATTAGGTAATGTTATGATAATAAACTACACTAACATGTTACATCAGGGAGCTGTAACTATCGTCTTCTGTTTTTCTCCTCCATCTTCATGTCCCTGTTCAGCCGCAGCAGCAGCAGCAGCAGCAGCAGCATCAGCCTCTTCAGCCTCTCCATCTCCTCCTCTCCCCCGACATGATTTTTCAGGATTTAGACCCTGAGGACATATTTTTCCTTTTCATTCTGTCTCTTCATCTGCGGTGCCCATGTCCCCAGCAGAACAACAGCACCGACCTTGAGCTGCTGCAGTGTCACAAAGCTCCAGTTTCAGCCTCACAATCGTCCATCTGGTGCTGTGGAATAGAAAGTGTAGGTATTTCCAACAAAAAGAATACAATAATAATGACTTAGTGAAAGTACAAAATGGAAAGTGTTTTTCTACAAATTTACAAAGGCAAAAACAATAGTTTAAATTGTGGTGTTTTGTTGTTCGGCTCATTTGCTGCTGTGATGGGCAAAAATGGCAGAGTCGCTCTCTTGCTGAATCATTTCATGAGGTGCTATTTGTGGTGGATACAACACTCCAGAGTGTCAGTATTTCATTTAATTCCATTTAGTTTTATATTTACATTTTCATGAAGTTAATTCTGGCACATAGTTTAATTTACTGACACTTGTTTTTTCTTTCTTTTCGGTTTGAGTCACCAGACGGAGGAAACACCATCGCTGAACCAAGGCGGAGCACTATTTTAGTTTATGTTAAGTTAGTAAAGTATCATTAAATAAACTATCACTTTGTAACAGTTCACCTCCGCTAAACGAAATGAAAAGCTACAACGCCAATTAAGGTCGCGGGGGACCTATCCACATCAGCAGGAGTGAACGAACCACAAACAAACAGTACTTTTGGCTGCCAGCACCGGCTTTTATTGACAGTACCGGTGTGCGTAAAAATGTGACCAACGTAAACACCTTTAACTCCCGCTGGGCCGAGCGCCACCCCGGTTCCCCTCACCGAACAAGAACACACAATACAATAACCCACAGTCAATAAATCCTTCCCCCAGTCACCACCACAATGAGTCCCCGTAGCTCCCAAACAAAGTTCCCCAAAGTTCTGAGCACGTCGCGCTGCAACAGGTGTGCAAGAGGTGCAGTCGGCACTCACGACTCCCGCACTCAATGAACAGTTCAGTTTTGTAGGTTGGACGAAGCCCAGCAGCTCCCGCAGAGGGTTAGTAATCCATATGGCGCGGTCCAAACGAAATAATTCCAAATGAATATTATCCACGTCGACTCTACGGACAGGTAGCACTGGCACGGCTGCCCAGAAAACGGCGTGTGACGTCACTCCCACATGCGCGCCCCGCGTCACCTCTCCAAATAAATACCTCCGTGCTCCCTGGAGAGGGCGCAACCCATAGTTCATCCCAACAGCATTTATAAATGACATTTCTTTTAAAAGGACCTAATATACAATAGCAGCAAAGAAGTAATTCCCCTGCTGATGGGAACAAAAACTGTGAGGGACCTAGGTGGTCTTTACATTCCCCCCCCCCCAGCCAGCGGCATAGTGGGTCCGAAATAGGGCTTCATGTCGACCACATTTACAGTGTCCATCTTCGACTTATCTGTTACCCATCTTACTTGGTAGTTGACTGGTCCTAACTTTCTCTCTACCTTAGCAGGCCCCACCCATTTGGGCGCAAGTTTGGCGGAGAACTTGGCAGAAGCTTTAGACAGTGGGTGCGCCCTAATCCAGACCAGACTACCCGACCACAAAGTGTACATCTCTGCGCCGTGCATTGTAGTATCTGGCTTGTCTAGCTTTGGATGCACCAACACGTTTTTCAACTTCCTCTTTAGCCGAGTGTGTGTTTGAAGTGTTTGATATGCAGATGTGTGTGGAGCTGGAGCTTTGTGCACAAGTCTCTCAAGGGGTCCTTCAACTCTCTGCCAAGAGCCAACATGGCAGGAGTCACGCCAGTGGTCTCATGCACAGCGGTGTTGAGGGCCAACCGGAACTCAGGCAACCATCTGTCCCAATCTTGATGGTGGTTCCCAACAAAGGAAGCAATCATGGTCTTCAGAGTGCGATTGACTCTTTCTGTCAGGCTCGTTTGGGGGTGATAGGCTGTGGTGAGTTTTTGTGTCACCCCCCAGGTCTCACACATTTGAGACAGCAGCTGACTTGTAAACTGGGGGCCCCGATCCGATACCATGAACTTTGGAACTCCCCAGCGAGTGAAGATGTCATTTTTCAAAATCTTGCAGACTTTTGGGGTTTTTGCATCCTTGAGCGCGAACAGTTCAACCCATCTGCTAAAATAGTCCACAACCACCATCAGCACTGAGTTCCGGTCTCTGCTTAGTGGAAAAGGGCCCATGAAGTCAACTCCAATCATCTCTCTGGCGTCTTGACTTCAGATGACTGGAGGAGACCTGCTGGTTTCTTGTTGGAGCTTTTGTACTGCTGGCATGTGTTGCAGGAGCGGACATGACCCCAGACATCTTATGCGGACTGACGGCCACCATGCCACTTGAAGGATCTTTAGCAATGTTTTCATTCTGCCCAGATGCCCACCAAAAGGACTGTTGTGGAAGTACGTGAGAACTGTGGCACGAGCGCAACAGGACCACTAGTTGGTAGTTGTAGCCCCGTGCTTAGATGGAACTCCTCTGTACCACACATCTTGCTGGATTTGATAGTGAATGCGGCCAGGACAGGGTTGGCTGATAGAAGGTCCAAGCTCTTGACAGGTGGGATCCAACTTTTGGGCTTTGGCAATCTCTGATTGAGCTTGGAATATCTGACCAGTATGTTTTTGAAACAGCAAGACACATATTTCCAATGGGTGGCTGAGGCACACGAGAGAGAGCATCCGGAACAACATTGCAACAGCCTTTTTGTAGTGGACCCGGAATGTAAAAGCCTGGAGCCGCAAAGTCCAGCGTGTGAGTCCGTGAGGATGTCTTGGGGCAGTTGAACGCCCAAGCCAGAGCACTATGGTCTGTATAAACATCAAAGATGGTGCCCTCAAGGAAGTGCTTCCACTTTTCGACCGCCCACACAACAGCCAGACATTCCTTTTCGGCAGTGGAGTAACGGACTTCAGCACCATGGAGAGCTCTGGAGGCAAAGGCAATAGGGCGCTCTTCACCATCAACAGTCTGCATGAGGACAGCTCCCAGGCCCACATCACTAGCGTCACAGTGGACCTGGAAACTGAACTGGGCTTGAGGCTGGGCCAGGACTGGCAGTGTCTGGATTAGAGACTTAAGTTTATTAAACTTGGCATTCGGAAGTCCACTCCCATGGAACATCCTTCTTTTTTAGGCTGTTCAGGGAGCAATGTCGGCAAACCGAGGAATGAACTTGTGGTACCAACCGACCATGCCCAAGAATCGTTGGAGGCTTTTTAGATCAGTGGGTGGAGGAAACTCTGCTATGGCCGAGACTTTTGCAGGATCCACTTCCACCCCGTTGCCCGAAACCAGATGACCGAGAAACGTGAGCTGACGTTGAAACAAATGGCACTTTTTGACATTGAGAGTCAGGTTTGTTCAGTGGAGTTTGGCAAACACAGCTTCGAGGTCGAGGAGGTGTTGTTCCTGTGTTTTTGAGAAGACGATGATGTCATCGATGTACACAAAACATATCCGTCTCCTCAGCTCTCCCAAGACGATCTCCATCAATCGTTGGAAAGTAGCCCCGGCATTGCGCAGACCGAAAGGCATGACTTTAAATTGGAATAGGCCCAGGTGAGTGGTCATAGCGGTCTTGAGTTTGCTCTCTTCATCCATGGCCACCTGCCAGTATCCGCTCTTAAGATCCAGGGAGCTGAAATATTGAGCGCTCTCCAGGGACTCCAGGATCTCATGTATTAGGGGCATGGGATAGGCGTCGTGCTGGGTTTTGGCATTTAAGCCTCTATAGTCCACACAGAACCGGGGAGAGCCATCCTTTCTTGGAGTGATTACAACTGGAGAGGACCATGGTGAGGTGGATGGCTCAATTACATCATTTTCCAGCATTTTTTGTACTTGTTCCTCAATGACGGCTTGTTTTTGAATTGACACTCTGTAGGCCCTCCTTCGCACTGGCACTTCGTCAGTTGTTATGATTTTGTGCTTAATTACTTGAGTAGCACCAGTGGTCTCCGTCCAAACAGTGGGCCACTTCTGCAGCAGCGGCCGCACCACTTGAGGCTGAGCTTCGAGGAGGGGAATGACCGGTCTGGTTGTTTCCAGCCACATAGAAGTTGACAGAAGGGGCCTTGTGACTCCACTGAAGCATCGCCGTGCCTTTGGGAGGAATGTGTCCTCCTTCCCACCAAGCATGATGTACTTTCTGAGGTATGGCTTCAGGGTAATCTGGGACATAGTCATGAAGTCGAGCCCGAGGAGCAGAGGCATGCAGAGGCTGTCGTCGCCCAGTACATGAACTCCGAGTGTGCCGTGGAAGGCGTGCAGGTTGAGGAGGAGAGTGGCTTTCCCGAGTGCTTTGTTCTCTTGCCCATTGGCCATGACGAACTTTGGGATTTCACTTGGTGCCAGAACTTCTTCTTTTTTGATCACTTTCCAAATTGAGAGGCTCATGAGGGAGTAAGTGCAACCAGAGTCAAGGACGGCATCTCCTTTGGACCCACGGAGGCAGATGGGGACAACCAGGAGGGATGGCTCGCCCATAGCAGAGGCTAGGTCAGCACCAGAACTTCAGTTTGGACCATGGTCTGTTTTTTTGCCGATCCTTTTGGAGTGGGTGTGACTGCTGGACCCGATTCCAATATTCCTTGGTGTTGCTCCAGTCCTTTTCAATGAGGGAGCCCACCTTCACCAACTGTTCCACCGTGGTGACAGTGCCGCGGAGCCCACTGGCCAGCCTTGGGTTACAGGCGCTGAGGATGCGGTGCACAATCTCCCCTCCTCCATGTTCGGTCTCCACTTTAGACAGAGGGCACGATGGTCATACGCAAAGTCTCTCAAATATTGATTTGGGGCCTGGACATTAGACCTGAGCCGTTCCTCAATCTCTGATTGATAGTCCATGGGCAGGAAGGCTTCAAGGAATGACTTTCTGAACTCTGCCCAGCTGTTGATTTTGTTATGGCCGCCAACCACCAACTGCGTGCAGGACCCTTCAAAACCGCATTGAGTGTTCCCATCAGCTCTGCGTCATTCAATGGTCTGAGGGCCAGGAAGTTCTCACACTGCTCAATAAAGTTCAGGACATCAGAGGAGCTCTCTTGATTCTCCAAACTGAGGAAACTCCATTCTGATGGGCGGTCGGGCAGTGGCAGCAGGGACAGTGGGGAAGGTGACATCTCCGGTGGATCGGTGAGTGGATGGTGTAGCAGCCGCAGGCGTAGAGTATCCAGCAGGTCTCCAGGACAACCGGGCTCTGGACTGAGACTTTCGTAACTCTTCTGCCCATCTCTGATCTCTGCGCTGGAGGCAGGCTGTTACAATTTCATCAAACTGCTGCAGCTTAGTGTCCACATATTCCCTCAACTCTCCAGCCATTCTGTCCATAGCTGCTCTTAGGCCCTCTTCTCTGCAGAGAGTACTGTCCACAGCTTCTTTCAATCTGGCCTCCAGGCCACCGACTCTCTGCTTTATCGAATCCATCCGCTCCATCACCATTTCCATTTCTTCGTCATTCCCCTCCTCAGCATTCGCAGTGTCTCCATCAGGCTCATTGAGATACATGGACTCCAGTTGACTTGTGAGTCTCCGATACAATACTGAGATTCCGCCTGGAGGTGACATGGCGATAGGGTCAAGGCTCTCGGTGTGGGGTCTTCCAAATTCTCCTCTCTGTCATCTTGGTTCAATAAACCCTGACTTGGATTCTCCATACTCCTGTTAAGTGTGAGTGTTTGCTATGTGTGCTTAGGGTGTGCGTGTATGTTCCTAAACTACACGTTGATATACTGCAAGTGTGTAATTCGGTTCGTAGCTTTTAAACTTGTGCGTAAGGGTGCGGTGCGAACGTGCGTAACTGTGCGTAACCGTGCGTAAAACTAAAATATTAGAAACTACGTTTAATTCAGGATTGAGAAAGACTACACCCGGTGTAGGTTACGAGTATGAAATGAAACGTGCGTCGAAACCGAACTAAATAACCCAGAAATTTTGGAAAGGCTGCCGATACAAATATGAAACTAATCCCCGCTCCCCGTACGGGCCACCACTCTGTAACAGTTCACCTCCGCTAAACGAAATGAAAAGCTACAACGCAAATTAAGGTCGCGGGGGACCTATCCACATCAGCAGGAGTGAACGAACCACAAACAAACAGTACTTTTGGCTGCCAGCACCGGCTTTTATTGACAGTACCGGTGTGCGTAAAAATGTGACCAACGTAAACACCTTTAACTCCCGCGCCGAGCGCCACCCCGGTTCCCCTCACCGAACAAGAACACACAATACAATAACCCACAGACAATAAATCCTTCCCCCAGTCACCACCACAATGAGTCCCCGTAGCTCCCAACAAAGTTCCCCAAAGTTCTGAGCACGTCGCGCTGCAACAGGTGCAAGAGGTGCAGTCGGTACTCACGACTCCCCGCACTCAATGAACAGTTCAGTTTTGTAGGTTGGACGAAGCCCAGCAGCTCCCGCAGAGGGTTAGTAATCCATATGGAGCGGTCCAAACGAAATAATTCCAAATGAATATAATCCACGTTGACTCTACGGACAGGTAGCACTGGCACGGCTCCAGAAAACGGCGTGTGACGTCACCTCTACATGCGCCCCGCGCGCGTCACCTCTCCAAATAAATACCCCGTGCCCTGGAGGAGAGGGCGCAACCCATAGTTCATCCCAACAGCATTTATAAATGACATTTCTTTTAAAAGGACCTAATATACAATAGCAGCAAAGAAGTACTCCCCTGCTGATGGGAACAAAACTGTGAGGACCTAGGTGGTCTTTACAACTTATTTTCTGTAGCATAATTATTTGCTTTTGTGTTGGTTTAATGAAGTTAGTTCAGTTCATTGTTTAATGTTTAGAAAAAGATTTGATCACAACTAAAGCCGCATCGCCAGTGTCTTAAGGACACACAAGTTTTCCTCTTTCTCCGTATAAGAACAGGTCAAGTCTCATGTGAAGCTCAGAACCTCCAGAATTCACTCACTGAGCTGCAGAGGCTGCACTAGCACTGACCCAGGACTGGCTGCAGGGGTTTAGGTGTGTAGTATCTGCTGTACGATGTATCACACTGCTTATTACTTTATACTGTTTTATACCATGACTTTAAGGCTTCATACTATAGTGTCTCTCAGCTTCTAGGAGGTAAGAGTCACGTTCCAGTTGCACCAGGGGGAAAGGATGAGATCACAGCTCCTACAGTATCCGAAGTTTTTGGGGCTGGACAATCTCCATGTGTTTCGACGTATAGAAATTGTCTTATATGGTCATTTTCTGGTCCGGGTCTGGGGCGTCCTTAAAGAAACCTATGAATACAGGACAAATCCTTTGTTTGTGGTCTCTCTACTATTGGCCTCTAAGAAGACCCAGAGAAATGGTCTGTTAATTGGCTGAATCTATAAAATAAATCATCCGCTCCTGGAACAGGATCTATACCACAGTGCTGACCATTCAGATGAGAGAGAGGCACTTCAGGTTTAAACCAGCTGGAGTTCAGCATCAAAATCCAAATTTTAGTTAATAGGTTAAATTTGAGGTATTAAGATAAGATAAGATATCCTTTATTTGTCCCACAATGGGGAAATTTCAGTGTTGCAACGCACAGTAAAGAGAACAGCAAGAAACAGTAGCAGCAATAGAGTACAGTTAAGTTAAAAATAGACAAACACTATAAGGATCTAAAGACAATATATACACAATATATACAATAAATTGCAATCAAAAAACTATATATACAATAAATTACTATCTTACATTATTGCACAGGGTCCCAGTATTGCACAGGCAGCAGAGTTAGCAGTGTTCATTGTAAAGTCTGACAGCAGCAGGAAGGAAAGACCTGCGGAACCTCTCCTTCACACAGCGAGGGTGGATCAGTCTGTCACTGAAACTGCTCTGCAGAGCAGACAGGCCCTGAAGAGGGTGAGACTCCAGGTCCAGCATAGAAGTGAATCTGGCCAGGACCCTTCTGTCCCCCACCTCCTGCACCGAGTCCAAGGCACAGCCCAGGACAGAGCTGGACTTCCTGATGACTTTGTCCAGTCTCCTCTTGTCCCTCTCTGTGATGCTGCTGCTCCAGCAGACCACACCGTACAGGATGGCTGATGCCACCACAGAGTCGTAGAAGGTCCTCAGGAGGGGCCCCTTCACTCCAAAGGACCTGAGTCTCCTCAGGAGGTAGAGCCTGCTCTGGCCCTTCCTGTACAGTGCATCTGTGTGGTGAGTCCAGTCCAGTTTGTTGTTCAGATGAACACCCAGGTACTTGTATGAGTCCACCCTCTCAATGTCCCTTCCCTGGATGTTCACTGGTGGGGAGGCAGTGGAGCAGCGTCTGCGGAAGTCCACCACCATCTCCTTGGTCTTCCCGGCATTGATGAGAAGGTGGTTCCCCTGACACCAGTCCACAAAGTCCTGCGTTAGTCACACATATGAATCTTTTTTTAGCTTTCTGTCATGTTATATCATTATAACATCCCAACAAGAACATGCCTGAAGGGACACAGGGAGGAGAACCTCGGGGAGACTCAGAGCGTCAAAAACAGAAGCTAATACATTGGTTTTGGTGAAGATAGTATTTTCCAAGCGATAAAAGGGAACACAGTGATCTAAATATGTTATGTGTCAGCGCTTTATACCCCACAGAAGTGTAATACTCCCTCTTTAAATAGAATCAGTCAGCACTGAACATTGGAGTTATGCCTCGGAACATTGCGCTGTAGTCTGGCTCGTGAACTCCAAGGTTGAGATGTGCCTCTGAATTATTAATACTTTGGGGTTTATCAGAACCATAACAGGAAGAACTGTCCACATTACAGGGTTTACATGCACTGTTTGTTTCCAGAAGGATGGAGTTACATATTTGCTTGGTTTATTGTGTTGCTTTGCTCATAATGAGACAGTCATCACGAGCTGGAAAACAATTTGCCGTTATCAGGAGCAGAATTCTGATCCTCGGCGGATATTTGTCTGAAATTAGGGGGTCTCTTATCAGGGTTGTGCGTCTGGTGTGACATTCACTGTGCGCTCTTACGTTGAACTTTAGTTGGTATTAATATTTCACGTCATGCGGCTATCTCTCTTTGTTTTCATGTCATTATCGTCATTGTGATGAATCTGTGTGAGGAAAGGGCTCTTCACACCAGATAGGCCTTTGATGAAGTGGGGTTAAAATGGTGGCTGTCTGACACTGTAGGGGACAATGAGCTCTAGAGGTTTTTTTTACAAATTCAATTCAGAATGTCAACAAATTGTCAGGCAACGCAATGCCACCATTCAACTAACTCGGACGTGCTAATGAATTTAGCATTTTAAAGTGTTTGTCCAGTGGTTCAGAGCTGTTAACATTATTTCATGATTAGAACAAGAGGCAGAAATGACACTCAGATGATAATGACTGGAAATACCACGGTTTGCATGTCTCCAGCCTTCAGAGTTAGAGTAATTGTGATGATATTTTTGCTAAAATATTTCCAGATCGCAACGAGGTAAATTACAAGGGGTATAATGATATCCAAGTCTCACGATACGATATTTATTGCGATATCGTGGGAAAGCTCACGATATGGTGGGGAGGCCATGGTCCCATGGACTGATTTTCAGGATTTTGAGGTAATTTTCGTCAGGAATATCTAACCTATGCTTTTCTTCGCATGCATTCTAACTGAGCCTTTCCACAGATCTGACCTGTAGCTTGACTCGGAGATGCTGCTTCCCAGTCTCCACAGACACGTTTGATGCCATACAGAAAAAGTTCCCAACGCCAACATAAGTATTTGCATTATGAGATTAGTTTGAGAGGCGTGGGTAACAGGCTTTGAATATAATACCACAAAAACAAACACGCGATGGAAAATGTATGTGAAAACAAATTGAACTGAGGATATTTATCTGTTAACGAACTTGCTGAGACTTGATTATTTGAGTTTTAAAGTGATTGTCAGAAAGGGTTCGCTCGCTTAATTTCTACCTCAGCTTCATTAAAACATGAAAGCGATTTTAATTCCTCAATACGACTCCGCGGCTGATGAATAATGCATCGAACGGAATCTATTTTTCAACCTATATGGTGTGTTACTGATAACATCCTGAGCGTTAGCATTATTCCAACACAAACTCATTTATATTTATGACACATTACAACTCACAGTTCCATGTGTTGTTGAATTGACCTGTCAGCGGCGTAATGAATACCTTTGCCGCAGACACTTTTATTTGTCTGTGATTGACTGTTGAAGATGTGGCGTGATTATCCCTCTGTCGCGGTAAAGTCACATTAAAATGCACCTAACCGTCACTTAATTCAAACAACGCCGTGGTAATAAAGCTCGATGACGGTAAATCACGAGGAATGGCGAGCAGGCAGCCTTGTAACGTCGTTCCTGGACACGAGAGCAGGGCCTTGTAAAGAGGTTTATTGTATCAGCAGCCGCACCGACCTTCGTTTGCGGCTCGGCGATGGAAAAATGTGGAGTGAAATAAAACTCAGGACGTCGGACAATTATGAAGAAGACGGTTCAATTGAGTTGGCGACGGCAGCGAGGTTTGGAGTCCAAGATGTCAGACGGTAAAAGACGCCATTGAAGATGTTGTTATAAAGGAAAAGGGAAGGGAAAGTTCAGCTAATGCAGAGTTTATCTGTTTAGGATGAGTTATGATGTGACGTCTTAAAGGTCCATGACTCTTGAGCTTTAAACTATGTTGTAATGTTGATGCCTCCACTTTTATTCACACGTTTGAATCATCCTTCATTATTAGAGTTACACACCACTATTCCGAAATTGACGTCTAATTGTCGAAGGAATAAATAAATACATTTAATTAACATGATTGTAAAAGGTTAAATTAACAAAAACGGGAGTTAAAATATTTACAGCACAAATGTACAGGTTTTAAATAAAAAGGTAACAAAGGGCAAGGGTAAGTACAAAAACTAAAGGACTAAACAAACAAACTCAAGGTCAGTGCGGAGTTTGGAGTGTCTCAGAACACAGAGTCACCACAGTAACAGAACGAGAGACACAAAACAAAACACATTAAATACAAAAACTGGCGCCTTTTTTCAGAGTCGAGCGCAGAGACTCGACAGAGACACAGATACAGAATGGCAGTGGGAGCACAAAGGCTCGCAGCCCCGAACAGGTGTGGGGAAACTCCTTAACCCTGAGTGTCACAAACATGCATCAAACCATTTGGATCAAGATATAAGCAGAGACAGTGGCTGCATTCCCCCAGTGCCGTTAGTGCAGATGCAGAACCTTCCGAGGAACCTTTGGTGAGCACTTGTTTCTAGTTGTTGCAAATTTGAAACCCAAATTTCAGTTTTTTTTAATAGTCTAATTAATAATCTCAGCTTAATTTACCATCTGCTTAAAGGCAAAAACACACAAAAAAGTTGCTTTTTTAAAATATACATCTATATAAATTCAGGTGTTAAGGGGTTAAAGAGGGGGCAGCGGCTGCAGATGAAACAGGATTGGCCAGGTGGAAAAATCAGGGCTCAAAATGCTCTGTTCCACCTTGTGATGTCACGAAGAGACAGTTTTTAAGTTAACAGATGAAGACGTATGGAGTTTAAAAACACAAAGCATCCTCCTGTACTGCCTGCATCACCTCATGACATCACAAGAAGGAACTTTCATGAACTTATCACGGTGAATAATTCAGATGTTCAGAAAGCATAAGGTAAAGTGAGGAATAACTTTGGACCACTGCAAACCAATGAACAAAAACTATTTGTGAGACAGTTAAAGTCAGGTTCAGCGGCTTCAACGTGAACATAATATGAAGATGTAACACCAAAAGAAAAATGTAGAAAAACATCAGGATATATAGTAGAATTTGAGTCGTGTTAACTTGTGTATTTACTTGCTAAACCTGAATTATTACTGTTTTACCACTTTCCTTCTGTTGTGTTTTGTTTGTTTGTTTTTGCAGACATCTTAATTGTATTTTCCAGCAGACAAAGCTCACAAACAGCTAAGGATACACTTGATTTCAGCGCTGCCAAAATATTGAGAGTAACCTATCACCTTTTGAAACATGACAATTGCAGAATAATTGCACTAAAAGCATCGTGAAAAGCAGCTTGGAGCGAGTAGCCTTCAGTCGCAAATCAATTTCTTCAAATAATACACATATTGCCAGTAAATGACTGTAACGGTGCAAAAGCACAACGCGTACCCTAGCAACAAATCCTCGCCATGAAAAAAGCCGTTTCCTCCTTTGTATCAGTGGCTGCACTGGCCCTGTTTATGTTAAAGATCATTTTAGCTTTTGTTTAAACTGCACTTTTAAAGAAAATAGGGGGGAAATGAACAGTAAAACATTTATAACATGTGAGCAAATGTGATCAGGTACCACGTCATGAAGACCAAAATGTCTATAGGAGCTTTTTTCTTCTGATAAATATTGTGAATGTCACACGACACAACATCAGGAATTAAAAATGCACACTTTGCCATGGTTCTGTTGGCATATTTTATGTACCGTATTTTCCTGACTATAAGTCACTCCGGAGTATAAAGCCTTATTCACACAGGATAATTACAACCTGGGGACATCTGGTAATTTGCAAATTCCCGCCCCACCTCTGTGTTACCTGCAGCACATTCGCACGGGATCAGCGAAGTCCCTAAATGACTCTATTTTACTGAAATTACGACCGCATATGTCGTAACATCACATCCATCTCTGTCTCTCTCACGCTGCTAAGTAAGTAAATTAAGTATGGCAAAAAAATAATAAGAATAAATGTTCCCTACCGCCTGCTGCTACACGTCATCCAGGTCAACGTCCTGCAGAATTCTCTCTCCTCTTGGATCTTTTGCCCTTTTTGTGGATCAGTTTCAATGTAGAGGCTGTGAGGCTGTGTTATAATTTGCCCATAAAAAGATCAAAACTGCTCATCAAAATTTTTACCACAGCCTCCATTACTCAAGCCGGAAAGAGACATAAAATGCACGGAATATACAGAGAAAAACCACGGGAATGAAAAGGAATAGACAGAAAAGATGCAATTAAAAAAACACCGACAGATTCGCACGGGACGAGTATTATCACCGGTAGGGCTGAAACTATTCATCGAGTAAATCGCTTAAATCGATTAGAAAAATGCATCGATTATTTTTTTTACCTCAATGCTTTGTTTTATTTTCATACGTTCGGCGATGGCCGGAACCTTCTGCGGTAGAGGTAAAGTTTCCGCACGACCACTGCACTTCACTGTGCACAAAACAGCGCAGCGCCCATCTATAATAAGAGCGTACACCGCATTTTCTCCGGTACACCGCGCACCCCACATCTGCTCTCGTACACCGCGCACCCCACATCTGCTCTCGTACACCGCGCACCCCGCATGTCCTCCTTTACACCGCGCACCCCGCATGTCCTCCTTTACACCGCGCACCCCGCATGTCCTCCTTTACACCGCGCACCCCGCATGTCCTCCTTTACTAGGGCTGTCCGGTTCCTGTATGACCGGAGCAGGAGCTGTGGTGCCGGCAGTAAGTCAGACCTGTTCCCGGTGCATGTTGGACTCCGCCAGGGCTGCCCTTTGTCACCGGTTCTGTTCATTGTATTTATGGACAGAATTTCTAGGCGCAGCCAGGGGCCGGAGGGGGTCCAGTTCGGGGACCACAGGATTTCATCGCTGCTTTTTGCGGATGATGTTGTCCTGTTGGCTCCATCGAACCAGGACCTGCAGCACTGGGGCGGTTTGCAGCCGAGTGTGAAGTGGCCGGGATGAGAATCAGCTGTTCCAAATCCGAGGCCATGGTTCTCGACCGGAAAAAGGTGGATTGCCCTCTCCGGGTGGGTGGGGAGTCTCTGCCTCAAGTGGAGGAGTTCCAGTATCTTGGGGTCTTGTTCACGAGTGAGGGGAGGATGGAGCGTGAGATTGACAGGCGGATCGTGCAGCGTCGGCAGTGATGTAGTCGCTGTATCAGACCGTTGTGGTGAAGAGGGAGCTGAGCCGAAAGGCGAAGCTCTCGATTTACCTCAGTCATGTTCCTCACCTATGGTCATGAGCTCTGGGGAATGACCGAAAGGACAAGATCGCGGATACAAGCGGCCGAAATGAGTTTCCTTCGCAGAGTGGCCGGGCGCTCCCTCAGAGATAGGGTGAGGAGCTCGGTCACACGGGAGGAGCTCGGAGTAGAGTCGCTGCTCCTCCATGTCGAGAGGAGCAGCTGAGGTGGCTCGGGCATCTGGTCCGGATGCCTCCTGGACGCCTCCCTCGGGAGGTGTTCCGGGCATGTCCCACCGGTAGGAGGCCCCGGGGAAGACCCAGGACACACTGGAGGGACTATGTCTCTGGGCCTGGGAACGCCTCGGGGTCCGTCCGGAGTAGCTGGAGGAAGTGTCGGGGGAGAGGGAAGCTTGGGAGCCCCTGCTTAGACTGCTGCCCCCGCGACCCGGCCCTGGATAAGCGGAAGAAGATGGATGGATGGACATATAACTATAAATGAGTTCTGAATGAGATTTGATAATAAAAGTGTTTTTTTGTTCTTTAAAGCAGTGAGTAATGGTCAATATTAGAGTTGGATCTGGTGTTTGGGTGCGATGTTGGTCTTAATTTTCATTAAAGGGTCTTAAAAAGGTCTTAAAAATGTCTTAAATTTGGGGGAGTCAAACCTGGGGATACCCTGTAAAACATATATAATAACTGTTAAAAATTAAGCTGACTTCTTTGCAAATTTCGCCTGTTGCAGGTTATTTTTTAGAACATAACCTCCACAAATAAATGAGGGACGCTGTACATAGTTTCGATACGTGTACAGTTCCTTACAGTATTTAGTCACACTGAGATTTCTGAAGTGTCTTTCATAAATCTCTGATGATCTCTGACCTGGAGTCGAGCACGTTGCAGGTACAGCGACTCCCTCCCCCTCTCCTCAAATGTGCCGTGACATTATAAATAATCCTGTTTTGTTCAGTAATCACCACATGCTGCTTGAGTCTTGGCACCTCTTTTGTCACAGTAGATCATGTTCTACACTTTCACGCTCATAAACAAACAGCATTTCCATATTCATGATGCAGATGCTGAATGGGACGCAGCGCTTTACCCTCACTTAGCATTTTCATATCGCTGTAATTATACGACAGCTGTTAGGTGCTAAGACAGAACAAAGTGCTGGTTGAAGTTTGACTTAGATTCTATCTCACCAAACATGTATTATCATTATTTACTGACTGTTGTGTTGTTAAAGGTTCTGTATGATACAAAATTAACTCCTGTGAGCGTTTTAGCCGTGTTATAATCTGTTACCTCTTCAAAAACATACTCGAAGTTGTGTTTTAGTTCATTCATTCCCTTTATTATTACTCTGTCTACATCCACAAAGCTCAAAATGCTCTGTTCCACTTTGTGATGTCATGTAGTTATTATACGGGTCAATGACATATAAGGATTTTCAACAGGAAAATTTTACAATATAAAAAATATGAGTTTCTCTTGATTTTTTTCACATATTTCCAGTGTCAGGAGCATAAATATGTGTTTAACATTTATATGAAGCATTTTCAGTGTAAAATGTCATGTGGTGCGACCGAAAATAACCTTAAAATAGTTTTATTTTCTAAAACATGGTTGGGATATTAATCTAAGTTGTGAGTAATATGAAGTGTACAGAAACAAACTGTTGTGTTTCTTTAGATTTTTAATGCATATTGATATTTTCTTTTGCTCCAATATGACAGTCGCCTGTTTGTGTTTAATGAACAAACTACTGCCCTGGAAAATGCTGAAAATGAAGAAAAATGCCTAAAGAACCGTTCACCCAAGTCGACTTTGTCTGTTATTAAACTCCAGCCATAGAATTCTGCTGTTATTAGTCGCACCACATGATGCACGGTCGCACCACATGACATTTGAACACTTAAGGACAAAAAACATGCAGAATAACTCAGGATTTATGAGAAAAAAAAGATATGGTTCATTGGAGGTCAGAGGTGTGACAGAAATGTGCTGAATTATTACGGAATTTGAACCTTTTTAACTGAGGAAACTCAGTTAAAAGATCCCTGCAACTCCAGGGATCTTTTGATGAGGAAACAACATTATGAGAACATAGATCAAAAATATCAGCTGATATGGGCCCTTTAAACGCGTTGTGTAATTTTGTCAGAGTTTGTTTTTGGTAAAGTAAATGTATATGTAAAGAATGCAGGTTTCATTTACCCAGCGGCGTACCCCAGGGATCCAATTTAGGCCCATTCTAAATTCTCACCTTGCATGTGTAAATAAAGTGGGGAATTGACCTTCAGTTTGTTGCTTTCCCTTTTTGTTGAACAATGTTTGCAAATGCCCAGAGACTAAATTGGCAGTTGTTCAGAGCGTTCGTTCTCCGCCTCTTACCCACAGCCTTGTGAATAATATTAAAGTTCACATTCTTGCTTTATATTTCACTAATTGTATTTTGTTTGACACTTTGTTGCTCAAATTGGCGCAGTTGTGAGAAAAGACATTCACAGTGATGAGCTTCCATCATTATTTTGTTTTCTTTATGGCTTTTGTTAAATCCAAATCCACTGTATTTACTGTATACAGCACATTTTACAAACAAAGCAGTTTCCAAAGTGCTGCACAGAGGTCATAAAATAAAGGCAACAAAAAGGGAAATCGCTAAAAATGTCATCATACCAGTCCTAAAACAATAAAACCAGTAAAAATCAAATAAAAGCAAAACCATAAAAATCACAAAATACCAATAAATAAGTAAAATAATTAAAGCCACAGAATAAGAGGGGGGTTTTTGGTATAAACTTTTCCGATATTCCTTCATTATGACTCTATGTCTCTGGACACAACGGTATTACGACACTTGTTAGTATTGTTATTCCAACTCATCATATATATATTTTTTGTGAGTTGCGATAGTTTACTCATGCACGTCTCACTGTTCTTCAATGTTCTTTATCTCAACAACTATCAAGTCACACCAACTTCTTCATTTTCACTACCGTATTTTCAGGAGTATAAGTCGCTCCGGAGTCACACCAGCCAAAAAATGCACAATGAAGAAGAAAAAAACATATAAATCACACTGGGTTATAAGTACTTTTTTTTTTTTTTATTTCAACACTTCAGCCTCGGTCTGCTGCAGTTTTTGGGACGTCGTTGTTCGTGCTCTGATGGAAGCAGGTGCGTTTCATGAAGCGGTAACAGCTTTTTTGTTTTCTTCGTTGCAGTTCGAGTTTCCTCCACGTTACCCCGAGTCCCTCACCAGTTTCTCGCTCACTCCAAACTTTTGTTTCTGCTGCTCCATCACCATTTTCTGCCCCATGTTTCACCACTTGCAGCTTGTGATCTGCAGAATATGATTTCTTTTTGGGGGCATTTGTGTTTTCTTTCTCAGTCGTCTTTATAAGTTGATGTTTAAATTTTTAATTTCCAGTGGTGCAGGAGTAATAGGAGCAGCAGATACTGGCACACAAGCCTAGAGCGCCCCCTCATGGCTGTCAGTGTGAAAATAACGATTAAGTGAAATAATATGTTTTTAATATACAAGTTACACCTGAGTATAAGCCGCAGGAACCGCCTAAACCATGGAAAAAAGTGCAACTTATAGTCCGAAAAATACGGTACATGTCATACTTACATGGATCCTTGTTGTCTCCTCGTACTTTACTATCGCACCGGCCCAAGCATCTTACAATATATGGGAGTGCAAACAATAATAGACTGTCACAGTAACATGCCGCTACATCGAAGTACTGGGACACTTGAAAAATTATGTTTTTTGTCTTGCCATCAACCTGCCAATGGAAAATGCTCCTGCACGGCGACTCTGGCACGTTTACAGCTGTTCTAACACTTGCTGATTAACCTGCACTGTCCCATATTTAATAAACATAACAGTACAACACAAGGAAATGTCAAAACGTATTCTGATTGGTCAGTGTGTCACCTTCATCATAATAGCAGTGTTGAACCCAAAAGGAAAAAGGAAATGTAACAGTATTATCTAATTATAAAGTCTATAATTGCCATGTTTAAATAAATACACATATTGCTAAGTGAGTGTCCCCGTCTAAAGGATTATCTCCGTGCCGGCGTCAGCAGTTAGCAGTTAGCATTGAAGGGCACCGAGGTCTCTGGGGCTTGTCAGTTCCACTTCTTTGCCATTTTTAACATTTAATCCTTAAGAGGCGCCACATTATATTCCGTTTATTATCTTGGAAGCTCTTACCTCCCTGGAAACGGCGTCATTAAAGAAACAGGAAGAGAATGAACTTAATCAGGACTTGTGGACACTCCGGGGCTCTTCCTCGTACACCTCGTACGCCGGCGCCTCTCAAGGTTTCTGAAATCATTATCGATATTAAAAGGTAAGAGTGAGGAGTCAGGGATGGTGCGAGGCTTTGTCAGGCTGATAATGTCGGGGTCGTGAGGAGGTCGTGGAGACACTTGCCGAGTTAAACGGTTTTAAAACGGTTCATGTAGTAACCGTGTGCCTGGAGCTTTATGGAGAGAGGACGGGTTTTTTTAATGCAGTGCTATGCTAATGTTAAGTGCCACTCAATTATAGCATGTGTGGTATGTATTTATGGCGACATGCATATGGATGAGGAGGATGCGGCTCGTGGATGTTTAGGGCGCACGGGAGGAAAAACAGTGCTGCTAATCGGGTACGTGCATGCAGAATGAGCACGGCTTCAGGACATATTTGCTATACACACCACCGCTGATTTAATGTTTTCAATTAAGGCACGCAATTTACGGGACAAAACTAACACAAACAGTATTAATGAATGTATGAATCAGGAAATAATACCTTAAAAAGACTAATATTTATATCTGGGTCTTAAATTTGTGCAGTATGGAACTTCTCCACATCGCACTTCTCCTCAAACGTTTAATTTGTCGACCGCTATTATTTGGTTAAATATCGTTGCCTAAAGAAAGAGCGGCGGAACCAATAGTTGAGAACACAACGCAGTCAAAATACTCTGAACACGTAAAGATCACGCTCTACAGAACCATTAGAAACAAGCTCAGCAGAAGAACGTACAGAAGAAAATCTCATTTAGAACACAGTTTGATTACTACTGTTATGTTGTTTTTTACGTTGGTTTTTCGTTCCCGAAAAAACAGCATTTCATGCTGCGGTTATGGGGAAGATTCTCCACTCCCCAGATTCATTTGTTTGAGAAATAAATGAACACAAATTCAAGAATTTAGTTTTTCTTTGCCGGTAGGTCTGTGAAATAGGCCATGAAATAAGTATTAAGATAATAAAATAAAATAAAACAAGTATTGAAGAAACCTGCAGGAACCCTGTGCATTGAACTTAAAGATGGATCGTGTAACTTTTCTGGTTGGGTTTTCATCTCCTGTTTGTTTCCATGGTGATGGTATTTTTTTGCCTGGGATGTTTTATAGTGTACAGTAGTTTTGAATTATTTATTCCATTCCAGGTGTTTTTATTGCTCAACAATACTGTGGAAAACATGAATTCTTACAGTGAGTTCGGTGGCCTCTCCACAGAGCTGACGCGTCACTTGGCCTGGTGGCATCACTGTACCTGCCTCTGTGTAAACCGAGACGTTTTTATTAACGAACATCTCCATATGCCACACCCTAAGAACACCGTTAACTCTTTTATTTGTTTTTTTTGTTTTTTGCTTTGGCACATTTCTCTATTGAAAATTGACATTTACAAAACAGTTTACCATAAAATACCAAATAAGAACTACAGCGTTTATCTGTTTAAATCACCTAACAGACCAGAGCTGCACGCCTCAGACCTGTCGCTCACGCCTCTCTGTGCATCAGCAGAGGTGCATCAAGGAATGAGCTGTTTTTTTCAGCGCTTATACTTTATGCAAATGAGCCGTGGTTTTAAGTTTGGTTTGTGTAGAGACGACGCAGCATCAGTCCTGCTCCTGTTGCTGCAGCTCCACTTCTGTCTTCACCAACATTAGACTCACTGTTTATTTGGAACCGACACTTATTTATCAGAATATACAAATATACAAATATACAAATATACAAATGTACAAATGTACAAATATACAAATGTACAAATGTACAAATATACAAATATACAAATGTACAAATATACAAATATACACCTGCACCTGGAGTTTAAAGGGACCCGGCTCTTATGTGATATTTTACGCTGTGCTAAATTCTGGACAGATCTTTAGTTTTCTTAAACAAAATGTAATCTCGGCAAAATGCAGTTTTACATTCAAAATGGATCGAACTCACCCCAAAGCTTTTACCATCAGCACTGTCAGACTGTGCACTCATGTGTTTCCTGTTTCATTTGACAGAGCAGATCAGAAGCATCACACCTTTAGACCTTTAAACCTTCAGCCCTGATCTCAGGGGCCCCAGAGAAGCACTGGTTTACTGCATTCTGACTCCGAGTTTCTAAGACATGTGCGTATTTTATTATGTGAAATATACTAATCAATGTGCACATTAGTAACTGCAAAGTTGATTTTGCTGTCTTTGATCAAAATATTTATGTTACAGAAGACTGAACTGAAAGATGTCGGAAGAGCAAATACACCAACACTACTTTTTACTGTAATATGTGATGTATTCTTGAAGATCAAACATCTGTGTGTATTTGTCTCTATATTCACACAGTCTGTACCCACTGAGATCCTTCCTGTTTCACTCATCTGTGGAATGTTTTTGCTTTTGGGCTTTTGGTGCCTGCAAAAAGATTTTTGCAATTATGTTTGAATGTTGTAAATGATGTGAGCACCTGAGCCCTGTTCAGATACATGTTTGAACCGAATTATCAAACTCAAACAAGTCTCAGAAACGGCTAAAACAACTGAAAAAACTGTGATTCTCTTGAAAATGTTTCAGGAGATTCCAGAGCAAATCAATCACACATTGACATTATGATTTTATTTATTTATTTTTGTATATTTTTTCATATCAGAAGCTCTTCTCACATATAGACTCAACAGCAGTATCCACCTGTAAAATGTTTGAACCAGTGACCATCCAGAGAGCAAGCGCTTAACCCAACGTGCCACTGTGATCCTCTTTTAAAAGTTCTTCTGTTTCATTATCACAATTTAAGGTGCCTGTCTGAAAAGTCAAACCAGCTGATTTGTTTCATCTCTTCATCATTCATTCAAATCCAAAAGCTCTTTCAAACATTTGCTCCTCAAAGTTTGTCCGGCCAAATTGTGACTAAAGTTTTCAAAAGTTCTCACAGATCCCAAAAGGGCTGAACAACTGGAAAAACACTGAATTGTTGAGCGAACAAATCCTAATGCTGTGAGGTCAGATGGTTTCCACCAAGTGAAACCAGCTCATGAATCAGAGGAGAAAACCCAAGAAACCAAACCAAAAAAAGAAACCAAAGAACATTCCTGTTTTTATAATTGAAAACAAACAACATCCATCATCAAAGTGCTGGAACTTTCACTTCGTGTAAACCGGCTGGTGAATCAGGCTATTACATTACTCCGTTACAGCAAAAATCATTGCAGTAATTCATTAATTTTGTAATGCGTTACTCCCAACACTGCCCATAGGGTGTGTTTCGTTCACTCATTCCTCGCTTCCTTCTCATCAATTCCTCTCCTTGATCCTCCATTTTTCAGCTTTCAACCATCTTAAAGTTGAACTCAGGCACGTCTGAAGCTAAAGTCGTGTCTAGAGGAGGTGGAATTCTGTCAGAAGCCAAAAAACGGCACAGATCAGTGTTTCCTCGGTGGAGATCTCACTGTGGCAGTGAGTCTGTCAAGGCAACAAACTAGTGCAGTGATGGGGGCAAGTTCTGAACTTCCACGTAAAACACCAATTTGCTTCACACTGAAGAAGCTTAACACCACTTTAACCCATCTGACAACAGCCACGAGTCCAACAAACAAAACGCTCTGCCTGGTTCACTCATTAGTGTCTGGAAACGTTAGAAAACAACTTTATAAGCACCTCACACTTCCCTCTGCTGATTTCCCACTGCACAGACCAAAGCCCAAAAGACTCGATCGCCGATGTCGTTTCTAATCCCATTTATTTACCAGTGAATTATATTTTTTGAAAACGCTAAAATAAATACATTCCCGAACCATTTTCTTTTAACAAATTTCAGTTTCTCTTCTTCTTCACCGTCAGTAGTCGATTCTCACTTGTTGCTTCTGGCGTCGACACTGCCAGAGTGTATAAAATAAAACCGTGGAAGAATGGAGGAATGGAGTAAACCTGAGGGAGGCTTCAGGGAGCAGACACCAGATAAAAGAATCAAACTTTATTGTCCTCAGAGGAGTTTAGATCCTCTCTCCTCATTGTGTCTCCTCTGTGGGCGGGACTTCCTCACCCATTTCCTGCAGAATCAAGGAAAGAGAAATGAGACGCAGTTATATTGGCTAATTTGGGGCATGTGTATCAGAGAAGCCAAAGAGCCAATGGGGAGCGAGGGTCCTGAAAGTCACGCCTCTTTCTGCACGTTTAGTAATGCTGTCAGTGGCTGATGATAACAGGAGCGACCTTGGGGAAAGAGGGCGGTTCATCGGCCTCTTATCAATGTTCATACCCTGATTTATGGACAAAAAACTGAAATTAAAAACACCAGGGTCATATAGAGTGGGGTAAAACTAATATTTTAAGGCCAAACAGCAGTTTTTTAGAGTCAATGCAGCCGAATCGTATCCACACTCACTTCCTATTTCATAATGATTTGGGTATTTACATGTCATTTAAACAAAGTTATAAAGCCACTGTCTTTTAGGAATGTCGTCTTTCTTAGTGTTTACTTGCATGTTTGTGTTTATGGCCTTTGTGAAGCTCTTGTGCACCTTCGCAGCAGTATTTGAGATTGTTTTTCCACTGCCTTACAGCTCCCTAAAATATAATAACAGAATATGTTTAGTTAATGATGCGTGCAGTTCCAGCACTATGATGATGGATGTTGTTTGTTTTCAATTATAAAAATAGGAATGATCTTTGGTTTCTGTTTTTGGTTTGGTTTCTTGGGTTTTCTCCTCTGATTCATGAGCCGGTTTCACTTGACGGAAACCATCTTTACTCGCAGCATTAGGATTGTTTCGCTCGACGGTCGGTGGAGACTTTTCTGATTGAACCAGTCGCTGCTGTTTGGTGGTGACGTCTGTAAAGCTCCGGACGCTCAGTGGAGTCAGAGTAAATCCCGACACAACAGCAAATCCCGTAGGAAGAAGGACAATAACGTCTTTCTCCTCGATAAAACTCACCAAACATTCTCTTTGTTCCGGCTTTAAATCCTCGATGTCGGGAATCGTCACCGACACAAATGTCTGTCTTCGTCTCCATCCGTCTGGACCTTTGTTTCCTGTTGGACACAAAAGGACCCAGAGGAGCTGGAGTTTGACCTCAGGGCTTCACCGCTCACAGCTGATTGGCCCGAGCGACGACTACAACTTCCGGGGTTCAAACCGCCGAGTGTTTCTGATTCCTGACGAGTCGCTGGAGGGAAATGAAACTGAGCGGAGACACTAGGCATTACAGAAAAAAAGGTAATATTTTACTCAGTACAAATGTCAGAAACATGCATTACATTGCATTTTTAACTTGCATTGAAGTGGTGTTTTTTTTTCTTTTTCTTCAGACAAATTCGCAAACATCACAGCGAGATCAGAAGCAGTGCTGAAACGTCCGATCAGAACAGAAACATAACGTTATTGTGAATCACGCCAAATGTATTATTAAAGGCCTTCACACACGAATTTGCATGATTCTGGCTGCGATTTTTTTCTCCAGAAGTTCAGGAGGCGTGACCCGTCTTTTTGTCTCCGTGTGCGATTTTGAAGCCGCTGCTCCTCATGTGTGGAGTCAGTGTCAGATCAGAACCACCAAACATCAACAACATGAAGGAAACAGACGATAAAACAGAGGCAGAGGAGCGACGGACACAGAGACGCAACAAACAAACTCAGGATAGAGCGAACATAATAATAAGACTTTCTTACTCACCTCTCGTACAGTGGTAAATTTAAAGTGCAGCATCTCATCCACAATCCACAAACCCACTCTGTGAATCCATTTTTCTTCGTTCTTTAAAAGTAAAAAGTCTGGATAGTTCCTCCCGTGTGTCTGTTTCCATCCACACGGAAAACAGGTCCAGGTGAAGCTGCAGATCAGTGAATCAGATCCACATCACCTTCCACTGGACGTGTGAGGAACGTCATGAGCTCCATTTAGATCAACAAATCCATATTTACAGTTATTTTGGTGAGAGTAACTTAATAGTAATGTAATGTCTTATGTCTTAACTACAGTAATATTGTAATGTGACGAAATGCTTTGAAATGACAGTAACAAGTAATAGTTATGAAGTACTTTGCCCAACACTCCATCAGTCCACTTTTATATACGGTTTAGACAAAATTTATTGATCAACAAGGGAAATTGTCACTGTAGCTCACGCATCACAAAAAACATTAAAACAAAGAGTACAGTTATAAATGGTCATAATAGGTTCAAAAATAACATCGCAGGAGACAAATGTGAACATAATTCAGTTCAATTCAATTTTATTTCTATAGCCCAGAATCACAACAAGTGTTGCCCCAATGTTCTTCACAGTGAAAAACATGGAAACATAATCTGACATAGACATCAGCAAACACATTGTCCCATCCTCAGTCTCTCCATAAACACACGATCCTGGTGCCAGAGCAAAAACCCACCGGCAGGTGCAGTATGGGAAAATTCTCTCTAGACACTGTTGCCAACAGCTGTGGCCATGTGGCACCTTCAGAACTGAGGCTCTGAGGAACCAGTCACTTTATGGAGAGCAGGGTTCAGACGGACAGGCAGACGTGTGGGGGACTGGACATCGACTTATTTGGGGTGGGGGCTCCATCCAGGCTGGTGGGGCTCCATCCAGGAAGATGGGACTCAATCCAGGCAGATGGGACTCAAACCAGGCAGGTGGGGCTCAATCCAGGCAGGTGGGGGCTTAATCCAGGAAGATGGGACTCAATCCAGGCAGATGGGACTCAATCCAGGCAGGTGGGGCTCAATCCAGGCAGATGGGATGCAATCCAGGCTGGTGGGGGCTTAATCCAGGCAGGTGGGGCTCAATCCAGGCAGGTGGGGCTCCATCCAGGCAGGTGGGGGCTTAATCCAGGCAGGTGGGGACTCCATCCAGGCAGGTGGGGCTCCATCCAGGCAGGTGGGGGCTCCATCCAGGCAGGTGGGGACTCCATCCAGGCAGGTGGGGCTCCATCCAGGCAGGTGGGGCTCCATCCAGACGGGTGAGTGGAGAGGGGGAGCTAAGGTCTGGTCAGCGTCTGCTCACGGGAAGAACATCTGGAACCTCAGAACCATTTGAACCAGCTCCACTCCCAGAGGGAGCGGAAGAGAAGAGGGAGACACTGGTGAACAGCAGTGAACTGATTTGTCTGTGAAAAACATGAGGTTATGGGACAGAGATGAAGGAGAAGGAGCAGTTAGAATAAGAGGACAGAGGCTCAGGGCTCCATACTTCCCCCAGCATCTAACTCCTAGAGCAGCCTGACTTCAGCTGTGGAGTTAACCCTGCTCCTCTAACCTGGCCATAAGCTTTCTCATAGAAGAATGTTTTAAGCCTAACCTTAAATGTAGAGACTGTGTCTGCCTCTCTGACATGAGGTGGAAGCTGATTCCATAAAACAGGAGATTGGTAACTAAAAGTTCTACCTCCCATTGTAAGTTTATTAAATCTGGGGACACTCGTAGCCCTGCATTTTGTGAGCGCAGTGTCTGTTTGGTTTGTAAGGTGCTGTCAGGTCAGTAATACAGGATGGGGCCGTCCCATTTACAGACAACATAACTGCTGTCAAACCCTGTGTGAACAGGTGCCTCTTCAGATGTGATCACTTAATTTATGGACGAGAGCTGCAAATACATGGAAATGGATTTGAAATTACGTCGCAATTATCACATGGCAAAAGCTGCAATTATGTAGATACTAATGAAGAAGCTCCAAGAGTTGTTTACAATGCGCTGTGGACATATGCCTACTTTCTAAACATTATTATTACACACAAACCTGATACTCAATACTCAGAATAAAACACAAGTAGAAATAAATATATTAATTATTAGAATACATTATACTTATTTTCCTGGATATATAATTCCATACATAAAGAAAAAACAATTGAAAAGCTGTGTCCAACCAGCTGACTTGTAGCATACTACCTATAGCCTATATAAAAATATTAGGGACGTAACAATAATGTAAATCTGGTGATATCGTATCGTCAAAGGTCTCACAATAATATCCTGGAGTATCACAATAACTGGAATCCCAAGTCTCTTTGCTTAAATGAACAGTTCTGATGCAGAAATAGCTAAAAAAAAAACAGAGGGAACTACATAGACCATGATCCTTTGCTCTGTTTCAGTGCAGACGACATGAAGAAATAACTGTTCTAAGCACTTTTACATCTTCATTCTGTGGATTAAGTCTGTGAAACATTTTTAGAGAAAGTGGCAGATTCACAGTTTTATATTGTAATAAATCTGGTCCAGTGAGATTTGGATTTCGTTCCGTCCCTAATGACAATAAATGTTGCACCAAATGACATAATCAGGACATAGGTTTAGTACTGGTCTGGTTCTGGTTGAGTCCTGGTTTAGTCCTGGTTTAGTAATGGTCTGGTCCTAGTTTAGTCCCAGTTTAGACCTGGTTTAGTCATGGTTTAGTTCTGGTCTGGTCCTGGTTTATTCCAGGTTGAGTCCTGGTTTAGACCTGTTTAGTTCTGGTTTAGACTTGGTTTAGTCCTGGTTTAATCCTCGTGTAGACCTGGTCTGGTCCTGGTTTAGTCCTGGTTTAGACCTGGTTTTGTAATGGTTTAGACCTGGTTTAGTCCTGGTCAAAGCATTTTAGAGTCAGTCTTGTTATTCTGTAGAATATCGTAATATCATGAACTTTCCCACGATATCTTGATAAATATCGTACCGTGGGGTTCAGACGTGACCGTATCGTATCAGGACACTTGGATATCATCACACTCACACCATTCACATCTCAAACAGAAAACAGTGGCTTGAATTGCGAATGCCGCTGAAATAAAATGACAAAAAGAACAACACATGGCTGTTTCCTTTGGCCCAGCTCTCCTCTCTGACACCACAGACGAAAACAATTGTAATTTCGACTTGGGACCATCTGTGAGTCACAAGTCTCTGTCTTAATGAGAACCAAAGAAGGGAATTGTTTGCTTTTCATCTTAAAGTACATACGGGAAAGAACAGAGTCAATACACTGTGGGAGGCGGCTATTTGTGGCTCCAAGTCTAAGATGTAATATATCATAGTGTATCTTGGATGAGTAGAGTGTCTTGCCCAAGGTTACAACAACAGCAAGCAGTGGGGTTTTAAAGAGGGGGCACAATGCAACTCAAGCAACATTCTGGAGCTTTCTACTATGTTATAATGTTGTTTCCTCATCAAAAACATGCCTGAAGACTAGAGCTGTAACGATATCCAAGTGTCACGATACGATACGGTCATGGTTTGAACCTCACGGTGCGATATTTATTGTGATATTTTGACTGTGAATCTGCTCCTTTTTCCTCTAAAAATGCTTCACAAGACTTAATCCAAAGAATGAAGATGTAAAAGTGCTTAGAACAGTTATTTCTTGATGTCGTCTGCACTGAAACGGAGCAAAGGATCATGGTCTATGTAGTTCCCTCTTTTTTTTTTTTTTTAGCTATTTCTGCATCAGAACTGTTCATTTAAGCAAAGACACTGGGGATTCCAGATATTGTGATGCTCCAGCAGATTATTGTGACACTTTTGACCATATCACTATATTTACGTTATTGTTACATTCCCTAATGAAGATGTGCATAAGTCATTCATGCATTTAGCGATCGCTCCTGGAAATGCTCAGCTCCCAAGCGACAATTCTCTTAACACATGATACAAAACAATGCAAAAAGGAAACTACAAAACTTCTCAAATCTGATGCAGCAGTTTCATTCGCGCTCTGAAGGGGGAGTGACGTAGAGCAGAGAGCAAAGAGGAAGAGGGGAAAGAGGAATCATAAACATTTTAACACTTTGTTTAGGCTAATTTGTTCATTTTCAAAGCGATAAACAGTAACGCGGTGATGTAAATACGTTAGGCGCAGGTAATACCCCGTAAAAGTAAAATCACCTCTTTAAACCAAAGGGTCTTATTATGCGCAGGGTGAAAACACACAGACGATTCTACCAACAAGTGAAGCAAATAAAACCTTTCTTCCTTTAATTTGGTGGAGCCGAGTGATTTAGGACAACACTGATAAATATAATAAAACGTTAATATTCTCACACAGCTCAGGAGAGTCTCACTGCTCGGTCAAATTGTTGTTGCCATAACAACTCAGTCTGAGAAGTGGGCTGAATGGACCATTAATTTGAAGTTTGGCTCGCATAACTTAATAAGTTTATGCAAATGATATTAAACAAGATGTATGACTCCGCAATGCAATAAGCATAAGACATCTTTAGGTCCGAAGTGGAACCATAAATGATGCTAATGCTTGCCCAGAGAAAGCTGCAGAGATGGAACTGCAAGGTTTATCATCCCATTTAGCCGCTATTACACCTGCGTTTACAGTAGAGCCCTGAATGCCCGTACTAATTATCCAAAAGAGCTCCTGCTGCTTATTCGTTACGGGGCTGGAACTGCGCCTCATGGACTTTTGTACAATCTGATTTGGAATTTATCTAATCCGTTCCATCCACTTCAAATCCAATCGAAGCGTCACAATGTGCTGCAGCTGAAAAGTTTAGGAACAATTAAAGTTCAGTTCCTGTTCCAGTGTTGTGTCTTTGGGAAAAACGCCTCACCACACCTGGAGATGGTAAGTTACACCTGTGGCCAGAGCTGGTAGGAACAAGGGCGACACTTACGCATCGTCCCCCATTCGACCTCCATCACGGGTGAAGTGTCTTTTCCAAGGATGAAATGACGGGGCCAAAATCAAACCGATGATCTGTGAGCTGGAGGGCAGACGGTGAGCCACTGTTGCTCTACAGACTTTAAAGAGGAGGTATTTTATGCATACTTCCTACTATGTTATAATGTTTTATATGTCATCCATAGATGAACCTGGGCCCTGTTCAAACCTTCCTTATGGTCAGGAAAATGGACTCATATTCTGGACTTGTGTGTCTGCTGCTGTGAACTTAGTCTTTCCAAGTCACCAATTCCAAGGGTTCTAAGGGAGCTGAGTTGGGGACTTGGCTTTTGAATTTGGGGCGTGGTCTCTGGTTTTGAGACCCCATTTCTGCCTTCCGTAAACACAAAACTATGCTCTATAACTACAACACAAACCTCATATGATGTGCAGTAGTTTCATTACCAGGATGCACTGACTGTTTGTTGTGTCACTCTGAGGGGAGAGGGACAATAAGGAGGAGCCTCACATGGTCAAAAAACAAAATAAAACTAATTTAATCTTTTAATATGTTATTTTCTGCAAATATTAGACACATACGTGCATAACAATAAGTAACATGACAGACTAAATACAGTATATATTAGATTATGATATTGTAGATCCCAAATTAGTTTTCTCGGACACAAAGGCCATGTTCAGGCTGTACCTGAAGTGACCCAAATCTGATTTTTTTCACCCCTGTGTGACCTGTATCTGATCTTTTAATGACATCTGAACTACACAGATCTGATTTTTCCAAATGTGACTCAGGCCACTTGGATCTGTGGTCCTAAAACAGAAACAGATCTGATCTTTAGACATGTGACTTCAGTCTGAACGGTCTGGACACATTCATCCGACCTACACGTCATCAACAAGCGAGAGTTTGGCTCTTGTGCTGTAACGAGCTCCTGTTATGAGCCAATCCAGCCCAACACCGACGTGTTTGATACTGAAACAGGCCGAAGACGTGTTTCCTCCTGTGAGACGACAGCAACTTTAAACTCTCCAGGAGCTCAGTGCAGCTCCATGTTTAGGCGACTTCAGTAAACTCTGAGCTGCTGCTGTGACGTCGTCGTGTCTCCAGGGCTCATGTGGGAAACTTTTGGGGTGTTTAAAGTTCACACTGGAGATCACAGACAAGTCACATTTAATTGGAAATGTGAACGACCTCGCAAAAAAATCTGATTTCACAACAAAACCTGAATTGAGCATAAATCTCTGCAGTCTGCATGGGAAGTAACAACATTCTAACATGTCTTAAAGCTCACGAGAGTCAAGTTTATGTAATATTTCTAGGATTTTTAAAATGCAACTTAATTATGAAATGGGTTTTAAATATTTCTTCCAAAATTATGTTAAGGGACGTAATATAATGATGCAAATCCAACCAAAAACCAACATGAAGAACCCGGCTCCAATGACATTTAGTCTGGAATATAACGAATGAAAGAATGAATGAGCCATCGCAACGTGTCAAAATCGTAATTATTCCTCTGGATAATATTCCCCATTCAATACAGATCTTCCCATTTTTGCAGTGTAAATATATCTCAATCAGCCGAAGATTTACGATGTTATTAGCGGGGCTGATAAAAGTTAAGCGTTGCCGGCGATGGGCTGGGCGTCTCTGATCACACTTTTAATGGGTTTTAATGAGGTATGCGCCGCCCTAATTAATCCTGCTTTAACATGTCAGAGAGCCCCGTCCCGCTGCTGATCAATGAGCTGCACACTCGCCATTTACCTCCGGGCTAAAAACGTGGCACGCACCATTTTAGGGCAGCCCCAAGATGCACGGGCACAAAAACCAAGAGTGGAAGCAGCCGGAGCTAAAAGGACCCGTAGGGGATGGGAGCTTAACCCCACGAAGACTGAATACAAAAGCAGGGCCTCGAAAAATGCAGGCGTTGAAGGCTCGCTGCCATGAAAAAAGCATCGACTGCATGACTGAAGTTCAGACAGATGTGAAGCTTATAGATCAGAAACGGCGCGTTAACATGTGAGTGTATCGCCCTCATTAAAGTACCTGATTTTACTGAACTATCTCCTCGTTCATAGTCCAAAGTTATTCCTCACTCGCCTTATGCGTTCCAAGAGTCCACTTCACCAGCGATTCAGCACAATGAAGCTAATGATAACTAGCATCCTAACAGTGCACTTCCTCATTATTGGACAATAAAATACTTAATTAGATGCAGACAGGACTTAGTTTTATCTCTTACAATATCTTTGTTTGTGTCAGTGTTTTTTGTTATTAAAAAACATCACTGCGATTATGATTGATTGGAACCTTTTACTGTTGGACAAAAGGGGATTTTCTAAATTTAAAATCATTCCATTTGTTGTGGATTTCTAAATCTGAGAAAATAAAAACTGGAGAAAAGTTGTCTTCAATCAAAGAGAGTCGATTTATTAAAGCAATTTTGCCACAATCACAGAGAAATGATGAAAATAAAACCTTCTGTCCCTCACACGAGGTCCGTCTCTACCTAATCTGAACAGCAAAACAAAAACAGGCTCTCATACAAACGTCATAAAAGAAACATGGGGTAATACATATGATAGGATTGATCTAAATAACTCACACGGAGACGACGTGTCTGGGTCAGCTGGGACATCGATCAGATTGAACCCAAGGATGACAGCAGATGACGCCACTGCATGTGGAGGGATACAGAGATGCTTTAGCAGTTATTAGTTAACAGTTCTCCAAACCTATAGAATACACATTTAGCTTAACTAAGTAAGAAATTCCCACCACATCACCTGCCATGGTCATCGTTGGCTGCACACTGAGCAGTTTTTTCTTACTTTTTAACATTTTTATGTTACATTTGGGGACCAGCTAAGAATTACAGCTTGTCCAGTTCACAGGGCATAAGTTAGAGAGCGACTAGTTTAAGTGGTTACAAGAAACAGAGTAAATGTAAGAACCAGAGCGAGATTCAGATGCCCATAAAACATAAACCATTATCCATTCATTAGTGTACAAAATTAGGCATCAAGATTATACATTTACAATGGTAATAGGCATTGTGTCCACAGAATCATGTCTGAAATAAATCTAACCTTGCGTCGCCTGAATCGTTGCATGTTGAGGTTCTATTTTCTCATATATCAGTCGCCGCTGCCGAGCTTCTATCAAGAAGAACAACTCACTGCTGCTCAGACACAAATCCTTCAAATGCAGCGGTCGGTTTGACTCTAAAATGATTCTGTGACACAGACGTTCACAGGGACAGTCTGGAGCTCTAATAGTTTCCTCGGGTCTGTGGAGTGGGTCAGACTGTTTTTAGTGGCAGGACGACTGTGGCCATTGACCTGCACTAGCCCAGCACCAGCACCTCTGCAAATACAAGGACTGGAGGAAGATTTAAACAAGTGTCTCCACACGTCTCCAACACTCTGGATCAGCAGGACATGAGGAACTATGACCCTTTTTATTTATCCATGGAGACCCTACTTGAAGATATCTATGCTGACCAGCCAGCTCTGAAATACTAAAAACTTTTTTCCAACAATGCCACGGGCTTTCTAGCCTAAATACGGCTGCTACTCTTCTCAAACTGCCTTGACACTGGATCTGATGACCTATTGAGCTGCACTTTTGTTTGAGCTTTTCTGTTATTTTTTGTATTTTATGGCTCTGTGTGCTTAAATTGCCTCTTGGAAAGAAGTAAAGTGAGTTTTATCTGATTGATTTGAACATTCCTGTACAGTGGTTAGCATATACAGTAAACTTTATACATAATATAACAGTGTCATTCTTGAAACCTATACTTTATTTAACCATCCTTAAAATTGAAATATGAATACAGGGGGCATTGCCTTTCCACTCCCAGCAAAAAGGTTCTTGGTGCCATGAGTGAACTGAGGTTTTGTCTACCTCAGAAACCCCTGAACAAGATCCTGGATAAAGCACTGTGGGCAGTAAATGCCCCTGACAGGTTGCCCCATTAACCTTTAAAGGGACAGTTTGTGTTTTTTGACATGACTCTGTTCGTCTCTGTCAGCAGAGTCGTGCATCAACACTGACTTACCTCCCGACACAGTCGCTAAGACGAGTTCTTCCCCAGTTTCGGTGCTGATGAAAGTTTCCTGGAGGCTGGAGTCATTAAAATAAAGAGTTTTTCTTCTCAAAACAATCTGTGTTCAAAAGAGTGATACATTTGCATCACAAAACCATTGTCCATGAAAAAGTTAGAGCCGGTTATATCACTGCGCTGCCTCCAGGTGGTGCCGCGCCTGTTTCACTGTTTCCTGCTCGGAAAGTTCATGACGACATGTGTGAGTACAACACTGACGATGAAGACGTGTCCTTTAGCACAGAGCAAAGGGCAGATCTTTATGAACCCGAATATCCTGAAGCCCAAACTCAGCAGATGGAGTCAGAACAGCAGAGACGAGGAGGGACAGAGGGACAAGAACCTGAAGAACCTGGAGCTGAGAGAGACCGAGGGACCCACAGATGGTGCTGCACTTGTTTTAAGTGTGAAGTAACAGACAGAGGTGGAGAGCTCCTGCTGCCACGATGGGATCTCATCATCCACAGATGCAACAGGAGGCCAGAGTACAGCTTCTGTCTTCAGCACAAATCAGAACCACTGTCCTGCGTCCTGAACTCTGGAGTCTTCAGACCTTTATCCACACTGAAGCCTGTGGCAAGAAGCCAGAGTTTCCTCAGAGCAACGTCCGTGACAGGAAAACGGTGAAATGTGACCAGAGATTCAGACAGATTTTTGTTGTAGCAGCCTGGATAATCACAAGTCTGCACCATTTTATATATATTCCCCTATAGTTTATACAGGCTTATATCCTTCTGGCTGTAGTTCTCAGGTTCACTCTCTGGCATCACGGCGTCATCACTCTGAGCGTAAACACTGAACTACTGAAAAAAGTGTTGGATTCGTGCATGGCGCCACCTGGAGGCAGCGCAGTGATACGACCGGAGAGAAAATAGTACCAAGAGATTATGAGCTCGGACTTTTAATGGTTCACGTTTTGTGAAGCAGATGTGTCGCTCTTTTGAACACATTTTGGCAAGAACTTCGCTCAGTGGACGCTGTCGGGACGTAAGTCATTGTTGATGTGACACTGCTGACGGATTCATACAGATTCATGTAAATTCAAAAACCAAACTATCCCCTTTAAGGATGAGTCAAATAAAGTCAACATTACCTTACAGTAGTGCCGTCACCTTGAGAATATGTCTGACCCGGTGATGATTGAAGACGCCTTTGTCAAAACTTGGCCCACAGCAGCTGCGACTTCAGAAGTACCTTGTCATTTCAGAGCGTGAGTCAAACGACAGCACAATTTACAATGTTTGAAAGTCCCTCATTTAAAAACAGGGCAACATTATTCCTGTTAGTCATTTCTTGGACAGAAACATCTCAGGCTGAAAATGTAATGGCACAGAAATGCTGAAATAATGATGGTATTAGTAACAAGCCACGCGGAATGTAGCCGTAATGCTGGCAGTGGTCAGAGCTGTGAGTCACACATTAAATTTGATAGTGCAATTATTTATGAAGAAAAAACACGGAGGATAGCTATCGTCGGGCTGGTATTGCATGGTGGGTTTTTCTGGCCTCACACTGGGATCTGGTTTGGCAGAGAGGAGCCCAGAATACAGTGTGCACATGAATATTCACATCATGCCAAGATTGGCCACAAGAGGCACTGTGCTCCTGTCCAGATCTGCTCCAGGCAATTAAATACAACCCAGAGGGGCAGAGGGAGTGTGGAAGGAGTTTAAAGCTACTCTGGACCGATGGGCCACTTCCAGCTCAGTTTTGACTTGAGGTAGAATACTGTACGGTAATAAAAAAAAGGCCCATGTTGCACTATTTTCTAATCTGTCATAATATTAACTTTGCACAGTAAGAAGGATTCTGTCGATATTTATGAGCTCACAAACTCTCGAGAATCCATCGTGGCCCTCTGGAGCGATAGGGCCTGGCCGGGTCTCACTAATCACAGCAGCACTGAGGTCTGTGGAAGCCAAAGGTGAAGCTCCCAAACAAACCAAAACAAACATGGTGATGCCGACAGACGTACTTCAGTCTGTTTTAGTGTAAAAACAGACTATTTTGTTTATGAACAAACGCACAGCAGGTTCTGCTTTGTGCATTTGTGGACAGGGAAAATGTCTGTGTTTTTCTCTCTAAAGTTAGATTTTTTTGGCGTGTTCTGTTGCTGTGGCACTGTGACCGATCAGACTGAAATAGTTGTCATGATGCTCTGGGCCATCTCAGATTGGTGATGTGTTTCCTCATTAAAAAGATTCCTGCAGTTGTGTTTAGTTTGATTCACACATGTTTAACACTCAGACCTTCCATTCAGGCTGAATTCGTCTCTCAAACAGAAAACATCTGATGTCGAGTGGAAATCACAAGTAGCATTTTCAGGCCGACAGAAAACAGCGCTGCTTCTAGCACCTAATCTCCAACCAACTGACATGTTCATGCCGGAAATCAAAAACAAGTAAAACTTTCTAAGTAAACAGTGACGGCACAGCAGACATCAGCAGGTTCATCCGGGTCACACATGGTAAAATAAACTAAGAAAATGTGTGTGGAATATGGAGGAGAAATCAACTGACAGAAGATTGTGCTGTGGTCAGTGCAGGAGAACAAACATTTGCTGTATCGATGTTCAGAATCAGAATGACTTTTATTCATCCCCAAGGGGAAATTTTCTTCATTACAGATGCAACCGACCAAGAACATGTAGTTAGAATTGTTCAAAAATAAGATAAGATAAATACAATAAGATAAAAATAGTTCTCTCTCAAAGATTATTTACATCAAAGATTATTTACATCAAGTAACATATTTACAACTATACACATGTGTGAGCAGGGAATTGGATATTACAATAGTTTGTGATTTAAAGTGCAGAGTTCAACAGTTTGATGGCAACAGGCAGATTTCCTGTGTCTCTCAGTGGAGCAGCAGCGTCTATGGCTGAAACAGCTTCTCTGATTGGCCAGCGCCTTGTGGAGGGGGCGGGAGAGAGAGTCCAGAATAGATCTGATTCAAACATTCTCCTGTCCAACACCACAGCCAGAGTCCAGCTCCTCCCCACATGTCCAGTCTTCCTGATGATCTTACTGAGTCTCACCTGGTAAAGTTACGTTGGATTCGGCGTTGCTGCCGCAGATGTTTTTGCAGAGTTTGGTGCAGATAAATAATAATTTGTATGAGTCCAAAAGCTCACTGTGTCGATGATGTGATCCATGATTGTTATTTGTACGGCCTTGATTTTATTTGGTGGCAAATCCAAACCCTCTGTCTGTGACGCTCATAGGTTCACTTAAATGGTTTGAACACAGTTTGTTCACTGGGAAACACTGAGAACAGCTAAGGAGGAAACCTCTTCACTAGAACCATTTAAATAATTTCAGCCCTGGAAGTGCCGAGCTCTACTGAACTAAAGCTAAAAGGTAACTGTTCACTTGAAAACTGCCACAACATGACACCACAAGGTGGAACAGAGCAGTGTTCAGCTGTGGAGATGTAGACAGACCAATACAAAACATGAAACAAACCAGCACTTGGGTATGTTTTTGATGAGATAACACTATAACATGTCTAAATGCTCACGAGAACCATTTTTTTGTAATACAGGACTTTTCAAATGAACATTACATAATCCATCAGTGTCAGTTTTACAGCCTGCTGCTCTGGAACTTTCTCCAACACACAGACCCTGCATATATTCTTCCCGTAGACATTCTGAGCTGGGAGGGTGTAACGATATAAGTTGGAAATCAGGCCTTTTCTGATCCTTGTTGCTAAGTGACAGCCTTCCTGCATCACCATGTTCAGTCACATGTGATCGAATTATATTTCCAAAATTACTGGTCAGTTTCTGTGTTGGAGAAACAGCAGCGAGCAGCAGAAGAGCCCAGAATGATTTATTTGTTTCCATGTGTCGAGGTTCCACTGTGCACGGAGCTGCTCACACTCACATTTATCTCGCATGAGCCTAAATATGCAGGGCTTTTCTATTGTGTATAAGGGTTACTCAAACATGTGTGTACTGTATCTGTTTGCTGAGGAACATTATAACATAAACCATGAAACAGAGTAATATGTTTAATTGTTCAAGACTGTCCATGTGATACCTGTGGCAAGCTCCTGCTCAGTGGATATGGTCTGAATAAAGCTTTCAAACTCAGTGTCAGGGTTAATTCACATTTTGTGTGACTGTCATCCTAACCCCAAAAAACTTTTGTTAAAAAAAACCCTGAAATGCCACAGCAAAGGAACTCAAGAGCATGTTTAAAGGCCAAGAACAACACAAATAATACAGAAGATTCGTTCATAAGTTAAGTCCATAAGTCCTGGGACAACAGTATCCCAGTTAGGAGGATGTTTGTCCTCTGATCTGAAGATTGGCGAACACATTGGAAAGATCATTTGAAGCGTGGCCAGATCCACTGACCCATAGGTTGGTGGTGGGATTCCAGCTCTCACAGATGAATGCTGTCATTGTGTCATTGGGCAAGACACATAGACCAGATATAAAAGTGGATTTACCGAGTGTGACGTCACCCGCTCAAATGAGGCTCCCGATGTTCACGGTTACAGGAGCAAATCTGCACCCAGGCTCTATGTTAAGAATAGGGTTTTTCTGATGGACAGGATTCTATGAAGTCAGGATTCTATGTCATGGGTTCATACGGACATTTTAAGACCAAAATGACAAGGCCACTGCAGGAGTTACAGAGAGAGGAGCGACAATATCCCAGTGTTAGTCAATGGGAAAAAGAGAGAGAAGGAGCCGGAAGAGCCTCCTGGAGCACTTCCTGTTTGGCATGTAGCGGCTAATGCATTAGCTATGTTCATTCATATATACGGTCTATGGCAAGACACTTAACGCCATTCAGTGTCTGTGTATCTTGGTGTGCCAGTAGGTGAGTGATTTCTTCATGTAAAAGTACTTTACATATCTTGAAGGTGAAAAATGCTGTATAAAAATGTGTCCATTTATTACATACAAATATAAGGTCAACTTATACTCCTGTGTGTGCGACGTAACAGGGGTCAGTTTAGCAGAAAGTGAAGTGAAGTCTGAAGTTTTAAAATGTCATAAAGCTGTGTAACTTAAAGAAGCTCATCAAACACCATTTCTACCGTGTGTTTTTATCGTCTGGTTATCCTGCATCTCTTCAAAGCAAATTCTGGATTACATATGTCGGGGAGAGGCTGTTGACCAGGTGCCAGTGGAGGCTGTGATGGTGAAATGCAAATGTGGATGTGCTGGAAGTGAGGAGGGCTGCGGACAGTTGGCTGCAGACACTGCTCCCTCAGTAATTAGATTCAGCAGAGGCTCGTGTGGGTGCCTGAGCCAGAGGGCTTACCCGGCCTCATCCACAAACTGCACCGGGAGAGAGCAGGAATGACACTGCCGGATTAGACGGTCACCATGGAAAATACTAGTCAACAGTCAGGGTTACATCCAGTGACTCACAGAATATGAAAATCAAGTACAAATGCAATTTGGCATTGTTGTAAACTGTCTCTGAGTCACACAATACACTAAACAAAGAACTAAACATGGACTAGACCATGACAAGAACGTGACAAAAACAGGACTAAACCAGTCTCAAACCAGGAAGTCAGGAAACAGGAAATGTGAACACAATGCAGCCTTTTTACGTGGACCATTTTAGTTAAGGTTAAGGTTAACGTGAGCTACACTTTATTTTTCCTGTAAATTTGTCCTCTGCATTGGACCCTCTCATCAGGAGCAGCACCATCTCAATGATCTTGTTACTAGGCTTGGTCAGGACCACCAGGATTATACCTATAGACCCTTTTAGAGCGGAAGTGATAAAAAATTTTTTTTAAAAGCTGCGTGCGCCTTTTGGCAACAGAAGTGTCATTGCTCCTCGTTTATTCTGATTCATTCAGACTGAACATTGACAGAACATAAGATAAAAAAAATTCCAGCACCAAAATGTCTGGTTGTTCTGTGTGTGTTTGTCAGAATCGATATTCTACTGGCGGACTAATGTTTTAAAGTTTTACTCACGAGGATCTGGCAGTCGGACACCGTTTGTCAAAGTTCAGCTTGTTGAGGAAATATTCTCGATCTTTTGACGATAATCCTTTCGCAGAGCTCAACAAACTGCTGAGTTCTGCTGTACTTCTGTTGCCAAAATGCACAACCGAGTCTACGTCCCCACTGTTTACGAACACTAAAAGGGTTTATATGGTGCAGGTTTCAGGTTGGACTGTAAAATAGTGTCAGAACCACTGTTTCCATATTCATGTGTCCTGTTTCTTATTCAAAAGATGTAAAATTTTGTATTAACTATTCACTATGGCAACGATAGCATGTATTATTATTATTTGTGATCATTCTAAAACCAATAGATATCTTAAGCATTATTAGAGCCTCTCCTTACTCAACCCAAGCGCTTTGTGATGCATTTTTGTATGAAAAGCGCTCTGTAAATAAAGTTTGATCGATTGATTGAACTTTTGGAGAATAAACTGGGCACAGGACCTCACTGTGTCTCAAAACTAAAACTAACTTTTTAAAAATGTAAAAGAAAAGACGACACGATCAGTTTTTTCCATTTTAGCATAACTCAAAGGAAGTAGTGATGCTCGCAGTAAACCAGGCGCTGCTGTGCAGAGCTAATTTCCAAAGACAACAGTGCGGTCACCCCTGTGGTCCCAGGGGGTGTGGACATGTCCCCGATTAATTATGGACTGACACTCCGGGACTAAGCACCTGAAATGGGCGTGTGCATCTGTCCCAAAGAGGAGCATTTGTCCATGGATCTGAAGGTTGGAGGTTCAAAATCCACTCTCACTGGTCAGGTCCATCTCATAGGTTGGTGGTGTGATGTTGTTGTTGTGTCCTTGGGCAAAACACTTAAGCCACCTCACCCCCAGTGTCTGTGTTCACTGGTGAACGAGTGTGTTTGTGAAAGGGGTGAGTGGTTCCTTGTTGTAAAGCACTCTGAGTGTCTTGAAGGTGAAAAAGTGCTAAACTATCCCATTACTGTCTTACCCCTTCCCTTTTATCTACGTCTTTGTCTTGCCCCTCAATACCGAGCTGAGAGGCTTAGGGTACGAATGTACTAAGAAAGGGTACGAAGAAATGGGACACCCCTCGATTTTGGTTTGCGGATTATCGGGAACCTCAGCTCGACAAATAACTAGCTTGTTCAAACATGACAGCGATAACGTCGGCTAAACGACGTTACTACAATTAAAATCGCCACAATGGTTCACTAAAAGTAACGTAGAACATGAGCGTCATAACTGTAAATCATGTTAAACTGTTAATTGATAATTATGACTGCTGAAAATCCTTAGATTTATGAGATTTCTCGGCTGGTGGAGGTGATGCTGCCTGAGCTTGAGGACGTAACCCTTCGTTTCAAGTCTGGTCCAGAGCTCATTTCATTTCAAGGGGTCTGTAGCCCGAGGTCGTGGCCCTTGATCAAAATTAAAATTAAGACACCCGTTGCCCTCACATGAACGCATAAAACCAAGAGGTAAGGGTAAGACGAAGGGGTAAGACAGAGTAATGGGACACAGGGTTGTAGGGTAATGGTTGAGGTTAGGGCTCATAACCCTACAACCCTGTGATGAATGTGGGAACATAAAGATGTGGGAAGCCAGAAAACTTTGCCAGAACGGTTCTAACAAACACTGGACGATAGAGCTGACCCCACTGAAAAGAACATGGTGGAACACAACAACCATGAATAATATTTAATATTTGTGCTACACCTTTAAGTTCCTCTGTTAAAGTATTCAGTTCGGTCCCGGGTCGTCCTTGTTTCTGTGTGACCTTTGAGGCTATAGAACAAAAGTGGCATTTTACTCAGCTAAGTTTAGTAAAGGAAATATGGTTTGAAGAAATTCATGAAACAAAGGAAAAGTTTGCCATTCACCACTGGAGTTATTTGTATGGAAATAAGCGCAGCGTCCTGTCAAAGTGAACCGTTCATGTCTAACTCTGTACATTTGTCCATATTCATCTTCACATGCACAGTCCACTGGCACAGACATAAATGTTCTTACCGTGTTAATCTGCTGATGGGAGGTGTTCATTTGAATTTGCACCTTTTCAGCCTTTCCACCTATTGTTTACGTGGCCTTTTCAGTACAAGTGCTTAGAGCAGCACGTACGAGCGGAGCCGGCATGTGGATCCATGGAGGGAACATGACATTCATGCTGCGATGGTTCTGAACGGGCTTTGGCTCTTCTGACGCTCACGTTCACACTGTGGAAGTTATGAAGTCTCCTCTGTATATGTCACATATTTGTCCTGCATTTGAGCTGTGAGCGCAAAGAAACTGTGGAACGTGATGTGATTCTTGATTAAGGGGAAAATGAAACTGGCAAAACTTTTTTTTTTTTCAATGTTAACATTTTTAGTTCAGTTTTCGGTCATCTTGGTCTCATCAAGTACAAGCTTTCATGTGTTAACAACAAACCTGTCCACTCCACATCAAAGATGTTTTTAAATTAATCAAGTTCTTCAAGCCTCCTGTGGGCTCCACCTGCAGAGGGGTCCATAGGGGGTCAGGTGCTATGAGGATTGGGCAGCTGCCCCCATGACCCAGGATTAAGCGGGAGAAGCTGGATGGATGGATGGAAGTTCTTCAGCATCTGAAATGTATTTTCAGGACATAAGAATCAGTCCTTAAATTAGCACCGACAGTCACCGAAATTTCCATTTGTCCTACTTAAGAAAATTTGAGGAAACATCCAGAAGGATTTTTGTATATCTAATTGAGGCAAAATTTGAATTTTTAGGCAAATTTTCAGTCATATCGAGTTTCCTCAAATACCGAATAAGAACTCCAAAATCCCCTTTGTATATTTTTAAGTATTTAATCTGTCAAGAAGAAAGAAATTTAAACCTGGTTCATTTCTGTTTGTAATGTCCCAAGCATGATCAGTTTTGTCAGATAAAATAACTTATTTTTATATGAAAACATTTCTTACGTGTAAATAAACTACACAGGAAGTTTCAGACTGACATCGGCAGCGTCTCGGCTAAAACATAATTCTTCCATGATAAACATAATGGGAACAAAAATCATTTTGAACAGCTTGTAGAGACTTAAAGTGCAGTTGGATTAGCAAACATAAATGGTTTCTTTAATTGCTTTTTTATATGTACTATTCTCTACAGAATAATAAGGAACATGTCGCACTTCCTCCTCCACAGGGTTTCAGCCCACACTGTGTCTCTGGCTGCTGTGGATCGCCCTGCAGGTGCCCAAACACTGTTGAATACATTTTCATAAAATAATACAATAGACTCCATCAAACTCCCAGTCACCACCGAGCACTGAGCTCAAGTCACAGTTTAGGTTTGGGGATTTCATACAGCAAAGGCTCATGGGAGATTAGAGTAGATCCTCGAGAACATGTTCCTCACCTGAACCTCAGGAGGTCTCCTCTTCATCACTGATGTTCTCCTGAGAAGCCTTGTCCTGCTTTTCTCTGTCCTGAGGAGCCACAGATACAGATATTTAAAAAAAATGTTGCATAGACTTTTCATTCATACAAAAAATGTATAAAAAACCCATTATCAACTTGCTTGCATGTGAGATGCTAATTTGGATCAGGATTTTTCAAATTATATGTCTCCATTAAAATAAAGTTAAAGTCAATCTTTGCAAAAGTCTAAATTTCATACCAATTCATAATTTTACAGTTTTGAAGCAACATTTTACCGTGGAGTTCTTAGGTGACAAAAGTGACCTGTCAGTCACACTAATCTGTCCTCAAAGTGTCATTATAGGCCCCCTGCAGCCTTTGCAGACAGGATTTTGGAGCTCTCTCCCATTTTATAATGTTGATCCCTCATCAAAAACATGTCATCCACACATTTTTAAACCTATCCAAGCCCAACATACAGGACGATCCTGTCCGAGTCTCCTGCAAAACAAAGCATCAAAACAATCCACTACAACTTCACAAACCTGATGTAAGGTGCAGTAGTTTTATTAGCAGGACACATGCAGAACATGTTATGATGTGTATACTGTGCAAAAATTGACTTATGAGCTTTGAGCCATGTTAGAACATTATTACCTCATCAAAAACCAGTCCTGGAGTTTGTGTTTTGTTTCTTTCATACTTACAGTAGGTTTAACCCTTTATTATTCATCTGTCTGCATCTCCAAAGCTCAGAACGCTCTGCTCCACCTCGTGATGTCACGTGCCGGTAGTTTTCAAGTGAACAACTGCCTTTTACCTTTTGCTTAGTAGAGACAGGAAACCCAGGGCTGAAATTACCCTGATGATTCTAGTGAAGATGTGTGGAGTTTAAAAACACAGTGGACAGAGTTTACTTCTTTGCAGGACATTTTTCAAAAGTCTGTGCTTCTGTTGAACAAATCTGCACAACAAAGGCGCCACTTTATTTAATAGTGCAATAACTGTTTGTGCAATAGTGCTCGTGCAATATCTTGGACACTTTTTGGTTGGTCGTTAAACAAACACAACACATAACACAACTCTGGATGTGTTGGTAATGAGGAAATATTCTAACATAGATCAGAAAACAGCGTAACATGGGCCTTTTAATATCACACTCCACTATAATCAAAAGTAAATCTAATCTAACAGCTCGATTATCATTTGTAAAAGATCTCCGTTGTCTCCGTGCCCTCTGTCCTCTCAGGTTTTGAGTCGTTTCTTCGGGTGAAATGCGGTGACGTCTTTGCCGCGGCTCGTGGGGTGAATGCGGTGATGGATGGACTACAGTCGGCGTCTGACCCTGCCGGAGGCTCTGGGACGTTTGCGCCCTGTTCCGCTGACAAGGTGCTGATGAGATGTAACCTTGCTTTTCATAATATCAAGGTTAAAGTCGTGTTCGGTACCAATCACGGCCGACATAATCACTATTTGTCCTGCGCAACTGTTCAAATGGCCGGCCTCGTGATTACAAAGCCATCAAAGTGTTATGACATAATGAAGTATCAGCTGGTGTCCATCGCTCAGCCGCACACAACACGCCAAGAGATGCTGCTCTGCTCACAAGGTTAAGCTGTTATCCCACTCACTGCACGGTTGGCAGTTGGATTTCCTGTTTTTGTGTCCAAAGGCCCGACACTTTGATTCCACATTTGGCCTCAAACTGTTTTAGATAAACGCAAGGTTTTTGGCAGTTCAGTTCCTGTTGTGATTGTCATGTCCTTACGTTAAACACTTTTCTGTTTAGATTTTTGGGTTTGGGGACACAAAACATTTTGGAGACTTGGTGGTTGTGTTCACGAGATGATCTGTGGTAGAGAACTTATGCAATCAGAAGATGATATATGAAGGTAAGTGAACAGTTGCAAATGCGACAAAAGGACAAGCAGGAATAGACTGTGACTTCAGAAGGGTGTGATTGACAGGTGGGTTAGCGAATCAGGGACATGCACGGTCCATTTGTATCAAAACAAAGATGGCTGCTTACAAGGAAAACAAAAAAAAATTAAAATATGGCAAAGGGCAGGGTTCAATTTGTCAACTGGACCAGAGTTTTTGGTAGGAGACGATTTGCGACTCGTCTAAGCTGCTTCTTCAGTTCTGGTCAGATGTTGGAGGACACTGACTTATATCTGCCTGAAGAGGGAGGAGTTAGATCCCCCAATTACTCTGAAACGAACCCTATTTGTTTACAGTTTCTGTTGTCAGCTTGGCCTATTGAAATAGACTTGAGAGTGGGGTCAAATTAGCAGAATCATACATTTTAACCCCACCCTTTGCCCTGGACAAATGAGGGATTTTGCACACAAAAGAAAAAAATCACTGAAAAACACTGGGGATTTCTGCAGAATCAACAGAGTCACCAACAGTCCTATATTCATTTGTTCGTATCGGCACAGATGATGTCCTCTACATCAGTGAGAGCCTCTACTGTTATTAATAGAATTATTGACAAGATCAAAGTCACAAGGGGCTGATCTGGATCTCAAAATACTTTCTAAAATGTAAAACTCTGCTCCAAAGATGTTTATTATGTCTTCTTATGTAACTTCTTTTTAAGACAATGTAGTCAAGAATTCTCTAACCTAACCCTAACCCTAAATATATAGGCCGGATATCTGTACAAATATAGACAAGGCACTAAATCTCCTTGTAACGGCATAAATTGGATAATCTGTGCAGCTTCTGTAGTGTTCAGGAATGGCCTCATGCTCCCAGTATTGATAATTGCTGTAGCCAAAGCAGCACTAGTGGAAAAGCAGCCAAAAAGTCCAGGAGGGAGAAACTTGAAATGACCTCCACATGTAAAACCAGTCCTGTTTTAGGGCTTGTCTCATTGCTGTTGCTCTAGTGCCCCTGGAGTTCATTTCCATTAAAAGAGGAGCAGCTGTTTGTTCCTAAGACTTTGCCCTGTCCATATTTGGATAGATATACAACGTATTTTTTTCCGCATTGAGATCTGATGTGCTTTCAAAGTGTTGATTTGAGCAGTATATAATATAAAATTATCTGAAGACCGCTTTTATTTCAAACACGCAGTGGGAAATCAGCCCATTTAACTAGGGATTTTTGAGTTATAAAACCACCAGTAATTGAATAAATCCAAGGTATATCGAGCAATGACATATCCATAGAAACAAGCGGGTGACGGAGACTGATCCTCCAGCAGAGAGGTTACACATTGCACCTTTACGTCTAAAAGTCAAATTATGAAATATAATCACAAACTACCCAAAAAATTCAATTTATTTCAGTTTGAGTGTTTCCATTTCCCTCCTACCTCCACCTAAACTCTGAGAGCAGAAACCAAACGGCTCTGTGGAAGTGCAGAGAGAGGGTCTTTAGTGCGATTACGGCGGGCTCGGGTCTTTGAAGCTCTCTGCACTAAATGCAGTGTGCACGCAGCATGTACAGTTGTCACGCTGTTCTTAGAAAATGACAAATTGAGCCAGCTCCGAGCGTATTTCTCAGTAAACAGACGCTGGGAGCCAGGGTACAGTACGTGTGGGAGGAATCATGTTATTGCCACAGTGTATTACCTCAGGGCTCTTGATCATATCTGCGGGTCGTATTTGTTCGTGCAAGAAGAAATTTGGAGCCATTTTAAAAACATGATTACCCGAGGCCCACGGGTTACAGCTGCAGACGGCTGTAAATGCTCCTGTTCTGGCCTGGATATAAAGGACCTCCTATAGATAGTGACGGGTGTGGGGAATAAGGAATATTCTGCGATGTAAGTTGTTTACAGCACTGACTCTGTTGGTGTGTTCACAGTTCGCAGTTGGACTTATATTATATTGTACATTGTAGTGATTTTCCTGCTATATTACGCAACAAGGACTCTAGCAGCTTTAAGTCATGTTATGTCGTTATCAGAAACATACCTGCAGTTGTGTGACCTACACACACAAGTAAACACATAAAGAAATATTACACTATGTTCTCTTCCTTACTGTTGTGAGGGAATATACAGCACTATTACCTCATGAAAAACATATCCGGAGTTGTGTTTAGTTTCATTCACAGTTGATTGAGTTTGAGTAACACTCTATTATTAGTTTTCAAGTTAAAACCTACCTTTTCCTTTTGTTTAATATCGATAGAATGGACTTTTTCACAACGGCAGGAAGTGACCGCGATGTTGTGTGGTGCAACTTCCGGTCAGTGCTTTTCTACGGAAAAATCCCTGCGGAAAAGTGTCGTACATTTATCACCAGCTTCATAAATCTGCCCCAACACCAAATCTTCATCCAACAAGGAACAAAGAACAGATTCTGTCCATGAAGAATTTATCCACAACGATCAAGGGAAGAAAGACGAAAACTTAAAGGAAACAACGACGAGCATCAGTGAAACGACTGAGCGACACTAACGTTCTGATCCTGGAGGAAACAGAAGGAACTCAGACTCATTATAGAATTAAAATTAAAAATCAATTTCCTTATGTCGATATATAAGCACAGCCTGAGAGATCTGTGCAGGTTAAATTCTCAACACGTGATCTGTGAACATCAGAATCTGTTCTTTGTTCCTTGTTGGATGAAGATTTGGTGTTGGGGCAGATTTACGAAACTGCTCAAAAGTATGTGACACTTTTCCACAGGGATTTTGCCGTAGAAAAGCATCGACAGGAAGTGACGTCACTGCACTCCTTGTGAAAAAGGTTTATATAGACAATTCTAGTGAAGGTGTATGGAGTTTAAAAACACAGTGGAGCACTTCACGTATAACCCCATGACATCACAAGGTGTTCACAAGGAACTCTGCTTAAATCTGCAGGTTTGTGTGAATGAAACAAAACACAAATCCCGGTCTGTTTTGTGATGAGGAAAGAATATTACAACTAGTAATGTAATACCTGATGCACTTTATTGTTCCAAATATGAAGAAAATAAAAAAGATTCAGATATAATTACTTTAAAAACACACAGTATTACGTGTGTACAGTGGTCCTTAGTTTATCGCGGGGTTATGTTCTAAAAATAACCTGCAGTAGCTTTATTTCTTACAATTATTCTATAAGTTTTAAGACTGTAAACCCCTCATCACACACTTCAGGCACTTTTCTCAGACAAAACATAGTTATGGGTAGTTGTTGGCACTTTTTTTTCCTCTAGGCAAGAAACAGACACAGACGCCACATTCGATTACGCAGAACAGCCAATCATGGGCATAGAAGACAATGCTTGTTCATACTTGCACCAAAAAAAAATCTGCGAAACACCTAGGCAGCGAAAGGTGAACGGCGTTATACTGAAGAACAACTGTATTGTATTGACGGGGTATAGCAGATGGAGTCCACGTGTTTACTTGGATCCCGATCAATACGAAAATACAATATGGTCAAGCGCTATCCTTCAGCACCACTATATCACTCCTATACGTCCGTCTCATTTCACTTCCTTCAACACAAAAGGCCAAACAGTGCAAGTCAATAAAATATGAAAGAGGATATTACAGCTGTATATTATACTTTCTGTAGTCTTTTTGGACGCCACAGCAGAACTTAAAATAACATTTATGTGTGGAAATGAGGAGTCCGGAGCTCATAATACGTAAAAAATGGTGTATGGGGATGAAAAAGGAGTTTAAACGAGGCCAAAATCAATATCTGCTGGCACTGAGATGAGTTGATAGCAGGAAATGCAATGTACAAAGGGATATTTGATAGCTGAAGGGCTAGTTTAGTGAAGCTGAAATGGTAGAAACTTCTGGAATATTCTATGGCATTAAAGCGGCGCGGTGTGACGTCACCTGCTTGTTTCTATTGATATGTCATTGCTCTGCCTGAAATGTTCCAATGTGTGACATTAAACAGCTCTAACGTACATTTATTCAATTTTAGAGCCCAAAAATACACAGAAAAACAGACATTCTGAGTTGCCTCTCCACAGATCTGACCTGTAACTTGGTCCAGTTTGGTCTCCATGAAGACAGAAAGGTTTAATAATATACTGTGGAACATTCCAGACGACAAAACACTTGGACTTTTCCATTTATTATTATTTATTTATACGCTTGGGAGTGAGAAACACAATTTCGATTCTTCCCATGTTTTGTTTGAAGAATTGACAATAAACCTTTTTGAATTTTGATTTAGATTTTTTTTTTATTTTAAAATTCCCTCTTCTGCCAGTAGATGGAGTTCTGACATCTGATGCTGGTGTGGGGAGCACAGCAGCTGGAGAATAATGTGCGGTTCTACACAAAGCCGTTATTTTAAGTTCTAAAACAGGGCCGTTAAAAGCATCGGAATACAGATACTCAAACACTAGTGCACTCATTTGAGCAGGTGTCAGGGCTAAACATGTTTACCTTTCCAGAACAGTTTTCGAATGATCTTTAGCTCTATCAGAAATACAAGAGAACAGAGACGAGTATAACCCATGGGCCACAATGGAGCAAACCTGGACAATTGACAAAAAAAACCCAACAAAAATATAAAATATATTTAATGTTGAAAATCACATTCTATCGTCTAAATGGTCTCAAAAAAGTACCATTGTGATAATTATCGAGTTTGAACTTTTAGTACCGTGACCCTATTCTGAAACATGAGGCGACGAAGCAAAGCGTATCTAAAGGTGCAGTAGAAATAATGCATAGTATGGGACCTTAAACTTATCTCCATGGAGACGAGTCGGTGGCACCACGAGACCAAGTAAACACAAACACATGGAATTGAAAAGCGAGGTAAGACCGTGATGTTCAATGCCATATTGTGGAACATTCAAAGCAATAACATAAGCAGGTGGTGTTATTACTGAAGGTTTTCAACAGCAGTGTGAAGACTCTCGCCCAAGGACACAACAACACAATAACAGGTACTAGTCGAGGTAGGATTAAACTTCCAGACGTCGGGCCATCGTATATTTAATGACGTCAGCAGTTATGGGCGAGTTATAGTAAAAACACCAGAACAGAGAAGAACATGTGTCTGGTGTGTTCACGTCACATATGAACAGAAAACTAGAGCAGAACTGTAGCTACCCCTGGTTTTCTTCAATAAAAAGGACGTTACGCTCTGTACTGATGATCATGTGCGTCAATATTTATTTTCTTTAACACCGTCACCATGAACTTGTTCACTGATCACCGTGAAAACTAGAGACAGATAAAAGACAAAATAAAGACAGATAGAGAAAATAACTTACATACAACATACTCAAATAAATATACAATACAAACATTACCGTGTTCGCCTATGTGCCACCAGCGGTAACTAAATGGAACTTTGAAGCCAGCGTACTTTCTTCGCTCTTTACTGCTTTCTCTGACGTCTTTCTCTCTTTCGCGGCTATTCTCCCTCTCTAACCACCTCCGGGGCAAGGGTGAAGGTCACATGACATAAAGCGAACATTGCACAAATAAAATATATAAAAAACAACAATGACGTTCCCACACATCAACAACAGAAAAACAATCACTTCAGGCCCGATGCAATGAAAACGCAAACCCTGACATCATCGTCAGCTACAAGAAGTTTACCAAACTCTCCATCGCACTCACTAAATCCACTGAACTCTCTGCCTAAATCTAGTTTTTAGCGCACACTGAGCTTTGTTTTATTTATTGCAGTCCGAGTTTCCTCCGCTTTTCTCCAGTCCCTCACGAGTCGCTCCAAACCTTCTTTCTGCTGCTCCATTACTGTTTTCGGCTTCATATTTCACTACCTGCAGCTTGTAATCTGCAGAATATGATTGACACCTGAATATAAGTCGCAGGACCCAAACCATGAAAAATATAATCCAAAAAATACTGTTGCGACCCGGCTCTGCTCGGGACCAAGTAACCAAATAACCAAGATGTAAAATGGAATAAATAAGGTAATTTAATTAAAAGGGATGTACAAGGTAAATTAAACAAAACAGGCTAAAATATGTACATAAAATAACCTAAACTAAGAAAAAGAACAGGACAAGTTGTGCCAAAAACGAGTCACGTGGGCTCACACAAAAAAACAAGTGACTAAACTAAGAGACGCAAACAAAACTAAATCACAAGTGTCTCAAAGTAAAATCACATAAACCCACAAACAGAATCAAGTGACAAAACAAAAGGCACAAAACCGAACTAAACTAACCAAGTGTCTCAACACACACAAAACACACACAAAACACACACAAAGTCACGAACCAGAACAAACAAAGTGACTGACACCAAGAGACAAACACAAAATGACACCGGCCACAAAGGCCACAGCCCCAAACAGGTGAGAGGAATCTGCTTAAACAGGGGGAGGAGTCTGGAGGTGAGGGGGGCGTGGCCGAGGGCTGAAGTTCCACCAATCAGGGACCAGGGCTCAACCAGCAGGAATCCAAATGACAAAAGAAATTAAAGCACACAACAAATCAAAGAGCTGGAGGCCTGGGGCTGTAACAATACAGTGACATAGGACCTTTAAACACTAGAACTTGAACGGTGCTTTGCTAAATTCTTCCAGAGCCTTCTTCCTTTCCCTTTTTCACTTATCGCGTCTCCCCTTATCATCCTGTCCTCTCTACACGGCGCAGACCTCTCCCCAGACGCCGCTATCTATCTGTTAGCACGGCTGAAAGAGAATGCAGATGAGATCGCCTCCTGGCTCACTGCGCGGGCACTTCATATCTTTTTTAATTTTACATATTTATCAACCTTTATTTGTTTCTCTGAGGAGCGACGTGGCGAGAAAATGACACGGCGGTAATTGCCAAAAGCCCGAGCTATAGAGAGCAGTGTGTATCTATGTTTCAGCGAGGAGAGGAGAGGGATAGCAGAGAGAGAGGAAGAGGAGGAGGAGGAGAGGAAGGGTGGGTGCGAGTGCGAGCGAGAGAGTGAGCTAGGAAGGGCGGGAGGGAGTGAGAGAGCGAGCCTACGCGTTCCTCTCGCGGTTTTCTCAGCATCCATTCCGGAGAGGAGAGCGCGGAGAGCAGGCAAATTGGATGTACCGTACATTATAATCTTTTCTTTTTTTCTCTGGACGGGATCAAACATCGAGGAACTACCCCTGACACGGAGCTGGCTTGGCTGCCTGCACGGGCGACCCCTGCCTGGGCAAAGTTTCCCCACCTCCACTCTGGAAGATCGGATTTTGATTCCTATAGGCAGAGCCGGCGAGGGGAGCATCAGGGAGGGAGCTCGGATAGACTTGCTGGTTGCTGGTGGCGCGCACTTGCAATCCACGAATATCTCACCGTCATCAACGCCGAACACCGCACTCGGAACGCCCGGGAACGCAGAAGATTGTCCAGCCCGAAAATAAGTGGGCTCCAATTGAAAGAATGGATTACAAGCACTGAAGGACATCCTGTTTAAGAAGTTGTGATCAGCTTTGAATTGACAAACCCACAGACTTGGAAGGATTTAGGAAAGCAGGATTGTCTTTTTGTTGCGGAACAGCGTAGATTATCCGGTGGACTATACAGAACGTTTCGGATTTCTTTTTTTCCAAGGTAAGCCCTGCGTGCGTACGCTTTTATGTCCTGGTTTGCTTGCTGTATATCTGTCTCTCTATATATATATATAAGGCTGCAGAGGAAGGGAGAGATGCACCATCCTGGTTAGTTGGACAAAGTTAAACAGAATTCTTAATTGCATTCCAGCCGTGCCATAGATGGAGCTGTATGGAATATGTATGCAAAGCGATCTGTAACCACGCAGCGTCTACCACTGGGGGAGAAAGATTGTGGCAGCAGCGTAATTGGAATCATTGTTTTTCGTCCAGTTGCCGACGCAGATACAGAATTACTTTAGCTTTTTTTATTTTATGTTGCATGGTGACCGACGTGTCCATGTCCACGACCGTACTGTACGAGTCTTTTCCACGGAACGCACATACAAGTTCTAGTCACTGCAAATCTACTGAGAAACGTAACAATTATTCACCCATCCTTCCCCCAGACTGCTCGTTCTGCCCTTTGGATTGATACGAGTCAAAGGCAACGCTGCCCTCCCTCACCTGAAATATTCATGAGTCGCATCCTGTCCAGCTCTGAAATATTAACATTATTTTCACAGAAATATCTTCTCGCGAGCTCGTGCACGGACCTGTCTGGACGCTATAATGTCCCTAAAGTGACAGAATAAAGGGGAGAGGGGAGAAAAAGGAAAATCATTGCTAAATGGCTTTTGAACATGAAATTTTCAATAGTGGCGTCTCTCTCCTCTGGCAGAATACCCACTAGGGAGAAGTGGGGGCTGATGGGATGCTGTTGACAGTTCCTTCTACGTGGTTATGTCGCTTCTGCATGCTCTCCTGACTTTTATGTAACTTCCATACTCTGCAATGTTGTTCACCTGTTATTTTCCGATGCTTATGTCATGCAGAATTATGAAAAAAAGGGGGATTTTCGAAGTAGATCCAGTGGTTGTGCTGGTGTCCGGAGATCTCTATCCCTTTTGATGTTTTATTGAGCGTTAACCATGCCAACATTGACGCAACGCCTCGGATACGGAGCTGCGTGCTTAAAGGGAAGGTCTTAAGACGGGCTTTGAGCATGTTTGGAAGTGCGAGTTTGCAGCGGCGTGAATGGATTTTGCCACACCAGACGGACACGGTAAAGAACAGGCTGACGGATTGGTGCAAGGGTGCAGCGTTCGTGGTCGGCAGTGTTTTTATAATCCCCTTATCTGTGGAGGTGGAGGGATGGAGCACGGGAAGTGTGGAAGGGAGAGAGCAGAGGTGGTGATGTTGGGATGATGGAGAGAGCGTGTGGGTTCAATCCTGAGCTTGGTTTCTCTGTACATTTCTGTAGAAGGTGTTCCTCATGTTGTTCATGATTTTTTGTTTTGCTTATTGGATTGTGGATGTGCTGAAGAGGGATGTGGATTCAAACTGACCATGACTAAGGGGGAATGAACAGTTCTCCTGCACTTACCTGGGTGGCAGAGCGGGAAGTGCCCCGCCTTAAACCCATAACTGGGCGTGTCAGCAGCTCATATGGGATTTTTATCATTTTAGGAAGACTTTGAACTTTGATTTAAAAGAGATTCAGTGCTAACTTGCTAACCAAGCTTCGGAAAACTGGATGTTGGAGTTAGGGATGCACAGATCTGATACTGGCATGAGATATGCACTGATACTGAAACATTTTCTGGTGGATATTGGCACTAAACATAGATTAAGGTGATATACTGATTGAACATATCATTGATGTTATTAGACTTTTTCCTGGTAATGTATGAAATTTTCTTTACTAAAGGTGTAATGATTTCAAGTCTCACGATATGATTTGGTCACAGTCTGAACCTCATGGTACGATATTTATTGCGATATCGTGGGAAAGCTCACAATATTATGATATTCTACAGAATAACAAGACTGACATTACTTGCTATACTTGTCAAAGCCTGATCCCGTCAGATCTCAGTTCAGCTGGTCCTGGTCAGGACTTGGATGGAGACATTGGGGACCCCAGGTGCCACAGGGGGGCGCCAGTCACAAAAACTGTCCTTGTGTCCTTAGGGAAAACACTTCACCCACATTGCCTAGTATGAAAGTGGAATGTGTGAGTGTTGGTGATGGTCGGAGGGGCCGATGGTGCAGATTGGAGCCTCACTTCTGTCAGTCTGAGTGTGGAGTGAATGAATAATGAGCTGTAAAGCACTTTGGGTGTCTTGAAAGGTGCGATATAAATGCAATGATTAATTACTAATTATAAAATGCATTTGGTGCAACATTTATTGTCATTAGGGATGGAACGAAATCCAAATCTCTCTGGACCAGATTTTCACCATAAACATGTCACTGGACCAGATTTATTACAATATAAAACTGTGAATCTGCTCCTTTTTCCTCTAAAAATGTTCCACAGATTTAATCCAAAGAATGAAGATGTAAAAGTGCTTAGAACAGTTATTTCTTCACGTCGTCTGCAGTGAAACAGAGCAAAGGATCATGGTCTATGTAGTTCCCTCTGTTTGTTTTAGCTATTTCTGCATCAGAACTGTTCATTTAAGCAAAGAGACTTGGGATTCGATATATTGTGATGCTCCACGATATTATTGTGACACCTTTGACGATACGATATCACCAGATTTATGTTATTGTTACATCCTTAGTATTTATACAAAGTTCTGTAATTACTTGTTTTCAGTCTCTGCAGTGGTTTTGGTTGGTGATGGATATCCGCAGATTCTTAAAACTACAGTATCAGAATCGGTATCGGAATTGTAAAAGCTGGATCCCTAAATGAAGATTTCGACTGCAAAAGAGGCTGGAAAGAAATTGTGAGTGTTTCTGTTGTGTTTGTGTTAATTTATGACATCAAAAGACAATATTGTTTGCAAAAATGTTCTATATACAGGAAGATAATTTACAGTATGAACTCTTTGCAGGGCGTTTATTCTTGCTGACTTAATCTGGGCATCGCGCTGGCTTGTGCGGTAGTGCTAAACCCTTGTGTAGGATTCTGGGAAATTGATTATCTGATGCTAAGTGGTGAAGACCATCTGCCTATTGAATCTGCTATTGACCCGAGGATGGGAGCTAACAGCCTCTGCACTCGCATCAGGCTCCTGTCAGAGGGCTTCAGGAGGCTTCACAACATTCCTCTACATCTGCAGTGTTTAGGGACGGAGCTTCTGTGGAGGAGAGGGAAACAAATGGAGTAGCACCAGTGATCAGGGGAGCAAAGAGAAGAGGAGGGGCATTTTATATGTTGTTTTCAGCTAATAAAGCATTTTCAAAAGGACAAAAGGGCAACACAGTGATCTAAATATGCTATGTGCTCGCAGTTACTAACTCATAGTCGTGTCATAAGATAAGATAAAATATCCTTTATTTGTCCCACAATAGGGAAATTTCAGTGTTGCAACGCACAGTTAAGAGAACAGCAAGGAAACAGTAGCAGCAATAGAAGCACAGAATTACTTAAAAACTCTATAAAGATCTATAAAGATAAGGATTATAAAACTATATATGCAATAAATTGCTGTCTTAGCTGATCACAGTGCAGTTTAGACTGAACACAGTGGCTACAGTTTGTACAGTAATATAAATAACATTATATATCTTTAAAGTGGCTTCAGTATTTTACAGTAAATAAATACATTTGTAATGGGGAAAGTGACTGCAGTACAATATATTCAACAGAAATATGTTCGCCACAACTTCATTTCAAGATTGTTTATTTGTCATATGCAGGTTTCAACACAGGGTTTACAGAGCAATGAAACGCTTAGGATGAGAGAACCGTAGACTCGCTAAGATATTCAAGTACTAACAGCTGCAATAAATAGTACTGTTAAAAAAGTGTTTGCAAATACAAGGGAAATAAGTAAACACTATAGTAAAAATTTAATAAAATATAATATACAAGGTGCAGGTAGGATTAAATAAGGTGTGGGTAGAGTATCTTACGGATGAGTAACATATTGCACATAATTGTATTGCACGTGGGTTGTGGAGCAGGTTATTGCACAGGTAACAGTGACAGTGGTGTGACGTCCATGATACATTCATACAGTGCAGCAGCAGTGGAGAATAATGTATCACAGACAGTAGTTTAGTGCAGTATTAAGTGGCCACAGTTTATTCCAGTGTGTAACAATAACTAAGCTGTACAGCAAATGGCATTATGGACAATGTATGATTATACAAGCAGCATATGGACATCTTACATATTGCACATGGTCACAGTATTGCACATACAAAACAATACCGACTTTAACCCCCAGAAACCCAAAGATTAAGTATAGAACAAAGTGCACTTTTTTGTTGTTGTTTTAGGAAGCTTCTGATGCAGAAATCAGGTTTCTGTTTTTTCATTTTGACATTTAGCTTTTTGGGGGATGTTGTAAAATTGCAACGTTGGGCCTGTCGGGTTGCAGCATTTCAGTGATATCACTTTGATTCTATAAGAACCAGTTAAAACCGTTTACTGCCACAGAGATCAGCGGTGGCCCCACTATTTCAGATGACCATAACTCCTCACTACTTCGTTCCTTCAATTTTAATCATTCAAACTGCCCCTGAAAGCTGCGAAACGAGGCTTGAAACGAGGCTTGAAAGTTGAAGAAAATTCCATTCCTCTTTGGACTTTTCATCTTATAACACACAGTTTTAGGTATTTAGTTACATAAGAATGGTAAATACTATTTCTACTACTTCTGGAAAAGGGTGTACATTATTCACATAGGACATTCTTTGGCACAATTATTGACAAAAATCGACCGTTCAATTCAATCTTTATTAAGAACACATAATATTTGGTTCATAGTAAGCAAGTATGTAAAAAATAAGAATAATCATTAAAAAAAAAAGAAAAACAGACAAAAAAGTGTTTCAATGACTATAGCTATTATTAAAGGGCTAAAAGGGTTAAGGGTTTGTTTGTTTTCACTTTCCTGCTCATACAACTGCTTTAGCAACAATTATAATAGTCACACAGGTCATATTGTTATGAAAAATAATTTATTCAAAAAATAGTTTCCACATTGTAAAAACACTGGATTCAAAACATAAAGAAGACATATTGTGCTTCAGAGTGCTATAATGTGATATAATCTATGACACTCATGGATCATCAGCACTATTCTTCTAAAACATCTCAATACATGAAATACAGATTTATGCAGGTGTGGAAAAAATGCTGTAAACTCACAATGCTTCAAAAATGGAAGTGTTCATCATTTATTTTCATCAGTCAACAAAACACAGTGACTGAACAGAAGAGAAATGTAAATCAGATCCATATTCAGTGTGAGCTTTGCCTTCAGAAGAGTCTCAGTTCTTCTAGGTTTTACTTGCAGACAGTTTGTGAAGGACCTGGGCTGGTCCCTGTTCCAAACATGTAGAAGAACTGAGCTCAGATGTTGTGTGGATGGAGCTTCCTCACATCCTTCTGTCTCTTCAGGGAATCAGACTCACTCCCTGATGCTGAGGTCAGGGCCTGTGGGGCCAGACCAGCACCAACACAACTTCTGCTTCTTCTTCTTTACGCGAGAGAGAGTTCTCTCAACAATCCTTATCTATATTTTTGAAGTATTCTTTGTTTTTTGAAGCATTTTTTCACTGTAAATCTGCAGACTTCCACATAAAAATCTGCAGTGCCCAATGGGAGCTGAAGTCGCCGTCAACAGGATCACAACAAAGAGCTTTGCAGTGGGTAAATGCATTTGTACCAAAATGACTTTGTGATGCTGCCAAATCCTGCGAAAACAAAGTTAGGTGCAGCACAATGTAGAGACGTCCTGATCAAGGTTTTTTGGCTTCTGATCCAATCTGATTTTTTTAAGGAGTTGCTGTTTTTATAGCTCCAGTAACTCAGTTTCTGTAATGTCGTGTCATGAAGGAAGTTCGTACCTTAGCTCCAAAGAGTCCATTAGACGACGAAAGCCTCACCGACCTCTACCTTCTGTGAAACGCCTCCTCCAGTGTTTGCTGCTGTGGCTTTGCCGTTTTGCTCTTGTAAATCTCAGACTCGTCCGGATGATTCTTTTGTAAGTGAATCAAATTGGTCGTGTTAAAGTGGCTCTGCTGCTTCCTCCAGGAGAAACTGTTTGTTTGACTCTCGTTCTGTTGTAGTGAAAAGTCCCACACAGCGACATGGCGGCGTTTTGATTTACGGCTGCAGTAAAGCGCGTCGATGCTGCAAAAACATGTGAAACTGGATCATCCGATCACGAGACTGAATCTGATACTGTTTGATACTCATAAAAGAGCCGGATACCGTTACCGAACATCAGATCAGGAGATCCCTAGTGCAGTGGGTGTGCACAGGTGGTGACGAAAACGGAGGTTAATTGACAATAAAACGTTTTGAAATATGTCATTAAAGAAAAAAAAAGAAAAAAAATTCACAAACCTCCACAACTTCCAGAGGGTAAATGATCAGGAGAAACATGTATAACACGGTCAAACGCTCTGGAAAGTGGACAGAGCACAGACACAGACTGGGCTTTCTGCTCGGCTGCGTCTGTCGGCTGGTAAATCGTGAAACTCAGAGAATATTTTTAGACGGGGACTTTGAAGAGAAACATTATTTGAGAACAGTGTGTGAGTTTGGGAGTCCTTCAGCGACCAGACAAAGCTTATATATGAGAACTGGAGACTGGTAACTGCGAGGTGGTGCAGAGGAAATCGATTCTTAGCTTTTTATTTTCCAAACTAAAATATTCCATTGATAGATACAGACTACAGACACTTTCCAACATTTTTAGGATCAGATTTAGGGTTGTCAGAAATATCAAAAATCAACTCTTTCCTCAGTCGCTTTAGAACGATCTTGAGGTGAATCAGAACAAGTCTAAGAGCAAAAAGACGAGTATACGCCAATGGAGCACTGAGGCCACACAGATATAAGGTGATATAACAAGAAACTAGTACTATTTAATGTTGAAAATCAATTTCTGAGTGTTTTATATTATTGTGGTATCAGAATCAGTATTGAGTATCAAAGCTATTCCTTAGTATTGAAATAAACTGTGAAATTTTAGTATCGTGACAGCACTAATCAGACTGATCCAGGCATTTTGAGATCATAACCAGAGCGTGGGGGGTTTCACTTCCTGGTCTTGTGTTTCTACAGGGAAGTGACATGTTACATTTTTTATGCAACTTTTGGTTTTCGCTCATCACAAACGTGGATTACACGAATACAGGGGGCACCAAACCTTTTTTCTCCAGGGCCGTAGAACAGAATTGTGTGATCCAGAACAAAACAACCACCACCAGCATCATTGTGCAGTAGACATGACCGTCCTGGCTCAGCCTCCACAAAACTACATCACCACAGAATTTGTTTATTGTTACCAGTGGTTTGTAAAAGTCGTACGTACTTCACACTTTAATTTGAAATACCACAGATATTCCATTGATTTATTTTCTCGTGCGCTCACTGTTTGATCTCGAGCTTGTTCGATGACGAAAGTTCTGCAGCAAATGTAAATACTTCATATAAACATCATTTTTGAATTGAAAAAATCAACAAAATACAAGATGCAGATGTGTTATTATTTGCCAAAAAGTAATAAAAAAAAAAGACCATGACAACTTTTGAAGATTACCTCACTGCCACTATTACCTGTGCAATAACCTGCTCCACAACCCACGTGCAATATTAGATTATGTGCAATTTTTATTATTATTTTTATTTATTTTATATATACTTTTTCTTTGCTGACAGACGGATTCGTGACATCATCATTTGTAAACAGGGTCAGACGTTCATAAGTGATTTCACTTCAGCTGAAACCCTTTGGTCAGAGTTTTATCTAAATTGTTTGTAACTGTCTATTAAGTACATGATTAAGTACATGATTAAGTACATGATTAAGTACATGATTAAGTACATGACTGAAGAAAATAAACTACTTTTACTGCTACAACACAGAACTCCTGTGAAATACTCTACTTATACCTTACTTAATCTTACCTGCACCTTTGTACTTTATTATATTTTATTACATTTTATTATACCTGTATTTAGTATTTTATTATATTTTTTACTATATTGTTCACTTATTTCCCTTGTATTTGCAAACACTTTTTACCAGTTCTGTGTATTGCAGCTGTTAGTACTTCAGTTCTTCTCGTCCTGTATTTGTGGACCTTGTGTTGAACCTGCACATGCCTCAGGTTATTTCTGTGACCCCTCAGGTTATTGCTGTGACCTTTGCACTCATAGAGGATGATGTTAGAAAAGTGCATTTTAAGTCTCTAAATATCGACCTAAACAGAAGTGTCCGGCTCCTCACAGCTCGGCCCAGTTCTGGAGCTGGTTTCAGCCGCTCGCTTCACTTCTCCATTCGCTCCTAATGAAACAGCCGCTGTCGACAAAAGCCTCCATTTGCAGAGCGACGGCAGAGTTAGACCAGAGTGTGGAGTGAATCAGCAGCTCACTCCCTCCTTCTCTCCTTCTCTCCTTCTCTCCTTCTCTACCTCTTCCTTTCCTCTCTCATCTCCGCCTTTTCTGTCTCCTTATGTCTCTCCTCTTCCCTCTCTCTCTGTTCTCTCTCTCTCTGCATCTTCTCTGTTTCTTTAATACTTTCTCTCTCATCCACCCTCTCTCCTTCGTCTCTCTGTCCTCTGTTGATATTGGGTTTTTGAAGGCATAATGTGGTCCACAGGAATATCTTTATTCTTGGTTTGAGTAGCACAGGCCTCGAATCAGCTGGTCCTAAACCCCCGTAATATCAGCACCTCCCACTCCCTTTTCCTGCTCTTTCAGTCCCTTTTGCACAGAGTGAAGTTCCTAACGACTAAATAAAGTGGTTTTGATTCGATTTTTGAGACTTTCTCCTCCTATTTCTTCTCCCTTCCTCGCATCTCTCTCTCTCTGAGACTTTCACATCTCCCCTTCTCTACTTTTCTTCTCTTTACCCTCCTCTCCTTTCACTCTCTCTCAATCTCCCTCTCACAGACATAGACTTTCTCATCCCTTCTTTCTGCCCCCCTTCTTCCTCTCTCTTCCTCTCTCATTCCTCCTCTCTACACTCGATTTCTAAGAAAGAGAGAGAGAAAGAAAAACAAACAAATGAAAGAATGAAAGACAGAACTAAAGAAAGAACTGAAGAAAGAACTTAACAATGAATGAAATAGAATGAAAGAAAGACCTAAAGAATGAAATAACGTAAAAGAAAGAAGGAAAAAGAAAGAACCAAATGAAAGAATGAAAGACAACTAAAGAAAGAACTAAAAAGAAGAATAAAAAATGAAAGAACTAAAAATGAATGAAAAAGAATGAAAGAAAGACCTAAAGAAAGAAAGAACTGAAGAAAAATGAACTAAAGCAAGAACTAAAAAAGAATCAACGTAAAAGAAAGAAAGAACTAAAAAGAAAACTAAAAAGAATGAATGAAAAAGAAAGAAAGAAAGAAAGAAAGAACTAAAAATGAATGGAAAAGAATGAAATAAAGACCTAAAGAAAGAGCATAAAAGAAAGAAAGAACAAAAGAAAGAACTGAAGAAAAAATGAACCAAAGCAAGAACTAAAAAAGAATGAACGTAAAAGAAAGAAAGAAAGAACTAAAAAAGAAAGAATGAACTAAAAAGAATGAATGAAAAAGAAAGACCTAAAGAAAGAAAGGATGAAAGAAAGAACGTAAAAGAAGGAAAGAAAGAATGAAAGTAAGAAAGAATGAAAAAGAACAAAAGAAAGAATGAACTAACCAAAGAAAGAGCAAACAAACAAATGAAGGAAAGAAAGAACGAAAAAGAACGAAAGAAAGCAAAACATCATGAAAATCTGCTCCAGAGAGACTTGGATACCGTGACACCTTAGTTCCCATCCTCTCCCAGACTTCACCTCCGTCGCGCTCCTCCTCTTCACCTCCGTCACGCTCCTCCTCTTCACCTCCGTCGCGCTCCTCCTCTTCCTCTTTTCCATCGCCGGCTCTGTTCCCGCTCGGTGGAATCGTGCGGTGTTTGAGGCGTAGATGAGCCTGTGCCGCTGACAGGTGGAGGCTCAGACACACCTCCTGTGGCAGCTCGTACATCACTCCGCCGAGTCGCACGGCTGCGTTTCCACGTTCAGAAACTTTATTTTTAATTAGAGTTGTGGTGAGTGACGGGTGGGGGTCAGCGTCAGAGTTGTGGTGAGTGACGGGTGGGGGTCAGCGTCAGAGTTGTGGTGAGTGACGGGGTGTGGGTCAGCGTCAGAGTTGTGGTGAGTGACGGGTGTGGGTCAGCGTCAGGCCCGTTCAGTGTACGTGTGCTGTACGAGGACACGGTGATGAGTGAGATATGGTGATGAGTGAGGTGTCAGCTCTGATGTGCTGCTGTTCACAGAGATATAATTATATCCTCTGTAATTACGGGGATTTAATAATATAATGTGATATGAGCTGAGGTGTATTTTTGTCCCATTGTGTCCAAAAACAAATCAGAAAGTAACTTGTATGTGCAGTATAATAAGACACAGGTTATGTAAGAAGTGGTCAGAGGAACATTTCTACCTCACGTTTATTTAAATACAAGTGGTTTGAAAAGGCATTATTGATGTGAGCGCCTCTCCACAGATCTGACCTGTAACATGGTTTGGTTTGGACTCCATGAAGATAGAAAGGTTTAATGTCATACTGTGGAACATTCCAGACAAAGCAGTAACGTCTCCACAGAGAAAAGCATTTATAATAATAATCATAATCATAATACATTTTATTCCTTAGTCCACTTTCTGGACACTCGGGGTCGTCTCACAACAACAATAACAAATTAAATATGATTAAAACACACAGTTAAAGTGGGACAGTATTTAAATGATGGACCTTCCACCAGAAAAGTTACACAGTGCAACTTTAATACAATTAAAGTTATAATATAATATACAGTTAATAATGTGGCCACAGCGGTTTGTGAAGCCTGATCCCGTCAGAGCTCAGAGGCTCAGCAGTGTCTGGGCAGGACAGAGACACTGGGAACTCCAGGAGCCACAGGGGGGCGCCAGGGGCCAAAACTGACATTGTGTCCTTAGGCAAGACACTTCACCTATATTGCCTCGTCTGAAAGTGGAGTGTGAGTGATGATGATGTTCTGAGGGGCCGATGGGGCAGATCGGAGCCTCATTTGTGTCAGTCTGTCCCAGGGCAGCTGTGGCTACAGGAGTTTACACCACTGAGTCTGGAGTGACTGAAGGATCTGTGAAGTGTCTTTGGGACACGTGTCTGTGAAATGTAAAATAATAAAAACTCACTTTCTTACTTATAAATATACAGGAGTCCAGCGGTCCCTCGTTTACCGCGGGGGTTTTGTTCTAAAAATAACAGGTGAAATCTGTGAAGTAATCAGGTTTTTTATTTATTTATTTATTTTTTACAATTATTAGATGTTTTGAGGCTGTAAATTGCTCTGTGTAAATCAGCCGTGATCTAAACTGACTGGGGGGTGAAACATATAGCTCTGGGTGGCTGTTGTTGGTGCTGTACCTGCACCTTCAGTTACACAGAGCGCAGAACACAGTGCACGTTCAGACACTGTAAAGACAAAAAACATGTAAAATTCCACTAAAGAAAACATCCGCAAAACTGCGAGACCACAAAAGGTGAACCGTGATATACTGAGGCACGACTGCACATTCAGTATTTATGACTGTTGAATTTGATGAAAGGCTTTAACTTAATCACTGCTATGTCAGTATGTCTGCATAATATAATGGTTTAACTCAGCACTACCCAAACATCTTATGAATATGACTCTTTTATAGGAGAAAATAAACCTTTATTTGTCCCAGAATGGGGGAAATTACAGTACTGCAACACAAAGGTCAAGCACAGCAGGAAAATACAATCAACATAAACTTTACTATACAGATTCAGGACACATAACGGTCAGAGGAGCTATAGCTCCACGATAAGAGGCTCCGACTGTGAGTGTGTGCGGTGCAGCACATGGACGAGAATAAACAGCAGGTGAAGTGACCTCAGTGTATTATTCTGTTACGTTCAGTCGAGGCTCTGACGGTGATAATGTTCACAGATGTACAGAGATGTGAGTGAACTGTACCGTTCATACTCCAGTTCGTGCAGAATTATACAGATTATTTCACATTACTGCAGGTGAACGACACATGAAAACAGCCTGAAGTGTTAATTATGCTCTTTGATGTGTCAGGATTTTCAACAGGCAAATTTTAAAACATAAAAAATATGAGTTTCTATTGAACTTTTTCAAATATTTCCAGTGTCAGGAGCATAAATCTGTGTTTATGTTTTATTTTGTTAATAACCTTAAAACTGTTTTATTTTCTAAAACCTGGTTGTTATATTAGTCTAAGTTGTGAGTAATATGAAGTGCACAGAAACAAACTGTTGTGTTTCTTTAGATTTTTAATGCATATTGATATTTTCTTTTGCTCCAATATGACAGTCGCCTGTTTGTGTTTAATTGTTCATGTGTTTTATTTGCTCAGTGTTTCACTCATTACAGTTTTACACACATTATATTCAGTCACATGTCCATAAAATAAAACATATTCAGTTTGTAAAATAATCAAATCAAACACTGAGCAGCTGCAGGTCGAAGCTAAAGTTTATTGTGCCCATTATTATCTCCAACTGCAGCAGGTTAATGGACGTTCATCTGCAAAATTAATCCCACATTAATACATTTTACTGCGTCATACTCAAACAAAAACATTTACTCGAATCATAATAAAATTCTTGTTACTGTCATTATTCTGTTAAATACTTTTCCATTACTTTTCTCTTCAAAGTTGCTTGTTTTAACTTATTGCACCGACTGTTCCATAATTTAACTCCTTTGCCTGATAAACGAGTTCCCTCAGAGCCGCTCGTACATGTGCCCCTCAGATCAGATTTATTTTCTCGGAGTGAAACGCTGCAAAGACAGAGGAATTTCATTATGTTTGACCTTGTACATGAACTTAGTCTGTACAAGTCGACCGAGTCCTAAAACTTCAGAACATTTGATGAGCTGAACAGTGAGTTACAGGTGAATCAGAAGCCGCACGTTTAATCAAATGGATTTTCCTGCAGTCGAAGGACTGGATTAGTTCCAGTTTTATATGTTTTTCCCCAGATTTCAGGGCCATGTGTTTGGTGTGATGAGAGAACAGTATCGTACATGCGATGTGTGTCTGTTCAGAATATACTGGAATTTATATAAAAGTCCAGTTGTTTTAGACACTAACAAATTAATGAACAAACTACTGCCCTGGAAAATGCTGAAAATGAAGAAAAATGCCTAAAGAACCGTTCACCCAAGTCGACTTTGTCTGTTATTAAACTCCAGCCACAGAATTCCTGCTGTTATTAGTGGCACCACATGATGCTCGGTCGCACCACATGACATTTGAACACTTTAAGGACAAAAAACATGCAGAATAACTCTGGAGGTCAGAGGTGCTACAGAAATGTGCTGAATTATTATGAAATTTGAACCTTTTAACTGAGGAAACTGCAACTGGACAGAAAATGTAGGCGTCATGACACTGACCCAGTTACACTCAATATGCAACAATAAATGCAAGACCTGTGTTATGTGTGGAGTAAAAAAACAGACTATATGTATCTATAAATGGACTCACTTTCACGCGCTCACCTCCTCTGTACTGAGGTCAATAAAGTGTTTTATCGTCTTATTTCTCAGCATTCTTGGCCTCTGAAAGTCCTGAAAATCTCTTCTATGGTTCATGTTTTATTTTGACATTTGCCCCGTCTGCTTGTATTTCTGAGTTTTACTTCCTGTTGCACTGTGAGTTTGCCCCGCCCTGATGTGTCTCACCTGTGTCTCATTCATTCATCGGTGTGTTCTCCTCTGCTCTTTTGTTGGATCATTATTTGTGTTTGGATTTCCGTGTTTGCTCCCTCGGCTTAAACATGACGTATAAACTCATCGTGGTGAATTATGAGGACGTTCAGAATACATAAGGTGAGTGAGTAACACTTCCGGATCACTGCAAATGTTTAAAATGCAGAAGCAATGTTTATTTTTCCACGTTTAAAGGCCGTAAAAATCAGCTCGAGCCCGTTTAATCCTTAGTGCCTTAACCTGACGATGAAAACAGATAACAGTCCTGTAAAAAGTCTGTTTGTTCTGAAAGGACTGGAACATAAAACACTTTCATTATCAGAGGGAGAGACGCTCCCTGCAGCACTGAACGGTATTTTTAGCTTCTCCATTAAGAATGCAGAGAAATCAATGATCACTCGCCCAAACAACGAGACGCTCCGGTTTTCTGCTCCGTTTGACCTTTGGGTCCGGCTGGGAATTCGTTCTGTTAATATCACGTTGGGAAGAGAAAGAGACGGGAGTTTTGCTCGAACACGGCTGAACGAGACGCCAGATCTGAGATAACACCGAGGACAGAAATGTACGTGGAGCTGAGGAGCAAATGTCACCAACACTTGAGCCCATTGGGGTTTGTGTTTCTGGTTTATGGAGCGATATAATGTTTAGTTTTGAATTGATAATTGCAAAGGTAAAGATCTTTTTCTTTGTCGTTCTGAAACCCTCAGATAAACGACGGGTTTAGGACAGTTGTGCACAGCCCGGCACCGATATTAAAGATCTAATCCATTCATTTTAACCGGATAGAAAAATTAAAACAATGTTGACATTTGTACTTCATGCCAAACACTCATAAGAATCCATAGTTTTTCTACATTTCTAAAATGTACTCATTTGTGGTCCATGATTTCCTGACAAATCCAAAACAAAATCTCTTTTTACACTGCAGAGTTCATCAAACTAACTTATTCGAACTTATTCTCAAATCTCGACAAAAAAAATCTTATTTATCTTGTTTTAAGGGATATTTATTAAATGACATTATTAAGATTCAAAGATTATTAAGCTTATTTGAAGAAAATGTTTTATTTATTTATTTATTTTTTTAAATCTCTGAACTAGTTAAAATGCACAAAACAAGTGTTGAGTTTCAGACATTTTTCTGGATGTAAATGAGTCGATCTTGGACTGAAATTGTCCAGTTTCTCTGAACCTTCTGTTTGTGACATGGAAAAATTAAAAGATTTAAGAGTTTTAAGAAAGCGCTGCAATTTGTCAATATGTTATCACACTGGAGAAAAAAATAACTCTCTCAGTAAGTTTAGGTAAATGACTTAAATTAAGAACATTTTTCAGATGTATTTTCATATTTTAAGTACAAAAAGTGTTATTCCACTGGCAGATATTTTACTCGTTAAGTGAAGGTTACTCAAAACATAATAAAACTTTCTTAATTCGAGGCATCTTGACTAGATTTAGTTTTTTGTAGATCGGTCGTGTTTGGTTCTGGCTGGAGGCTCAGACTCTTCTGGACTCACCGCCGAGATGAAAGGTGAATAAAACTAAAATATCCCGCGAAACTGTTTCGCCCACTCACTGTTTTATTGGTGAGTTTTGTCAATTTAAGATGTTTATTATGTGTCTGTTGCCACTGATCTGCTGCACATCCAGAAAACAGGATGAACAATTATGAACTTGTCAAACTGACAAAACTACAGGCAAGATTTTTTGTTGAAAAATCTTAAATTAAATCGTGTTGAAATGTGTCGTCTAACCTGTCACATGAACTTTAGAGCTGCATGAAGAGTACGGTTTGAACGGCAAGAAAATCGCCACGTCTCTAAATGTAATTATGCAAATGTATTTGATGGAAAATCTGTTTTCTCCTGGAAGAGTTCCTGAGCCTGTGCATCATTTAAAGCCTCATGTCATCAAGTTTTCCCATCATTCCCAGGCCATTTTCTGGGCTAATTTACTGTAATTACACGCCACATTATCCAAGCGGCACTGATCCGCACACATCTGCAGCCTATAGACCACCAGCTGTCTCTGAGCAGACCCCGTCCCGCGCCTGGTGACCATCGGGGGGCGCTGTTACCGGCCCCGGAGGCCCCCATGGCGCCAAACACAATCTGCTCGTACAGCAGGAGGGTCACGCTGAGTCAACTTTGTGCTACTGTCCCCGGGTAATTACCTACAGGAACATCTTAAAGTGGAACTCGGGCCCGTTTAAAGCTAAAGTCCGTTTCTAGAGGAGGTGGAATTCTGTCAGAAGCCAAAAAACGGCACAGATCAGTGTTTCCTCGGTGGAGATCTCACTGTGGCAGTGAGTCTGTCAAGGCAACAAACTAGTGTAGTGATGGGGGCAAGTTCTGAACTTCCACGTAAAACACCAATTTGCTTCAGACTGAAGAAGCTTAACTCCACTTTAACCCATCTGACAACAGCCACGAGTCTAACAAACCAAACGCTCTGCCTGGTTCACTCATTAGTGTCTGGAAACATTAGAAAACAACTTTATAAGCACCTCACACTTCCCTCTGCTGATTTCCCACTGCACAGGCCAAAGCCCAAAAGACTTGATCGCCGACGTCATTTCTAATCCCATTTATTTACGAGGGAATTATATTTTTTGAAAAACGGCATTTTCTTTCAACAACTTTCAGTTTCTCTTCTTCACCGTCAGTAGTCGATTCTCACTTGTTGCTTCTGGCGGCTCGAGCCTCTCACTGCCGCTGGAGTCGACAATCGAATATTTTATTGTTTTAAAAGTGATACGTTCGCAGATGTGTAATTAGTTTCAGTTTTCTTTTCCCCTTTCAGAGCGTTAGAACAGGTTTGAGAAGTTTTAGTGAATTGTTTTGAGTCACTCTTGTATATATGTATGGAGAATTGCTGTGTACGAAGTGACGTCGGCTTATGGGGCGAATCCTGTCCCAGATTGCACTGCTCACTATAAGGACACTTCGAATCGGGCCCAGGAGAGATCACAAGATTACTCAAACCTGCATGAAAGGCATAAGCTAAAATACATCTATTTTGAATGATTTGTTCTAGTCAAGATTTAGTGAAATAAGTTTTATTCTGCCGACCTGAAAGAGGTAAAAGACTCAGGACACGCTGGAGGGACTCTGTCTCTGGGCCTGGGAACGCCTCAGGGTCCAGGAGGAGCTGGAGGAAGTGTCTGGGGTGAAGGAAGCTTGGGAGTCCCTGCTTAGACTGACCCATGACCCGGCCCCGGATAAGAGGAAGAACATGGAGGGATGGAAGTTTTAGGGTTGGGGTTAGTTCATCATTTTAGTCAGAAAATATGTAATTTAGCTGCGATAGTGATAAATGTGATAAATGTGATAAATGTGATGCCTGATGGGGCGTGTGCACTTTTGTTCTTGGACATCGTTTGTTTTTGGTCTGGTTTGTTGCTTTGGGATTTAGGGCTGAAAGATTTGAGAAAAACGTCAAATCGTGTTTGTTCTTCTGACAAGGATCATGATGAGATTTGCCATTTCTGTTTGAATAATCGGATTCTCTTCAAAGTTCACATTTTAAATGTGTCCAGAAGAACTGACAAAAAGACTGAAAGAAGAACTGACAAACGAATACAAGAAACATATTTCAGCACACACATTTAGACACAAATAGCACTGTGGCTTTTTGGGTTTGTCTCCTGCTTGTTTCTCTGGATATGTCATTGCTCTGCCATTAAACAGCTCTACCTCATATTTATTCAATCACAGGTGGTTTTAGAGCTCAAAAACACCTAGAAATACATTCATTCTGACTGAGCGGGGTCGCCTCGCCACAGATCTGACCTATAACTTGGCCTGGTTTAGTCTCTGTGAAGATAGAAAGGTTTAATGTACGAACTGTGAGATATTCCAGATGAATAACAATAACATCTCCATGGAGAAATGAAAAGGTTTGGATGGACCCTCCACCAGAAAAGTTACACTCTTGCGATTCGTCTTCAGCACTAGAATGGGACTGAAATGTGTCTTTGTTTTGCTGTAAAAATATCAATTAGTCACAGTTTTAGTCAGTAAAAACATGTGGAAGTTTAGGAATTTGGTCACATTTTTCCACAATTAGTTTTATCTATCGGTAGGAGCAGTCACGGGACGCCCGATTCCCTGATGGAGCGAAACATAATTCGCTCGAACAGCTGTTGCGGTGATGGAAAACGCTGAGTCATCACGGAGCCACTGTTCGAAGAAGAAGAAGAACGGGAGCGAAATAATGGCAGGAAAAGGGCCGTTCTGATTGGGCGACAGAACGGGGGCCATGTTGGAGTGGAGAGCGCTGGACATGATCACTGCACATTTACAGCGACCGTGTGACGATGGGACAATACTGTGTCCCAGTGTTTCAGAATCCCTACAGCACTGCTCCATCTGAAGCTTTGTTAGACGCTGCACAAAACAAAATCCAGCCAAGTTCAGATGACTTGAATTAAAGTTTTGTCATGATTTGAGAAAATTACACTCACATTTCATAAAACTAACCAAGATTTATTCTCTTAAATCTGGACAAAAAATCTTATTTATCTTGTTTTAAGGGATATTTACTCAATTGCACGTTGGAGTTTTTGGTAAAATTGCAATGTCAAGTGGTAATTAGTCTTAAAATAAGAAAATAAAGAATTTCATTTAAGATTCATGAACTAAACTCAAGAATAAAACGGTCTAACAGCTTTATATTCTAGGTTTAAGATTTTCATCTTAATTTGTTCTTAATGAGTGTTTTATGCTTTATTTTAGATCAGTTAAACTTAGATTATTGTTTAGAATAAGTGATTTTATTTGATTTGGAGATTTATGAAGGTCTGGATATATTTTCTTATTTTAAGATTTCTTGATAAGTAAATGTGTCTTCCTGCTCTGGCCGATCATTTCACTTGTTTCTGGAGAATATGAACTTAAAACAAGTGGATTTTTCTACTTTTAAGGAGGGGGATTTTGTAGTGGATTTGCCAGTGGAACAAGATTTTTTTATACGTAAAATATGAAAATACATCTGGCTACACTTCAAATAAGAAACGGAGTCATTTTACTTGTCATGTTGAATCCACTCAAAGTCAATGTCTTAAATTTAAGTGAGATATTGTTTTTTCCAGTGTGAGCTTTAATTTAATGCACTTTGTTTCCTTAGTTGGATCTGCAGCACGAGAGCTGATTTGTCCCGTTAAACACGTCTCTCAAACAACATTACAGTCACAGCAGACGACGTTGTTCTGTTACCGTCACCTTTTTCTCACCAAACACCTGGAGTTTTCAGTCTAAAAACGTATCAGGTGAAAACATTCGTAGTTTAACAGAAAATATACTTGAACTCTCATATTTTAGTGATATCGTTCTCCCACGCAGGGGCTGAACTCAGTTTTCCCTTTTGATAATGTTGTGCTTTTCCATGAAATATCCAAACTATAAATGCACAAATGTTGAACCTGATCATTTCTGTCAGTGACTTCAGCCAAAAACCGTATTACAACACAAATCTGCCTTTTAACGTGATTGTATTGATGGTTTTCAGGTTTTAGAAGTTGATAAAGTCATACAGAACGCTCAGTCAGTTTACCTCACTGTACTTTAACATGAAATATCCAAATAACTCATCCATATTTTCAATTATTGCCTAAACCCAGGAGCTCACTGCATTAAAACATATTTTTGGATTCAGTATTGGCCTATAGAACGGTGTGATATCTGAAACGCATCTGTAGGTACGTGAGAACACTGATGTGATGTGATCCCAGTTTAATGGAGCGAGTGTCGGACACGATGATGTGAGGAGAGTTTATGGAATTCATCTGCTGTCCACAGCAATTGATAGACTTTTTGCTGGGTCTCAGATAACTTCTTTCACTTTTATTGGATTATGTTGCATATTTGAGATGCAGCTCGTGGACATTCTGTGCTGGAGTTTGATCGTTAAAAGGTGTGGGCGAGATTGACTAAAATTGCTATGAGAAAGAGGAAGAAATCTGCTGTGGTTTAAAAAAAAGTCTTGTTTGGAAATCTCTTGTTTTCAACCCAAATGCTTTGTGTAGTTCACAATAAATAAATAGAAATAAAGTACTGAATAATGCAATAGCTCACAAATCACATTATCACAATAACAAAGAGAACAGATATAAATGGTAATCAGGAGTAATGGTGCACAAAAATCACAGTTTGGTACATACCTCAGTTTTGAAGTCACGGTTCAGTTCGTTTTCGGTGCAGAACGGGAGCAAAATGCAAAAATGTCACATGTTTGAATGATAAAATGCAGCACTTCTTTCCTCCTAAAAGGCCCAAACCCTGTGACTGCTACAACACTGAATGCTCAGGGAAAGAGGAAACAAACCCTGACAATCATTACTAATAATAAGAACTAATTATACTAATTATGACTATTATAATAATTGTTCAGTCCTGGTTCAGTCCTGGTTCAGTCCTGGTTCAGTCCTGGTTCAGTCCTGGTCCAGTCCTGGTTCAGTCCTGGTTCAGTCGCTCCTGGAGCACCCGGGGGTTGAGACGGTGCAGCTGATCCCTCACATTGTGCAGCCGCCTGCACCTCGCTGCTTCCCGGGGCCGTGGCGAGGTGCAGGCCACTGGTGCGTTACAGCTCCTCTCGCCCGGATCTCGCTCTCGATATTCCAGGGCCGTGGGATCAGGAGCCAGCGACACCTTGAGGGAATCTGCCCTCACTGAGCGGCCGTCCTTTCCCCCACCGAGTTCGACCATATCTCTCTAATGAACAGCTTGCCTGCAAACTAGCCCCACTCGTGCTACTTCATGCGCTCTAACTCGACTGTTCTGTACAGAAGCAGGAAGAAATATGAGTCCGGATGCAGTCTTATATATGCCGTGTAGTGCAGTGGAGCTCAAATGAAATCTGACCCCCTATTTGACAAAATGGTCCATTTTATTGAGAGCGGTGTATCAAATTGCCCTGCACCAAACATCCCGCACCAAAACAGTTCAGTACGGATACATGTATCTTTACGCCCCTAATAATAATACATTCTAAGTAAGTAGCAAAAATAGCAAGCGACTGGTGCCAAATAAGGCCTAATTATATAACAAGAATACAATAAAAGAAATAAATACTAAAAACATCTCAGCAACAAGAGGTCATAAGGTTTGGGGTTTTCATTTTGTATATTTGTTGCCGTATTACTATCGATACTATAACTAGTATTAAAACTAAGTACGCATTTGAGAAGATACCGATACTAACAGTCAGCGGTGTAAGAGCACATGTACTTGTACACACCTATGGAGCACTGTGGAACCCGCCGTACGACTGAAGGATCACACAGATGTAAATCCCCTCATGTCTCCTGGTCTCGTCCTTCCTCGAGTCATGTTCAGGAGACCGACTGAACAGTGCGTCTCACAGCGTTCGAACGAGGACACAGCAGGAGGCTCCAATCACACTCACAGCTCAGTTTAGCTCCACTGCTGCGAAAAAGCCTAAATTTAACATTCACAACACAGCGCCTTTATTGGGCTTTCATGCATTTGCGACATGACTCAAACGAATAGCTTGTCTTCCCTCTCCCTCTCTTTTTGCTTTTTTCATCTCCGTTTTTGTCGATAAATGGCACTTTTTGAACTTGTAAAATTGATGCAATTCTGTTATGTGACTATCATTTAAGAAACAACTGAAAAAGCTTTGTTTGAATAAAAGTTCAAGCGCTGTGAAACATTCAAGGGCAGCAGCAGCCTGAATGTAGTTTTATTACCTCCAATTAAAGGCCCTGCATATCGAATAACCGATATCATGGAGCCGATACCAGATCCAGCAAATTCTTCTGCAGATTTCTGAAGTCTGTGGACCATCTCTGTTCAGTATTCAACGTACTGGGGTTTCAGTTTGTATATTTGTTCTCATACTCTTCAAATACGTCTGACTGTGACAGGACGGATTATAATGGGACGGTGAACAGTAGTATAAAAGTCCCCCTCACCTCAATCTCTGCCCCGATACGTCCGTCTGTTTGGGTGGGATGTTTCCACTAGGGATTTAACGATATTCACTATAATCGTATTAAATCTTTTGATACTAGTTTCACGATTCGATACACGTGTCGATCTGCACGTGGCCCTCCATGTAGTAGTTTTTGGTTTCATTCATTTAAACGTGTAAATGATCTAAACTCATCCTGCAAAGGGCCCATATTATGTCATTTTCTGATCTCTGTTCTAATGTCACAAACAGACCTGGAGCTGTTTTGTTTCAGTTCCATGTTTAACACAGACGAGTTCTTCCCTCAAACAGAAAACAGTAGTTGTAGTTGTCACATCCCTAATAGTCGCGCTAATATTTTGCTGAAAATTAAACACCTAAACCGTAGGAATGCAACGATATTTGATATTATATTGAATCGTTCGATACCGGTCTCATGATTCGATACACGTGTCGATACCCAAGTGTTCCTCCATGTGCTCTGTGTGGTCATTTATTTTGGTCCAGAGGGAAACAGTTCTCTGGGCGTCCTCCTCAGATGCAGAAAACAGCTGCACAGAGATTTACAGCAGAAATATTCTCACAGAGGGTTTGATCTACTTTTTTATTTTACGTTGATAGACTCAAGAATGACAAAGATATGAACTTTTAAATCCTCTAGAATCACTTTTGGCTTCACATCGGCTTTAATCAAATGCACTCACGCACACGTGACGAGCCTCATGATATAAACGATCTGTTTCTCACTCTCTGTCTCATAAGTTTCAGTCAGAAAACTGAGACATTTCTGTGATATCACAGAGTTTTAGTGTCCAGGAGGAGGAGGAGCTTCTGTCTGTCGCTGCTGGAGGGAAACGTGTGAATCCAGAGACTCAGGAGGAAAAGAAATCAGCAAATCAGCATCAACGGAGGAAAAGTCTGATACTGCTGCCCCTGTACTGTCTATATTAAGAGTAAACTGACTTTATTATAAAATATAAAATAGCCTAAGAAAGTTCTGCTCTTATTTTCACTGAATAAAAACTCTGAGCTGCAAATGAACTAAAACACTTCACATATGAAGTCCAGCTGTACAGGAGTTGTACTGTAATGTGTTACATGTAAGTTTCAGTAACATCGTAGTGTTATTGTATTGTACTCCTTAGCAGAAAAAAATTACGAGTTTTTTTTTTTTTGTTGCGTCTTAAAACATATCGAAATCAAATCGATATCGTGCCCCGTGTGTTGAGATACTGAATCGTAGGAAAACCGTATTGTTGCGTCCCTGGTGTCCACAGGTGGCGTGTCGTCCTCTTCTCATCTACAGACTTTATTTAATTCAGATGTTCATAATCAACATCGCAAACCCTAATGTACTTTATCTATAGTGCTGCTGTGAGGTGAAGAGCCCAGCGATTCGCCCCGGTGCCCTTCCACGCTGCAGTCCTGGGGCCCCTCGCTGCAGCCGGGGGTCTGGTCGGAAATGTCCCCCTCTGGAGCCCTTCGCTGAATCAGGGAGTGTAGACGTCCACTGTGGGCTCGAGGTTTGTTTTCTTCCGTGGGTTATTACTCGCTATGGTTTATATTATTTTTATTTAAACAGGAAAGTCCCATTGAGGTTTCTAATGTTTCTCAAGGGAGTCCTGCCAAGACAGCGGCGCAACAGTTCAGAATATTACAGGAGACGGTTTAAAACATTTACAAACCTTTAAGCAATAGTTTCAACCGTTCTGCTGGAACCACTTTTAATTTCCAGTCTTTGGTTTTGAATTATTTGACTAATTCGTATCTGGCTTCGGGGTTCAGCACTACGGGCTCTCTACCGCGGTCTTGCCTTGACATTTTTGTTTTAATCTCGATGTAATGAAGGAAATACTGTAGGTCATAGACTCTGATTTAAATTAAACCTGTTGGAACGTACTCTATCGCTGGAGCTTTGAACAAAACTATTTTTACTGTGATCAAACTCAAACAGAACCCATTTAAAGCATTTTCCAACACAATAAACACTAATATATTTCTTTAAAAATGGAACTTCTTGCATCATTCCACGACCTCACCTCTGCGCTCTGAAGTTTTACATTTATTTGCATAAATGGATTAATTTACAGTGGTGCTGTCCATTTTAGTTTTACTTATTTTATATTTTTTTTACTGAGGGATTGCACAGATATGAGACTGCGTGATAATGTAGAACACATGTGTCAAACATGCGGCCCGGGGGCCAGATCCGGCCCTCCAAGACCTTTAATCTGGCCCTCGGTTGATCTTTCTATTAAAATACTTAAAATTTTCAGATTTTTCTGTTAATTTTCTGCACCGTTTAGCATAGCAGCGTCTCCGGCGTTTCTGTACGTTGCGACTCCCACCAGAGCAGCACAAATGAAGACTTTCCTCTTTCCAAACGCTCTTAAAGGACGATCGTTTTGACTGTCGACCGTGACCCTCATCAGCAAAATGTCAAAAAATGAGAAAAGCAGATGCTGAGTTCAGGATTTCCCAAGAAAAATAGTCTAATTCTTATTTGTTGACAGAGGTGAATGGGAAATCTGTGCTCAGTGTGTTTGGAACAAGTGGCGTTGCTCGAGGAATATAATCTTAAACACCACTACGAGACACGGAGAAAAATACAATAACTTGAAGAGAGAACTGAGTTTTCTGATCCGGCCCTTTTGGGATCAAAGTATGTTGCATACGGCCCCCGGACCAAAATGAGTTTGACACCCCTGATGTAGAAGAAAGTACTGTGATTTAATGTCAAATCATATTCTACTGTTTAAATATAGATTCAGAATCAGTATTGATAATCAAGTCTATTCGCTTTTGTATCGTGACGAGAGGAGCCCAAATTCTGTAAACGTTTTGGTTGAAGGTCCATCGCAGGATTCTCTACATTTTAGTTTTTAGTTTAGTCTTTATTTGAAGGGACAATGTACAGATACATTAAGTTTAAAAAAAAACAGAGATGTTCTGCACCAGATTATAGCTAGTTTCCGTCTGCAGTCCCTAATTTACAGGAGTAAATAATACATAATTTAAGCTAAACAATAAGAGCAGTATTTCATAGCACCAGTCTGACACAAACACTCTCACAAACACAGCATCTCATTCATACCTTAGCATTAGATTCAAATTTTTAATACAGTCGCACTCACATGCTGTCCATTATACAACATTTCAGTCCTATTTCATTCAGCGGTAAAAGGTTAAGAATCTTACACATACTAAAGTTACAGTTTTACATCAACAATTATATATTTACAGTAATATTTACATAGAATGTAATGAAACATCAGGAGCTGCTTTGTTCAGTGTTCACATGCCTGATTGTTCCACAGCCACTTTTTCACTTCTACTGTAAATGTTGAATAGTTTGTTAGATTTTTTAATTCAGTTGGAAGATTATTCCACTCTTTTATTGCGTTATAAGAAAATGCTGATTGTGCAAATGAGGTTTTTCGTTTTGGTATAAAACACTGGCCCCTGCTGGAGGTCCGTGTGGCTCTGGAAGTGACTGTTGATGTGAGTTGTACAAAGTGCTTAAGAGGTGCCGGTGCAGTGTTATTAAGAATTCTGTAGACCATTTTGACTGACGCTAATCTTTGTATATTCCCAAAGTTTAGTAGTTTATATTTGTGTAAGACACGGCAGTGGTGATGTTGTCGTGGCTTCTTGTCCAGAGTTTTTATGGCTTGTATAATGATTCTAGTGGCCTCAGGACAGTTTTGCCTGAGACCAACATGTTATACAGTAATAAAAACGTGACATAATCATTGCATTAAAAAACGTCTGAGATGCTGCTGTTGTTAATGAGTTTCTGATAGTCTTAAAGGTTTTTATATTGTATTTGAGACTGTGGCACATTTGCTTAATATGTTTTTTAAAGGTGAGAGTGGAATCTAAAGTGATGAAGTAGCGATACTCTAACGTTCTGTATCACTTCTCCGTTTACAGTGACATTTGGAAAAGATGACATTTTGCTCTTATTAAAAAAATACATTGCCGCTGTTTTCTTTACATTCAGTGTGAGGGATGAATCGTGCAGCCATTTTGCTACTTTCTCCATGGCCACTATGAGTTTTTTAGCTACTTGTTCTGTATCTTTCCCCCATGTATAAACGACCGTATCATCTGCATACATTTGGATATTTACATCCTCGCACACAGATGGCAGGTCGTTTATATATAGGGAGAACAGAAGTGGACCGATATTGGAGCCTTGTGGCAGTCCAATCTGGGAAGAAGCAATACCAGATATCGAGTTATTGATTCTGACGCATTGTGAGCGGTCTGACAGATATGTCTTGAGCCAGGCCAGGATGTTCACAGACAAATTATATTTAGTTAATTTTGACAGAAGTTTCGGATGGCTAACCGTGTCAAATGCCTTGCTAAGATCTAAAAAGATTGCTCCTACAACCCCTCCACTGTCGAGATTTGATTTTATTGTCTCAATAAGTAGGCAGCAGGCAGTTTCTGTTGAGTGGTTTGTTCGAAAACCAAACTGCATAGGATGAAGTAGGTCTTCAGCTTCCAGATGTTGAGTAATTTGCTCAACCACCACTTTTTCAAGTGTCTTTGAGATCACAGGGATGATACTGATTGGCCTGTAGTTATTGACATCTTGCTTATCTCCTGCTTTATGTATAGGGGTGACGATGGCTGTTTTCAAAGCTCCAGGAAAAGTGTTTTCAGCTATTGATTTATTTATCAGTCTTGTTATTGGGGCAGAAAACATTTCTTTGTATGTTTTTAAAAATACTGTATCTAATCCGTGTATATCCTTTGACCGCGAACCTGATAATGAGGAGATAATTTTGTTTACTTTTGATTCGTTTGTTTGTTCCAGAATCAACTCATTCTGATTGTTTGCCTGTTTGGTGCCACAGGTTCATTATACATTTGTTTAGGAAATTTCTTACTCAGCAATTGCACAGACTGGATGAAATGATCATTAAGATAGTTTCCAATTTCAAGACTGTCAGATACTGAATTTCCATTTACATTTATGGTTATAGTTTCCTTTCTTGTTTGTCCACTTCCTGTGATTTTATTAATGCTTTTCCAAAGTTGTCTAATGTTCCCTTTTGCGGCTTTTATTATTTCTAGATAAAAATCAGCTTTAGCCTTTCTAAGTTGTGTTGTAACCTTATTTCTTAAGCTTTTAAAAATGTTTCTATCAGTGTTTAAACCTGTTTTGATGGCTCTTTTAAGGGCTGAGTCCCTTTTTTTCATCATGGACCAGATTGTCCCAGTTATCCATGGCACCTTTGCTTTTGCGTTTTGCTTGCGTTGCTGCGAAATAGAATGTTTAGTAACAATTTGTTTGATTGTCATCATCATTCCATCACAGGCCTGATCGGTGTTTTCCCAGTTAACTATATTGTTCCATGGAATATTTTTTAGCTCATTTTCTAAAGATTGTTGATTTTTTTTGGGTATATATGGCAAAGAGTTTTGGCTTTGTGCAGTTAGTTTGTCCGTGTATCTAAGTTTTGACAATTTCCGTACAATCAGCGTCATATTATGGTCTGATAAGCCTGTTAGTAGGTTATAGGTTCTTGTGATACGTTCTGGTTTAGTTGTAAAGATTAAGTCAAGTAGGGTTTTGGAGGAGCTTGTTATCCTGGTGGGGCTAGTCATCATTTGTGTCATATGATAGCTATTTGTGATGTCCTTAAGTTTCTTTCTGCGTGTCTTATTCAGCCAGTCCAAATTAAAATCACCCATTATAATTAATTCTTTAGAACTGAATTGTTTGAGAACATCTGATAATGAACTGAAAAAGGGATCTTTAGCTGTTGGGGGGCGATATACTACAATTATGTGAAAGGACATTTCTGGGGATAATATAATTTTGATTCCTGTGCATTCGAGAGCATTTATAGGGAGGGTAAGTTCTTCACTCTTAATGTTTTCCCTTACATAAATCATCACACCCCCGCCTCTTCCACTAGTTCTGTCCTTCCTATATATCTTAAACCCTGGGACATTATACACAGGAGAGGGTGTTGTTGGTGTTAGCCAAGTTTCTGATATGCAAAGATAGTCAAGATTAGAATCAGACAAAAGCAGCTGAATTTGCTCTGTTTTTTGTACAACACTTCTTATGTTAATATGCCCCCCAAAAATTCCCTTTGGTTTTGATTTTAGATCCCAAAGAATGTTGGCATGATTTACAGTTTGAAACATTTTTGAAACTTGCTGTTTTGAAGTTGCATTTGCATTAAGTCGTTGGTGTTTAGTGGGAGTCTTGCTCGCATTACCTGGTTTGAGCTGGTGTTCATTATTTCTACTCATCTTGACTCCTGTGCGGCTAGCGGCCCCTGGCCTCTGGACGACCTTCTCGTGTCGCAGTCCAGGTAGATGAGCACAGAGGTCATCAATTGCTAGAGATGAGTGAGATGAGTTTTGGTGAGCACGTGTGGTCGCCGCCGCTGAGCCGCGTGCCCTCCTACTCAACTTCGTCGGAGTCTCCGGATCGCCAGCGGCCCCTGCGGGGCCCCTCCTCGACAGGGCTTCCCTTTGCGCCGGAGCTGGAGCATGCAGTGCGTCCAAATCGAACACGCCGTTCCAGGCTCCAGACGGATCCGCGCCGATGACCGCCACGCCCGAGGTACTGGTCGGCGCCGCCGCCACGGCGCTCGCGGGGGAGATTGGGAGAAGCAGGTGAGTTTGCTGCTCAAATGTGTAGTATGGTGTATTCAGTGAGCATACCTGAAAGTTACCAGTGGCGCTCCCGTTGCTGTTGTTAGCGTTGTTGACACGGGGTCCTTCCCCTGTTTGGATGTTGCTTATCGGTCCGGGGCACTGGTGAATGTCTCCGGACAACAGGAGAGATATGGCAATGACTAATGCCAGACTTTGTTGTGGTTTTAGCACGGTTTTTGTGTGTCTTGTTGCTCGATTGAAGAGATGCGGATAGATGAAGGCGGCTGCTAGGGAATACTTCCCAAATCCTAGGTGTTTATGTGTTTCGATCCATGGCTTGTAGTTTCCATATGTGTAGCATGGTTGTTTCAGAGGGTAGGGTTGGCTGGTGTCATAATTCATATTAGTTAGGAGCGACGCGTATAAAAACAGAGCTCCTGCTGCACCTGCCGCACCTGGCGGCGCCATCTTGTCCCCCCCCCATGATAAATCAGTTAAGTTCCTTATCTCCTGAGGGTTTTTGAAGAATTCTGATTTCATTGATGAAAACCTTAATATCTCAGCCTCTTCCTATCAGTTTCTCTACTTCTTCACCATCAGTAGTCGATCCTCACTTGTTGCTTCTGGCGGCTCTTGCCACTTGCAGCCGCTGGAGTATCTTGAACTCACCAATGGAGATATTATTGTTTTATCTGGAATGTTCCACGGTATGGCATAAACGCATGTATCTCTATGGAGACAAGCAGGTGACGCCATCAGGCCAAGTTACAGGTCAGATTTGTGAAGAGGCGACATCGTTCACAATAGAAATGCATGTTTTTATGGTATTTTTACGTATGTATATGGGCTCTTGAGTTCTGTCACATGAGGCTTCGTCTGAGCATGAGAAAAACCCGATAGAAGACAAGACCCTGTGGGACCAATTTGCCTCGAGAGAAAAAATGACCTTGCAAGAGTTTTTTTCCTTGACGTGTTTATATTTGGATTGGACAAAAAAGGACGTTAGTTCTGTCGAGTTACGCCTCCTATAACCTTTAGTTCCAAATGTCTGCGCTACAGTGACAGCAAATATATTCAACCACGTAAATACGAACTGTGAACTGAGCTGCACAGTTTATTTACGATAATAATCCCGTCTTGTCTCAGTCTCGTGGACCTTTGTCTTGTGGGAATTATGTCTTGCCCCAAACCAACTTGAACCTCAAATACCAATTCCGATACCACAAGGATAAAAATGACTTAATCTAGTTTCAATACTAGTTTTAATATCGATTAGTATCTGATTTTCGATCCTTTTGACAAACCCCATGTCTGTATCTGCAGATTACGACACTGGAAACACAGATTCAGTTTGATCTGAGGGGTTTTCATTTGAGAGGGAAATTTTATTATAAAGTTGCAAGGGTGAAAACAAGAAAGAGGTTCCTGTATTTCTGTTTGTGGAGTCAGATTGGGGAATAAGTTAAATGTGGAGCTCAAGGAATGTCCAAATTTAAAACCGTTTTAAAAAATGTTTAAAGAAATTACTGTCACACTTATGAAGAAGCTTCTTTTTGAGATACTTGTTGTTATTGTTGGTGTGAAAGGAGCGATCTAATGTTTACTGTGGTTGATCAGGACTATTGATTATTTAAATGTGCACGATGACTTAGGGCTGTAAAGTTGCTTGGTTAAGTCCTAATGAAAGACTAAGAGGAAGTGAAAAAGGACTAACTTTCTAAATTTGGAGAAAGGGTGGGATTTAATACGTTTTTTTACTTCCCCTCACTCCTTTTCAGGCATGTAAACAAATTTGATCGTCTTTGTTTAAGTTTTCTTTCCTTTTGTTTCTTGTATTTGGAGTTTGCAGGTCTGAACATATGATTTTGTGCACTATGCTCGAAATAAACCAACCATCTTAACACTTTTCATAAACCTGTGACAAACAGCTCCTGTATTGGACACTTTACCACCACATTTGCTCGTTCGTTCTCTTCATTTGCAAACCAGACCCAAGCCCGATCAGCCCGAGCTCCCTCCTTCACCCGCTGTGAGGACGGCAGTGTGACAGGAGCACCCCGTCACCTCCCACGACGGTCAGTGTGACGGGTGACCTCAGCAGGACACGGCGCCGGTGTGAATGAGTGTCATGACACCTTTGGGCGCAGTTCACTCTGTCCGTGTGAAGGAGGAGAGTCTGTCAGGGGGAGGTTTTATGGAGGAAAAGAAGAGACGTGTGTTTTCATTCAGGGGTCAGATACCTGCTCGTGTCTTTGCCTGGAATGTTCCACAGTATATCCTTAAACATGGATATCTCGCGTTTACTCGATTACAGATGTTTGCGAGAAAAAAAAAGGCTCAAAACTGTGAATCTGCTATTTTTCCTCTAAAAATGCCTTCACAAGACTTAAGACCAAAGAATGACGATGAAGGCTGAATCCCATTACACCCCTTTCCCCTATCCCTCAGTTTTGTGCGTTCACGTGTAGGTTTAGGGGTGTCCCAGTTCCTGTTATGGCAGAGTGGTCGGGCTTTATACTCCTCCAAACGAAGATTTTTCAGAGTCATACTCCAAATGGAGGTATGAGCAATTCCTGAGAATGTGAAACGCCGTCAAGATCGCTGCTGCCACGACCAGAGACACCAAACAAGTTCACAAATGTATTTTTTTCCATTATTTATGGTTTAAAATGTGTGATAACTGCTCAACGTTGTTCCAGTGCTTAATGGTCATTTTCTTCATAAAATGCACATGGAAAAATGGCTGGTACAACGTTATTTGTGACTTGACGGATCGGTTGATGCTGGAAATAGAGTTGTGAACGAATTGCGAGCGTCCGTGCTGCACAGTTATTTGGATATTGTAACCCAAATAATTATAAGCGATATCATTGGTTTTAACCCTTTGAGAAGCTCAGGTTGTGTCGTTCCTCTGACAGTTCTCGGTTTTCCCTGTGCTCACGTAAAAGCTGGTGGATTCTTCTGATGACGTATGTGATGGTTGAAGGGGCGTCCCAATTATAGGGTTTAACTTTGAACCTTGACCCCTTGTTGGTCTGTTTCAAGGGGCAAGGGGTAGAAATTAGAAATGGGATTGGCCCTTAAAAGTGCTTAGAACATTTATTTCTTCATGTCGTCTGCACTGAAACGGCGCAAAGAATCATGGTATATGTAGTTCCCTCTGTTTTTTTTTAGCTATTTCTGCATCAGAACTGTTCATTTGAGACCTTTGACGATACGATATCACCATTTTTACGTTATTGTTGCACCCCGACTAACCACAACTAACATGCAAACATTTCATTACCGTTTTACCTAAAGCCAAAAGCTCACAAGAGTCAAATTTGTGTAATTTTTGGACCTTGAAGGGACCTGTCCTATCCTAAACTGTCTCTGTTCTATTTCCGTTTACAGGAGGAAGCCAGAGCGATCACCCCCACACCACTTATGCCCCATTACAGCCCGGGCCTAATTAAGCTCCATTAAATATTCACAGCGTAGAATAACCTGTCCGGAGCCTAATAGCCGCAGAAGATTAATCCGGGATTGTGTAGTCGGGAGGGCTTTTGTTGAACCATCCATTTCATTTCTGCCTCCCTCAGCCACTTTCGCCTGTCCTCCCCGTGACTTTGTACCTCTATTCGAGCGCGGGACCCCACCTCGGAGTATTCTATTGACTTTCTCACTGTCGGGCCTATTTGGAACAAGACGCAAAATTGGACGATTAATCATGAAGTGTACGGACGTGTACGGCGCGCAGAGAAACGAGAATTCTTAATTCTACATGGCAGCCAGCCCGGGTTGTGTAAATATATGGGGCGAGCAGGAAGCAAATATGTGGTGATTAATAATTTGTTTTCATTATTTATTGGTTAGGTTTGATGTGAGGGATGGATTGTGTTTGGAGCTGCCAACGTACAACAGATGTAATATATGTAAACATGGAATGGGCGATATTTGTGAGTTTTAGGTAGACACGTTATAACATAAATACTTCACCTTCTGAGGATTACTAGATCTAAAAATGTGACTAAAACGGGTCTAAAAATGACACTTTTCCACCTTCAAAGCACTTTACAACAAGGAAACACTCACCCATTCACACACACTCATACTCCAGTGTACACAGACACTAGGGAGTGTCTTGCCCAAGGACAACAAACATCAGTGGGAGCTGAAATCGTTGGAATTGGATCTGGCCGCTCAACCAATGATGTTTTTTTCCAATCTTCTGACCTCTTATCTAAATTTGAGTAATCCATGACTGTTTACATAGGCCATGTTCCTTTCCAGAGCTAAAAACGATTCTACCTTGTGATGTCGTTAGGTGGCAAACCAGGAAGAGCTTCTCAGGCTTTTAAAGTGCGTCATGTGCTGATACAGGAAGTGCTCCGCTATGTTTTTAAACTCAGTACACCTTTTAGAATAATTTGGATCATTTCAGCCCTGAAATTGGCCATCTCCACTGAAATAAAGGTAAAAATAGCGGCCTTGAAAACTGCCAGGTGGAACAGAACATTTTTTTGGAGCCAATTTGCACAGAAGAACGTTTCCAGACACTAATGAACCAGGCAGAGCGTTTGGTTTGTTAGACTCGTGGCTGTTGTCAGATGGGTTAAAGTGGTGTTAAGCTTCTTCAATGTGAAGCAAATTGGTGTTTTACGTGGAAGTTAAGAACTTGCCCCCATCACTACACTAGTTTGTTGCCTTGACAGACTCACTGCCACAGTGAGATCTCCACCGAGGAAACACTGATCTGTGCCGTTTTTAGTCTTCTGACAGAATTCCACCTCCTCTAGACACGGACTTTAGCCTCAAACGTGACCGAGTTCAACTTTAATGTTGAAAATGTCATTGTATTGTCTAAAATAAGAGGTTTTTATTACGGTCATCGTATCAGAATTGATTATCTCGTCTGTTCCTTAGTATCGAAATTAAGTTAGTCGGTTGCATTTATTCAATTACAGGTGTTTTCATTGCTAAACGGATCAAAAACATGTATTCTTACTGTGAGGGACGTCGCTTCTCCGCAGATCTGACCTGTAACTCGTCCTGGTGCTTTCCTCTCATTTGTCTCCATGGAGATAGATCAGTTCACTGCTTTACAGTGGAATCTCCTTCACAAAACACAGCACATTTTAGGGCTCCAGCAGCGTATGAAGGTCTTTTGTTTTGGCCGGGTTGTGCTGCAGTTCACACTTCACGCCTCAGTGTTCCCCAAACCCACTTTATAAATGTGCAGTAGATATTGTGTTTTCATCAGCCTTTGTGATACACGTAAACTCATTACTCTTTGTGTTCAGAGGAGCTGCAGATGTGACCTGGACTTGGCTCCGCCGTGTCTCTGCACACAGGGTATGGGGGGTGTGGGGTAGTTCCTGGGCTGCAGCAGATTCAGGAGTGAGTCTGACCCCAAAGTGACGGAGTGAGTGCAGGTCAATAATGAGAAAATATAAAGTGTTTTGACAGCCGAGAATCAGGAAGAGCATGCAAATGTTTGTTAGCTTTGCCGCGACAGCGTAGGATGCTTTGAATGCAGAGGGTGGGACCAGTTCTGCTTTTCACATTTTGACAATGGTAAAAAAAAAAGCAGGTGTAGTGGTTTTAGCCACATTTTTAACCATTTAAACTAAAAACATGTTATGTTCCACCCTGTGATGTTATATGGCAATAGAGGAAATGCTCCACTGTGTTTTTAGACTCAGTACAGCTTCATTAGGATCATTTCAGCTCTGGAAATGCCGATCTCCACTGAACTAAAAGTAAAAGGAGTGAACTTAAACTGTCTGTAGCAGCCCAGCTCTACAAAGGGCAGGGGAAGTAACACAAAAAACAAGATGGAAAATGGAATAAATAAAGTTATTTAATTAACACAAATGGGATCTAAAATATTTACAAGGTTTAAACAAAATGTGTAACAAAGGGCAAAGCAAACTAAGCAACTAAGCACACAACAAAGGACTAAACACACAAACACAAGGTCAGTCCTGACTTAACGACCTCAGAAACACAGAATCACCACAGCGACAGAACAAGACACACATTTACTACATTAACACGTACACAACTAAAGCCTCTTTTCCAGAGTCAAGTGCAAACTTGACAGAGGCACAGACAGAGAAAAATGGCCACAAAGGCCAACGGCCCCGAGCAGGAGCACAGATCAGATTAAACGGGGGGAGGAGCTGGAGGTGAAGTGGGAGTGTCCAGGTGTTAGTGCTGCACCAATCAGGGACCAGGGGTCTCACAGCAGGAATCCATGACAAAAACAGAAATCAAAACACAAAACAAATCAAAGAACTGGAACCGTAACAGTGAAGTGGAACAGAACATTTTCAGTTTTGGAGCTGTAGACAAACTAATAATAAAGAGTCACTCAAACATGTGTGAATATAACAAAACAACTCCAGAAAATGTTTCTGAGGAAGTAACAACATAAAAGTTCACAGAACCGAAGTCTGTGTTTATAAATGCGTTTGCATGTAGTTTGTGTCATGTCTGAGTAAACCTGCTCAGTCTGAAGAGCTCTAAAACCCTCACATGTTCTTGCTGATATCACACGGATTTCAGTTGAGAAAATTATCTTTGTAAAGTGCATTTGACAGATTAATATATATGTTTTTGTCTTGGTCTGATGGATCGTACCTGTGTTAAACATGTATCATGTTTTTTGCATCAGTAAAGTGACAGTTTGTGTATAAAAATAAAGAACAAAAAGTGGGAAAATACAGGAAGCAGCAGTGAGTTCTTCAACCAAATTCCATCCAAAATGCAGAGACAATTTACAGACAATAGCAAAACACTGTAAGGGTGCTGAAATTAATGATTTGTCAAATCTAATCTTAACTCTTGTGTGATTTTGCTTAGTTTAAGATTATAGTTGCTGGGTAAATTATAGAATTCCCTCTACATGTCATAACCGCTGCCCTTTTCCGACCAGAAAATTATAAAAAACAAGGCAAGATTCTAAATAAATTCTTAGATATAAAAGTGTTAACTGTGCTTTAGTGAAACGTGTAGTCTAACATGTCGTGTGCAGGTAAAAAGTTCACTCTCTTTTGCTTAAATTGTCTTGACTGCAAAGCTCATCTTGTTAATCGCCATAGCAACAGTTGTTTTTGAACTGCTTTGCTGCCGTTTTTAGAAGGCATCGAGACCGGCTCATTTTGGATGCGTTTATTAAAACAGCAAACAGTTTATCTGAGAAATAATCACCGAGAGCTGATCACTAAAGCAATCATTTCCACCTGAACCGCCGTCGTATTTAAAACGAACCGCAATCAAATCAAAACGGATTGAAATTCAAAATTGCAATTTGAATGGTCAGAAATTACAAATCACACAATCGGGAAATATTAAACTCTTTGGCTGCATCTCAAACTCCTTCAGCAACACCTGCGTTTAGGCTCTGGGGAATATTCATGTCACTCAAACCTGAAATATTGTGATGAAGCCGTTTTATCTCCAACATTTTGGCATCACAGCCGTTAATTTGTTTCTAAAATACAAAAAGACCTTTCCTCAGAACTAATATAGAACTTCTTTACCTGAGGTAAATGTAAGTTTGGTGCAGTTCATTTTAAACGGTTTTAAAGTTATTCTTTACGCACCACTTTTGCAGACCAGAATAGACTTTGACCAGCAAAGCAAACAGCAACTAGCATTCTAATACATACATCCTGATTATCATTCAATAAAACGCTTTACAGAGGTGCTCAAAAGCAACTGTGGACCCCAGGCTCAGGAACTATTTTTTAAAGACTTTACAAAAACATAATGAAAGTTTGAAATCTTGCTCAGGAATAATTAAAATGATGTCATTTTGTTCTTGTGGCTTCTTCTCGACTCCTGCGCTGAGCAGAACTTTGTTCAGCAGCTCTGATTGGTTATTATTTATGTGGAGGTGGTTTATCTGCTGGAGCCAACGGGTGCAGAGATATCGTGCCAGAAAATGAGGAGCGGAGTGTGACGACCATAGTTTTGTGAGGATTCACATGGTTTGGAGGGACATAATCAAGTTGCGGGGCAAAACACTGGGAAACTGCTCACTGTAAACCTCACAGTTCAGCAGCAGAACATTTTTTGAAGTATGAAACATCAGAATCCAAACAAACTTTGTTGTTCTTATTCTTCCTCAAGAACAAGAACAAAGTTTGTATGTCGTATGGAGGATAAACAGGCCTGAATAGACCTACTGTATAATATTTAAAATCTCTAGGGATGTAACAATAACTGCAATAAGGTGATATGGTCTAGTCAAAGGTGTCACAATAATATCGTGGACCATCCCAAGTCTCTTTGCTTAAATGAACAGTTCTGATGCAGAAATAGCTTAAAAAAAAAAAAAAAAACAGAGGGAACTACATAGACCATGATCCTTTGCTCCGTTTCAGTGCAGACGACATGAAGAAATAACTGTTCTGAGCACTTTTACATCTTCATTCTTTGGATTAAGTCTTGTTTTGTGAGCCTCCACAGAATAATAAATACTGTAACGCAGTAACATCTCCATAGAAACAAGTATTTGACCTCAAGAGCTGCTTATACAATATATAAGAAAAACAAATTATGACCAAATACACAGAAAAACGGAAATGTGCAATTGGTACTGAAGGTCATTCTTGTTTTTTATAAATGTTTTTATGTTGAACATTCCTCCTGCAGTCCGTGGGGTTCTTTCCTCACTGAGCAGCCGGTGGTTTTATTGGAGTGTACAGAAGTGTATGTTGTAAACACAGACAAGCCTCGCGCAGCATTACTCCTGCACCTTTAGCCCTTTATTAAGACGCAGACACTTGGCCCGTGCCCAGATCCACTTCAGAACAGCTTCCTGAGTGAAACAAGGGCTGAGGAGCAGGCGGTGGCGGCGGCTCGTTGGGATTTGGCTGTGAGGAGAGGGGCACGTGGGGACGGGGAGGCGTAAACAGATCCGTGAGCTTCCCGTCAGCCTGATAAAGAGGCCACACAATCCTGCCTCTGTCTGTGCACAGATCAAATATGTCCCCAAGATGGATTTCAGAGTGACTGTAAATAAAGTGACGTCATGTGGATGGTGCACGTTAATGGGTCGATGTCAGCGGGGTTTAGGTTTAAGTTCCAGTCCAACTTTATTTGTGCAGCACACAGTGGTTCCACACTGCTCTTCCGACACAGTTAGACGTCAGTGTCGGGGGCATTTCCATTTTTTATCAAACATCCCTGCACTCCCACATTTTTCTTTTCTAGGTTGGAGTGGCGGCACTTTAGTCTTTTTTTCAACATTCCACCATTCCAAAACGCAATGTAATTATTAAGATGCGTCGGCGTCTTTCAGGGACAATATTTTCACAGACTGGCAGCAAAGGAGGCGCGGTGCAGGAGGAGGCGCACGGCATGGTTTAGTCCTGGTTAAATCCTGTTTTAGTCCTGGTTTAGACCTGATTTTAGTCCTGATTTTAGTTCTGGTCCAGGACTAAACCAGGACTAAATCAGGATAAAAACAGAACTAAGGGTTCTCAGCAGTTGTTGCACCAAATGGTCCATTTGAACCAAAAGCTCTGAGTTTGGTTCATTTTCGTTGGTGTGAACCAGTACATGGAGGACGGAGCCTCTGGCCCGATATGACCAATGTGCTTGAAGGAACAAGACCAAGGACCAGATCCTCAGGCCCGTCCAAGTGAAACCGGCTGATGAATCAGGCTAACGGAGCAGATCATTCTTTTAGGAGTTGGGGACTAAAGCACCGGGATTGCGGAGCGAGGAGCTGATATGACACAGTGTGTACGTGTTCTGTACATCTTTGTCCAGGGGATAGGGTTAGGGTCAGGAGCTTTGGACCAGTGTAGGTCTGTATGATCCATTGGCCTGTATGAACCGTAAGTGTGCATGATCTGTGACTCGCCTCGTTCACACGGCAGCATTATTTATTGTTTATTTCCGATGTGCAGCTATAACACTGTATTGCTGCTCACACAGAACACCGTGCTCTTTTGTCTCCCCTCTGTTTTCCTGGGGCGTTGATTGCATAAGGTCTAAAGTTCTCCTCTTTGTGCAGGTAAAAGCACGAGAACACAAAAACCCTGTGGCCTTGTTTGTCAATCAGAGCTACAAAACATGTGTTCGGTGTGGGTTATTATGCTGATGTTTAACCGCATTAAGTTAAAGTGGAGGAGCGGACCCGACCCAAACCTGCTGTACTTATTATTATTATTATTATTATTATTATTATTATTATTATTGCATGGTTTGGTTTGGTTTGGCTTGGTGGCTTCCTCTGCTTGTCTGGGAGGTGGTTTGTTGTTTTTCATGTCACTGAAAATAGTTAAAATGTGTTCTTACTTTGAGCTGATGTGAATCTCCACAAACCGAACTCCTCCTGCTTCCACGAAAATGTTCCTTTGGTTATAATATTTACCCATATGGCGTAAAACACGTCTCTGTGGAATCGTGCAGGCCACCTTAAGAAAGTTACAGAAAGTCCCAAAGAGCTCTTTTTCAAGGGAGTCCTGGCCCCAAGTTCAACACCACAACCCACAGACAAGACATTTCATATAAAACTATAAAATATAAAAATTGTTCAGTGACAGGCCGATGATTGCATTTCCAGGTCTTTCAGGAAGGTGTCAAAATGAGCCATGGATACAAGGTTTTGTACAGCTTATTGTGCATTCTTACAACTTATAAAGCTGAAAGTGCACTGTACAGGGTTTAAAGTTGTGTTTTAGATGCTACATTATACTTCATAAGGCAGAGGTACTTGTATTTGGATAAGTGTAGTCTAAACTGATCCATACATTTTTTTAAATTTCTTAAACAGATTCCTTGCATTTTATTGTTTGTTGTTGTGTAATTATGATGTTTTATCTCCTTCTGATGTAGTGAAATTCAAGATAAATCTAAAATGCTTTGGGTTTTCATTTAATTATAGGGATGTAACAATAATGTAAATCTGGTGATATCGTATCGTCAAAGGAGTCACAATAATCTGGTGGACCATCACAATATATCGAATCCCAAGTCCCTTTGCTTAAATGAACAGTTCTGATGCAGAAATAGCTAAAAAAACAGAGGGAACTACATAGACCATGATCCTTTGCTCCGTTTCAGTGCAGACGACATGAAGAAATAACCGTTCTAAGCACTTTTACATCTTCATTCTTTGGATTAAGTCTGTGAAGCATTTTTTTGAGGAAAAAGGAGCAGATTCACAGTTTTATAAACCTCCACTACAGAAGCCAGGACGACTCACAACAAATACAAACGCCACAACGGAAGTGGCCCCAGGACTCTATTTTTTGATGGACCAAGCGAGGAGGATCGAGCGAGAAATCGTTAGCCTAATGGCATAATTGAAATTGAAAAAGTCATTCTTTGGCCAAATTGTGATATCTGCCCGACTTTACTCTCCTTCCACTGCTGCATCACCCCGGAATCAATGTTGTGTCTTTCTTTTTTTGGAAACTTGTTCACACATCTGGTTGAACTTTCTGTTACAATATCAATAATATAAAAGATACCAATGTGTTTTTTTTCTTGTTTTCCAAAAACATTCAAATATTCAATTATGCTATCTATTATTTATTTACACAGTCGGACAGTGACATTGCTCCTGGCCACAAAACCTCCTTGTTCTTCTTCTTGGTCGTCGTCTTGTTCGGCTTCCCTACTCCACAAAATATCGCAAGAAATGATGTAAATCGTGAAAATATCGTTGAGAGAGACTGGATTTGGATATTGTGACGTCCTTATTTAAGCAGCTGAACCAAAACCAGCAAACGAAACAAACTCCCCACGTCCCCTCCTCACACTCCTCCTCCTCTTTCCAGAGATTTCCTAGTTTTCCAGGTTCTTGCGGCTCTGCTTTCTCACCGTGCGTAATCCTCCTCGTGCTCTGAATGATAAACGCCGGAGCCTGTTACGCTGTGGGGCCGAGCGATGGGAGCGAACAGAGCAGAGGAGGAGGCAGGGGCCCTTCGGGGACGTTACACCCGGGGCCCCACCCTCAGCGTGAAGCCCTTCATGATGAGGTACACCGACGGGGGCTTACAGAAGAGCGCCCCCTGTAGTGAGGAGGATCTTGGAGGAGAACAGGTGCGGCAGAGTCTGATGTTAAAGGGAAAACTGATGTGTTGAGTTTAAAGGCGTCGTACGTGAGGGTTTTTCTGTAGAAATAAATAAACAATTAGATAATAAATTAGGTACAGTAACTGGAGCTGTCGCCTGCACGACTCCATGGAAATAGAAAGTTAAAAACATACTTAACATTATTTTTTTTCCAATTTAAGCCCAATTTACTCTGGAATATTATAGCAAAAGAAAAAAACAGTTTAGTTTGTTTTAGTTGTAGTTATAGTTGTATATTTTGTATTATCATTATTATTATTATTTTGACAATGTGGATTAACCTGTGGGTGTAATATGTTGGTTTTTTGTTTGATTATTTGTCTTTATTGTTTAATAAATTAAAGAAAAAATCCATTTGCACTTCCAGAGCCAAATACGAGTCAGGTTTGTGGAGAGGCGAGCCTGTTCACAGCAACAACACTTTTTTTTTCAGGGCAATAAACGTGACAAAAATGGAAGAAAAAAAAAAGCTTGTATTTTAGCAGATTTTTTATTTTTTTTTTGCCTTAAAACTTTAATAATACTGAATAATAATAAAATATAACAATTTGTTTTGCCCCAGTACAGATATATTGGGGTCAAAATGAGACCACTGTGTACTGTCTGCATCAAACTGCTTGTGTTTTGTCCGTGAACCAGGAAGTGCACTATGGGCATGCTAGTTGTTGTGAGCATAATAATGATGACAAAACTCTGGTGTCTGAAAGTTGTGAAAAGCTTGAAGTGAATAATAATAATACAAAACAATAATGAGCTGCCGACATTTCTCCAGATACAAAATAAATCGGTGCTTTTCAAAGTGTTTTATGTACATTCAATGACAGATGAACTTAAATTCCTTCTTCTGCACACTTCACTATAATAATTATTTATATCTTCGTTTAAACATTTTCATATTTGGGCATTTTTGAGTTCCAGATTTTTACCACACAAACTGAAATACAAAAACTTTTCCTGGTTGTTCAGACTAATATTTACGGGTGCAGGAAGTGGATGCTGAGAATGTAAAGAGGAAGTTTTCTACACCTTTTAAAATGAACTCGTCGTGTCTTTCACATTTGTACGACTGTAAAAATCAGGCGCTGATAAACCTCTGCGGAGCGGCAGCTGTGTTCTCCTTTCAACAATCACTGCTCAGGATCTGGAGACGACTGACAGGTTCCTCCAGAGGCAGCGGAAAGTGGGTCAAATCCCTACAGGGGATAAACAAAGTACACGTAAAGGTTTATTCATGTCATAAAGTCAGATTTGTCTGCACCAGTGCGGCTTTATTGTAAAAGTCAATATTTGGGTCATGTTTGTGTCTAATTATGAAGCATTTTTTATGGGCTGACAGAAATGATGTAAAGCCGGGGCTCGATTAGCTGCTGCTGTTGACGACATTAACGACCGCAAAATTCTACAACTCCAAGCTGTGAATAGCACTTATAAACTAATCACTATGAATAATTAAGAAACCAGGAATACTCACGAAAGGGAGGAATAAGCACGACGCGTAGAGTGAAAGAATTGGACTAAAGTCGGGCGTACACTTAGATTTTTGGCCGTTTTTGGTCAGATTTTTCATTCATTCGACTGTTTTTGGGATCGAGTTTTGTCTTAACCGTGTGCCGTACTTCATGTAGTAAACATGGGGTAATGAGAACTGATTAAAACCTCAGGACCAGCTCCTCATCGGCGATCGTAGGTCGCAGGAATATCAAACTTGTTCATGTTCTTACACTGCTGAAGTCGTTCGTACAGTGTGAAAACATGAACCATGAGCTGAGAACTTTAAAACCCTGAGATTTGGTTGAACAGTTTGAGCTGGAGCTGAGTGAAACCATTGCAAATCTCCCACAGTCTATGCCCAATAAGTGAGTGCGACGTCACCTGTAGCATTCGGCTCCAGTCAAATGAAGCTCATCGAGGCGAATTTGAAGCAGATTTCCATGTTTGGAATTCTGACCACGAATGTCAGAGCAACCCAAGTGCCAATCCAGAGCCAGGATGTTGAAGGCAATGCTCAATCAAGCAGCTCATCTTAGGGAAAAGTGCCTCATTTGTCTGTTACGAATGTTCATATCTTGATTTATGGACCAAATAGTGAAATAAAAACACCAGAATCACATGGAGAGGGTTAAAACAAACTTATTCAGACCAAAGTGAACTACTAGAGTCTAACCGGAGAGTCGATGGAGTCGGATCTAACAGATTAGCTATTTATTTTGCACATATAAAACATAACAATAAAAACACACACTAGATAAAAGAAAGGTTTGGAGTGAGTGAGAAACTCATGAGGGACTGGGGAAAAGCGGAGGATTCTCAAACTGTAATGAAAAAAACAAAACAAAGCTCATGGCGGCTAAAAACTAGATTTAGAGTTGGTGGAGTTGCTCAGAAGTGACACAGAGGATGAAGAATTCAGTGGATTTAGTGATTTGGAGCGAGATGGAGAGTTTGGTTTATTCTGTTCTGTTGTTTCTGCTCTAGTTTTGTGAATAACTGTTCATATGTGACGTGAACACACCGGACACATGTTCTGCCTGTTGTTCTTGACCTATATTCCAGTCCACCTTATATTGTGTATGTTTTTTTCTTCTTGGCTGGTGCGACTTATACTCCAGAGTGATTTATAGTCCAGAAAATAGGGTATATGTTAAGTTAGATCACATAAAAATGAGCTGAGCAGGTCTCTGAAGCTGGATTCACGCTGCAGAAGTGTTGGCGTTTCCTCGTGTCGAGTGTTTTGTGTCTAAATGTCCTTGTGTCGGACTGTGGCTCGTGGCGACTGCAGTTTGACCTTTGTGTGGGTCACCAGCCCCAGTAAACACTGCACACTCTACTGACCACAGCACTCGAAATACAGCCCGCAGTATGGAAATGGTGAAGTCTGGGATTACAACGGAAAGTGCAGAACTGAACGCATAAGCTAAAAGCAATGTTGTGTTTGCAGTGTTGTCTGGTTTTACTGGGAAGCAGTTTTTGTAATTACCAGGGGAAATAATTATATTCGCTCATCTTTTTTAAAAGTGTTCTAATTCAGTAGCTCTTTGAGATATTTTTGTAGTTTTATTACAGATGAAGCTGAATGTCTAATTTAAACATCTGAATATTTAGTCTGTCACTCACCTCTGCTCTGGACCTGAACAATTCCATACTACAAAACTTTTTCTGTAGAGCTATTTGACAAACTGAGGCTGCTGTGCACTGTCTGCAGATAATATCATTTCTTGTAAGTGGTGACAGCAGTGCTCTGATTGTCGGTGACTGGATGGTCCGTCTCCTGTGCCGTTTTGTTGTCTTAAAGTCAGAGCATGTCGATGTTATGGTTTTCAAAATGATCTTAAATCAGATAATCAATGGTAAAACCAGAAATGAACCTTTCCTGAAGCTTTAGAATCTTGAGCTGTGTCAGAACAAGTATAAGAGCACATGGACCTCTAAAGGATCACATAGATACAGTTGTGCTCATAAGTTCACATCCACTGGCAGAATTGATGATTTCTTGGTCCAGAAGCTGCACATGGGACGTACTTGGATATTCAACATGATAATGATCCAAACACAAAGTGGAGCTGTCACTGGCTCCAGCAGAATAAAGTGAAGGTTCTGGAGTGTTCGTCTCTTCTGACCTCAGTATCTCTGAGCCTCTGGGCAGATTCAAGCTGCAGTTCAGACAAGAGCCCAAGAATTTACAGGAACTGGAGCCTTTTGCCCAGAAGAATGAGCAGCTTTACCATCAGAGAAAAGAACACATCCACAACTATCACAAAAGACTCCAGCTTCACTGGGTCATTTGTGTAGTTTCTGTTTCATTATGATTTAAAAAGAGGAAACACAGGAGTTTGGTAATAAACGGCTTCACCCAAGAAGCACCAACCATGAGTGAAAGAAAAGTGTTTGTGTTGTTCATATCATGTGAAAGATGGACAAGAAATCAATCAAATTCTGTCAGAGTCTGTAAACTTATGAGCACAACTGTATCAGGTTACGTTTCTGCAAAAAAAGCCGCCTTCATATATTTTTTCTTGCTTTGGACACAGAATGTTTGCCAGCCCAGGTGCTCAAATCTCCTCCAACGAACGGGAGGTCCCCCAGTGAGCTCCGCCCACTCTACAAGAAAATACTATTTATACATTTGCATAAAAAAAACATTCTATTAAATACAGACCTCCACGGTGGAGGGTAACTGAACACCTGGACTGACAACCATTTTGTGTACTGTGGTCCAAAGCAAGAAAAAATATGCAATTTTTTCACCTTTATGTTGCTGCAGAGGTGCATTTGCACCTCTACAAGAACTTTGGGTGCTTTTTCTGTTCCTTTTGATCGTTAATGTCCTTACCATTCCTCACCTTCTGTATTATTGCAATATGAAGATGGTCAGGTTTGTCCACATGTGAAGAGTTCATATGGTCTAACTGATGAATGCAGAAGAAGCTCATTATGTTCAATTAGAAGAGGGGAGTGGGATTAAATAACTTTTCTTCTTCACTCCTTTTTTTGCAAATTGATTGATTAATGTCAATATGAATAATACTGTGTCCCATTGTAGAACATAAAATAAATACATAAAAAGGTTTGGTGCTTGTGCACGAGTGAAGTTTAGCTGTTGCTCACTGTCGAGGTTGTGGGCCATATTCAGTCGTACATATTCCGTACAGAATCTTTCACAGTGGTGTCTCCATTTTACTTCACGATGCAGCAACTAAATTCCCATTTGTGAATGAAATTTGCGAATGAACCGTTTCCTGTGCGTGTCCTCGTGTCCGCCTTTCCAATCGCCGGAAGAGGCAATTTGGCACACGAGGAGCAAAATGCATTAACGCTCAGCTCGGACTGAATATTCCCAGATTTCTGATGGCAGCAATTCCCAACTTCATTTTAAAGACATGGGAAGAACCGTAGGCATTCTATTTGACTCCTAAATTTCAAAGTCCCAAATCTAATTGCCCCAAATACTGTTAAAGGGAAAATAAGAGTCCGCTGCAAAATAATTTTCTCAGATTTTACTACTTATAGGTTTGTGTTTGTAAAATGAACATTTTTCTTTCATTCTATAAACTACTGACAACATTTCTCCCAAATTCCAAATAAAAATATTGTCATTAATTTGCAGAAAATGACAAATGGTCAAAAGAACAAAAAAGATTAAATGTTTTCAGACCTCAAATAATGTGAAGAAAACACGATCTTCATTTAAAACAAGACAATACGAATGTTTGAACTGAGGAAGAGTTCAGGAATAATAATGATGAACACAGCAGTGTTTTTTCTCCTTTTCCTCCTTAAATCAGGTTTGGTTCAGGTGATCTCCTCATCAGGGCCTCATGAAGCAGAATGAGGCACTGGAATAAAACGTCCGTCACACATGTAGAGAACAAAAAAACATGCAGTGGACTCTTATTTTTTTCCAGAGCTGTGCACTTTTGTATAAGCTATAGAAGAATATAGATAAAAATTGGTGAGCACTTGTGATTCTCCAGGCTGAAACAACAAAAATCTGTCTGAATCTCCGCACACATTTCACCGTTTTCCTGTCATGGACGTTGCTCTGAGGAAACTTGCCATTGGTTTCAATGTGGAAAAAGGTCTGCAAGACGCCAGCGTCCAGGGGGTGCAAAAGTTTCATTAGCGGGATCCATGCTGATGGGGAGGAAAGGAAGGGGCGACTCTTAGTGTAAAACCAAAACTACACATTCATTTTCTTATGCTGTTTTTGGTGAATACAGCATTTTCAAAACAAAAGGTAATGTGGCGATCTAAATGTGATGCAAGTATAATCCCGCTCTTTAAATGATGGTGATGGAACATTCTTTTGTTTTTAATGGTGCAGGCTGGAGTTTAAAATGACCAGCTTCCCCCGCGGCGCAGCTGAGACGGTGGGACTGAAATATAGTGTTGACAGTGTGAAAATGTTTGTGTGAGTTTGTTTAGAGAGCGCACTGCAGGATGTTCTCAGCGTGGCACTCGATAAATCAATGAGGACATTTTTTGTTCCTGGTCTGAAAAGGCCCGAGTGAAGAATTTGGAAGTGAAGCTATATTTTACGGCTCACGACATTCTTTTATGGCCGCAGCAGCCGTGTACAAAAGCCCAGAGGTGAACGCCAGCGCGAGTGTGTGCGGCTAAATGACGGACGCGCCGCTGTTACACTTTCGGATAACTACTGTAAACGGCCTAAATAAAATATGAATGCAGAGGGAACAACTGTTTTAAGAACAATAGCCACTTGATGGAGGAGATACAGTGGAGTATTAGTAAGACTGAGTCATTCCTTCAGTTTTCCTCGACCAGGTTGTGGTGGCAGCGCACAATTAATTATTGCTATAATCACAATTAATCTCATGAATGTTTTAGTTAACTCACAATTAATCACACATTTTTTTGTCCCTTGAATCATCGTTTTAATACTGTTGTTTTTTTGTTTTTTTTACTGCAAACCAGAACGATCGGCAGTGAGACTTTATGCTCTGTAACAGTGGGAGTGAAGTGCCTCTTCTGTCAGTCAAATAATGGGTGAAATAATGTGCTCATTACTTAGGGTTCAGTCATCTCCAGTTAGTGTGACACCTGTCGTACTCTGTCGCACTCGCACCGGGACTTTTGGGCCGTGTCGTGTTCGGTTGCCTGGGGTTCTGTGGATGGGGTTCGCACCTGTCGGGCTGTGGCCGCACGGCGCTGTTTGGTCATGTGGTGGAGCTGGTGGTTTTGGTGGAGAGGGTGGGTCCAGCGGTATGAGGTGTTTATTACGTGGTGGGGCGTGCTCGGGTTCTGCTGCGATGCGCCGTGTGTTTGTGTCGCTGTCCGTGGTCCTTATTGTGGACTCGCCTTATGTTTTGAAGCAGACTTTGTTTCGTGTTTTCCTTGTTTGTGGCATCGGCGTGTGCAGGTGTGTCGTGCTGTGGTCCACCTCCTCTAACCTCGACTTCTCAGTTTTGTACAAATTGTTTTCCTTCCTGTTTACAACCAGATCGATATTTTTCACAGCACTTATATATATATATATATATATATATATATATATATATATATATATATATATATATATATATATATGTACATATATATACAGTGTATATATATGTACATATATATATATAGTAATATATAAATAAAATGTAACCTCCCCAAAAAAAAGAAAATAAAACTACAACTTGTTTGAAAAGGAGTTTGATGAAGCAAACACTTATGTCTCCCCCCTCCCACAGTTATTTATCCTTTTACTTCTTCCTATACATGGGTCCATTTGAATATTCTTTGTTGATTTTGTTAATTATTTAATATATTAACTTTATTAATCGCATATTATTAATTAAATAATTAATCATTGCATTTATACAGCACCTTTCACGACACCCAAAGCTCTTTACAGCTCATTCTTCATTCACTCCACACTCAGTGGTGTAAAGTATTCCTGTTACATGTTCATAATACACACGTTTCTTCACAAACATTGAATAAAAATAATGTCTAAGTTTCTTTTAAATATATTTAAGCAGATGATAATGAAGCTTCCCAGGCCCAGAGATCTAGTGGCTCCAGTGTGTCCTGGGTCGTCCCCGGGGCCGGTGGGATGTGTCCAGAACACCTCCTCCAGTTCAGATGCCCTCCCCTCAGCTGCTCTTCTCCACGTGGAGGAACAGCGGCTCTACTCTGAGCTCCCATGTGACTGAGCTTCCCCAATCTCAAACTAAATTAAACTCATTTCGGCTGCTTGTATTTCATCCTTTTGGTCGTGACCTAAAGCTCATGTCCACAGGTGAGAGGAGGAACGTCACTGATCAGTAAATCGGGAGTTTTGTCTTTCAGCTCCTTCACACCACAGTCTGCTCCACCTGTCAGTCTCCCGCTCCGTCCTTCACTCACTCCTGAACAAGACCCTGAGGTACTTGAACTGCTCCACTTGAGGCGGGGACTCTCCATGCAGAGCGGACTCCAAACCGCGGTTATTTGTTCATCGTGAATTAAGTCCTTCTTCCTGCTTTATTAAGGCTGTTCATGCTCGGCTTTGGTACCTTTTTATATTCAGTTTTAATGCGCTTTATCATGTTATGCTTTCGGTCTATATTAAATCTATATGTCTGCAGATATGAAGTGAACATGTTTAAATCAAATATTGATCTCCGTCAGACGGAATGTACCAGAACATATTAAATGAATTCTGTTGGGCGTTTGCGCTCGGAGCTGTGAGCAGCTGAACTCTGTTACTGACTTCACTTGATCAGGACGATTCATGGATTTATGATAAATTTACACATCAGTTTTTTTTATGGCTGATAATTGTTTATGATGCTGGATTTAAAGGGGCACTGAGTAACTTTTGTAACGGGAAGATCTTCTGCCTGTGCACCTCGTAGGAGGTTAATGAGAAACATGTATTCTTACAGAACATGGTTGCCTTTCCGCAGATCTGGCATGCGACTTGGCCTAGTTGCGTCACTTCCTTGTTTCCATGGAGATAAATATGTATTTAATGCCAAACTGTAGATCGATCAAAGCAGCAACATATTCAGGAAAGTTCCACTGTGTAACTTTTAATATATCAGCCCTTGTGATTGACTGAACCCTGCTGTAGTGAGGTATCGTCTGGGCCGGGGGTCGGCAAACTGCGGCCCGGGGGCCACATGTGGTCCCGGTCCAGTCCCGGTCCAGTCCCGGTCCAGTCCCGGTCCAGTCCCGGTCCAGTCCCGGTCCAGTCCCGGTCCAGTCCCGGTCCAGTCCCGGTCCAGTCCCGGTCCAGTCCCGGTCCAGTCCCGGTCCAGTCCCGGTCCAGTCCTTGTTCAGTCCTGGTGCAAAAGTCCAGCATCACGGTTGTTGTTTGTTCTGGGTTGTGCAGCTCGTCCCATGTCTGAAAACCCGTTCACTGTGGCGCCCCAGAATCCCCAAAATACGGTGAACTATTTTCCCTGTTTCCCGTCAGAACCTTTCCTGGGAATGGAGGAATAATTTAGCTCAGATTTTCCATACAACATAATGATCCATGGAGCTGTAGATTCTGAACATTTCGCCGTCTCACTATTTGTTCTTTAAAGTGCAGTTTCCTTCACCCCTCTTGGGAATGAAGGACCCCCGGCCTCTGTCAGCCAAAAGCGAGTGTCGGTGCAGTTCACTGCACATGTCACTTTGCACATTGCAGAGGGCTGTGTGGGAGACGGGAGGGCATCTGTGTGAAAAGGCTTCATAGCGGCACTGTCAGAGAGCGCCGGGGTGGAGGGACTCGGGGCCCCTAAGTACTGCTAATGACGCTAATGGAGTTTTAAGTTACTGTACGGCACAGAGAGCGCGGAGACAAGCCAAGAGTAACTGCAGTGCAGATTGTGCAGATAAAGCCTATGGCAGCAGCACCATGGAGAGCGCCGCATGCTAATACTTTAGAGGAATTAAAGCGGATTCATACATAACTCTCGTATGACTTACAAAGTGCTGCATGTGATCACATGGGCCTGAGAGACTAAATTTAAACTGAAATCTCAACTTTAAATCTCAAGTTGAACACATCGCAAATTGCAAAATCTGACATTTTTGAAGTACCAAAATTTCCTCCACAAAGAACAAAATACATATTTGTCAAAAAAAAAGAAATCACAAATCTAATTGCAATGCTTCCATTAAAATTACTTCTATCTTATGGCCTTGCTTCTCCACAGATCTGACCTATGACTTTCCCAGAAATTGGTTGGTTCTAAAGCCATAAAACTCCACAGACCAAGTACCGAATGTGTAGGAATATTGTACAGTCTTAGGAGCTCATATTTCAGACTTTGCTCAATCAGTAATGGTGCGAAATATGTTTCAGTACAAGGCCAGTTTATTTGTGCAGCACAATTCTTACACAGACTAATTCAAAGTGCTTCACAGAAGAACAAATACATTAAAATCACAACACAAACAAATCAAAACATAAATAATTCTCATAAAATTGAAAAGCGAAAGAGAATTAGAGAGAAGAACATAAATGAATAATAAATGCAGTCAAGTCGCTGCTTTTAAATTACTCCTAAAAATGCAAACTTATCTCGTGTCTTATTAGTTTTCAGAGTTGCTTTGTGGCTTTGACTGTGACTATTTTGGTCTATTCTATGTTTGCCTTGAGCACTTTGGGCGTCTATAAAGTTTTTAAAGATTTTTTTGGTGGTATTTTCAGCTGCACTGGTCTCGCTGACATTATGTACTGACAGATATTTATAGAAGTCGGTACAGGAACTGAAAAAGCTGGACTGGTGTAACAGAATCTCACTATTTCTACATAAATCACAAACATAATTAGAATGCTTGTCAGAAAAACAATAAAAAACAATGCTAATTTGATTTTTCCCCATAGAGTTGTGTAGTTCTGTGCCTTTCCCACTGACTTGAGCCTCATCACGCTATTCCACCACAGACCGATGTTTTCTACCAACAAAAACATCATTACGACTTCCGTTTGCGTGACTGACAGCGACCCTTGGGCGCACGAATGCCTGTAGCGTACAGTTCTGACGCAGAGTGGTCATTGTATACGGGATATGTGAGCCCCGGAGCCATTTTCTACACAGAAACAGCCCCTTCCTGCACTCCCCGCCCCCCCGCTCCCATTTAAACACTTAAGACACAGAGATAAATGTGCATAATGTACGGCCCGTGAACATGTTAAGCCGCATTATTTCTGCAGGCACTCAGCGGGCTCCAAACCGCATTATCGTACATGAATGAATGTATGAATCAGGAAGTTGTTTGTGTTACTTAGAGAGATGGAAACGCTTAGGTCTTTTTGCGCTAATTGGCCACGTTAGAAATGTTGGCGTGCGTTCGTACACTGTCATATTCATGGACTTATTTAATGTTGTCTGAAATTTGCATCGCGTTAACGCTTAAACAGGGAGAGTTTGCTCGTGATGCTCATTTCGCCTGAAGGAATAAAGAAACCACGGGGACGTACGGGATTAAAGCTATGATTAATTCCACGCTGCACATCCCACTACCTGCTGGTCTCTATGGAGATGCCATTGCTTTGGAATGCTCCACAGTAAAGCATTAAGATTACAATGTGAAATGAATGAATGTTCAAAGAAATGGAAAATTCTTAGGTCTTATTCTCCATAACTACACAAATTCAATTCAGAATGTCAACAAATTGTCAGGCAACGCAACGCCACCATTCAGCTAACTCGGACGTGCTAATGAATGCAGCGTTTTAAAGGGTTTGTCCAGTGGTTCAGAGCTGTGAACATTATTTCATGATTAGAACCAGAGGCAGAAATGATACTCCAATGATAATGACTGGAAATACCACGGTTTGCATGTCTCCAGCCTTCAGAGTAATTGTGATGATTTCCAGATTGCAACAAGGTAAATTACAAGGGGTGTAATGATATCCAAGTCTCATGATATGTTGATATCGTGATATGGTGGGAAAGCTCACGATATTACGATATACAACAGAATAACAAGACTGACTCTAAAATGCTTCAGTCATTTGGTGCCACATTTATTGTCATTAGGGATGGAACGAAATCCAAATCTCTCTGGAGCAGATTTTCACCATAAACATCTCACTGAACCAGATTTATTAAAAAAAATTTTCCTCTAAAAATGCTTCACAGACTTAATCCACAGAATGAAGATGTAAAAGTGCTTAGAACAGTTATTTCTTCATGTCGTCTGCACTGAAACGGAGCAAAGGATCATGGTCTATGTAGTTCCCGCTGTGTTGTGGGTGGAGTCCTCTTTGATGCTGTGGGCCTTTTTCCTGCACCTGTCTTATTACCCGTCGTCCCTGCCATGGTGCTGCTGCCGAACCACACAGGAGATAATCTCCACTGATGTGCAGAGGGGAAGGGACACCGTGTTCCCTGTGAAAATCCACGACCATCTCCTTTGTTTTCTTTACACTGATGCACAGATCGTTTGTTCTGCCCCAGGCCTTCATCTGACAGACCTCCCTTCTGTAGTTGACTCATCGCTGTTGATGAGCTCCACCACGTTTGTGTCATCAGCAAACTTCAGTCTGTGAGTGGAAGGACAGTGAGCGACACAGTCCTCCGTGAGCAGTGTGTACAGAAGAGGGTTTAGGACACAGGCCTGGGGAGAGCCGGGCTGAGGCACAGGGAGGAAGATGTGGAGCTGTGGAGCTTTACGTTTGTGGCCTGTTGGTGAGGAAATCCAAAATCCAGTTGGTCAGAGTCCTGCTTAAACCCAGGGGAGTTTGTTGACCAATGTCTGTGTGATTATGGTGTTAAATGCAGAACTGAAATCCAAAAAATGAGCCTGACGTAAGAATCCGTTTTGTCCAGAAAATAGAATAATGAAAAATAACAGTGTTTTCCCATTTTATTGTTTTTCATTCTTATTGTTAAGTGAATTTCAAATGAACAAATGGTAAACAAACTGAAATATTATCTATTACTCTTATATTTAGAAACAAACTCATGTAGAAATAATAATGGTCCGTGTGTGGGACTGAAGATACATGACTAACTCCACTCTGGAACTCGGTATGTGTTTGCAGACACTGAAAATGTCTCTGATCTGGCCCAGATTTTAAAACTTATATCAGGTTCTTCATCTTGTTTTCAGATTTATTCTCTCCTTACTCGTTCTGAGATGTTTCATTCTAGTCTGAAGGTTGTTTATTTGAACAGAACTTGTCCAGTAAAATGATCTCGCTGCAGGACAGATCATTTCAATATAAAGTCATTTTCTGATATATTTAAGTGTTTAGATCTTAAATGTCCAAGTTTTGTTGCGGTGTGATTATTTTTGTATTATTGGTGGAGGTTTGGTACCTTTCGTATGAATCACGAAGGTCTTATTCCAGTAATTAGCGGCGGACGACCTGGAATACTACAAATGTTCGCTTAAATTCATATACGGACTGACTCATGCGTCTAAAAATAGTATTACTCTTAAACAGAAAGGCCAAGTTGGCAGAAGATGTTTATTTGGCCTGGAGGAGGGATGCAGGGGGCTGGAGCGATATGACTAACTCTGCTCTAAATATGTGTGAGCGGGAATGCTGCTGAACTGAGATATATTATGCAAAATTGACTTCTATAGCCTTTAATGCGTGCGGCTATTCCCGTCCCATATGCTTACTCAGAGTTGTAATTCGATTGATTCATGCATGTTTGAGTTCTAAGAAAATTTCAGTTTTTATCACAAATCTCCAGCCACAGCTCAGACGCTGCTTTTCTTTCTTTGTTATTGTTTAACAGGGTTTGGCGTTAGAAATACTTTTTACTTCAACCTAAACTTTTTCGGTCATGATTAGGATTGGGCAATATCCGAATTTTGATCCTGTTAAACCGTCTCAGCGTTTTCCCGGGGTTTACGGTTTTACTGTGACTAATTCAGAATTATTTAGACAGAAACAGAGTCTCAGCTTTATATTTGAAGATGAGGCACAAGTTCTGATCAAACTAAACTTTGCGGCGCGTTCGATCGCATCAGCATCAGTGCACGAGCTGTTTTTATCAGCGCTTATACTGTATGCAAATGAGCTGTATGTAAATGAGCCGTATGTAAATGAGCTGTATGCAAATGAGATGTATGTAAATGAGCCATGCGGATTGAAGTTTGGTTTGTCTAAAACGTAAACAAATGTGCCAAAGCTGCATTAAACACATTATTCCTCAGAGTCTAGAATGAGGAGGAAATGTAGAGCGGTGCAGAGGACCAATCACAGCCCTTATGTCTGCGGCGTTTTGAGGCGTCGTTAGAAAGTTCGGGAGGTGCAGGTCGGACGCTGTGCGTAGGAGCCGCACGTCCACACAAACACGTTTGGATCAGAACCATAAATTGGGCTTTACCGTCTCCTCCGTGAAAGTCTGACTTCGCCCTCGGGAACTTTCTCCTCTTCAGCCTCGTCCCCTCTCGACTCTCGGCTTCAGTAAAACGTCTCCATCACAAACTTTTGGGCTCAACATCCACACGAAGCGTCAGTCAGGTTTTTTTCTTCCTGCTGCGTGTGGATGGAAATCTCGGAGCGGAACCACGTTTAAGAGGAGAGAGAGCGGAGGGAGGAAGTCCTGCTGTGGTTTTAGCTCCTGATGCAGATTTTTATAATAATTACCTCCCGCCTCTAGTCATGATCCCTGGGGTTGTGGTCTGTTTTGTTTTGTTCTGTTTTGTAATGCTGCAAAAGTAGTTATGTACCTACTTATTCAGATATGGAAAATATTGCACACTCACCTTTATTAAATGGTCTTGTATTTGTTATTAAAAGAATTTTTTACCATCTTAACTGCGTGAAAAACAGAATTAGTTTGTTTTCGTGGTCCAAAGTTATTCCTCACTTCCCTTACACATTCTGAACATCCTGATTATTCACAGAGACGAGTCCGTCAGCACTTTTCTCAACTTCCAGAGGCCGTGTCAGTAAAGCTAAATAATATGCACTTCCTGAGAAATCTGACAAAAAAGGGAAAAGATTTTCATGGTGACAAAAAGGTGCCGTTTTCTCCACCAGAAAATCTACACAGTGCAATGTAAATATATTTCAATTGTATATTAAAATTACCAGACTAAATAGAATACGTGACAAGACGGCAGAAGAAAATGTGCATGTGCAGGTTTGAACTGGTTACCCTTTGGTTTAATGGCGGTCAACACACTAACCATGCTATTATGTTGTAATACACATATCTTCATTCTTTTTCAGTCTATCTGGTCCAAAATGAGACTTAAAAGCGCACTTAGGGCCCTCCTGCACTGCTCTTCCTCACATCGAGTGCATCTGGCTCTCTTCATCATCGCCACAATTAGCCCTGTGTTCGGAGATGAAAGCCCGGCCACTGTTCCGCCGCTCTCCTTCCATCTCTCCAAAGATTTTACCCAATCACCAGCGCGTCCCTCCACTCCTATTACCACCGGTGACTCACTACTTTCAACTGTCAGCGGCAGCGCGCCACGCCATAAATAATGTATCCCTCCGCCCGCGATCAATGGCCAAACACAAAGAGCGGCTACAAAGGCGATAGTGGCTCAAGGCTCTGTTTGATCACAGGCGCCGAGCTGCAGCCATAACCCGGCCTGCTTTTTGTCAACCCGCAGAGATGCAATTATTCCAGAGGGTTTGTGAGTTATGGTTGAAAGAGGAAATATTTAAAATCGGCTGCGGTGGTCTGAGTGAAATCTCTGTTAGGACATTTAGAGCGATAAAGGAACAGAACAGGTTTGTGCCCCAAAGTTATTCCTCTGTTACTCCTTATGCACTCAGAGAATCCTGAACGTTAAGAGTTCATGAGAATGGAGCTGTTTTGAGAATAACGCTCACAACTAGTATGCTAACAGTGCACTTCCTGATTGTCAGATGATTCAAATGCTTCATAATCACAAACGGAGCTGCTGATACAATATATCTGTGCAGGTGCAAACTAGGGGTGTAAGAAAAGACCAGTTCAGTGACATATCGTGATACTTCATTGCACAATTCTTGAATCGATTCAAAATGCATTGATTTTTTTAAATTATATTTTTCATTAAAATTCATTCGTTGCATTCGCTGTTTTCACGATTTAAAGAAGGTAATAAATAGTGTTTGTGTCTCTCCAGTTTGACCACAGCTAATGAACCTGTGCAAAGGCCAAGGGCAGAGCTAAATATAGAGCTGCCCCCCAGGGCTACAGGACCAGACCGTCCACACATTTAACGGAGGCGCGAGTCAAATCCGCTGCATCGGCCCATTAGTATAGCACACGTTCATTTTGTGGATCATTTCATAATTTTGTGAACTTAAACTGGGGCTAAATATCTAAACTCCGCCCACAAGCACATTTCAGACAGAGCTGCTAAACGGGGCAGAACCTGGAGGAGGAAAGAGGGAGGAGGGGTCTGGAGGTATAACGAACACTGTGATTGGTTGAACAGACTCCAATCTACACTTCAGACTCCGCCCCTGCAGCCAGATGTTTATGATCAGAAACATCTGTGATCAGGGCCGTTTTTTGTCTAACTATTTTAAATCTCAGAGGCCACTGACAGCAGCACTTTTGATTTAGACGTTTTTGACCAGATGAAGCACTTGCAACATAAGGTTTGGATTTTTCTTTCTTTCTAAAGTGCATTGTGGCATTTGTTATTGTTTTTCTGATCAGCTGATTGCGCCATCAGAGGCGTACTGTGCTAACGCTGGCGTTTGTTTAATACATCGGGACGTTAACGTGGACTAAAACAACCGAGTGGAACCGAAGCAGATTTGGACCATTGAAAAGGTGCTGAGGAATAAACCGTCAGGACACTTCAGGCCCGGTGAGACTCGCTCATGCACGTTCCCTTCTCGCGGTTGTCGAGGTGTGAGCCACATCCCTCTGTCCATCCCTGCAACCCCGTGGATATAATGTTTTGGAGATCACTTATATATTGGATTAAAAAAACCATTTTGTTTGGACCTATGGCAGGATTCTGACCGTTGTGCAGAGGCCAATCGACTAAATAAGTCCCACAGATGAAAGACGCTATTTGGGCGCGTGGACATTAAAGTGGTGCTATTACCAACTTTGTAATTTATGTGTCACGAAATGGTCTGATATAATTTAAAGTAAATGCAGCTATTGTTTTGTATTATTTACATGTGGATTAATATATGTTGTATACACAGTTAATTTATTCAGTTGTTTTAGCTGAATTTCGTGGTTTAACATGTCCCAGTAATGAGATAATGATCCACAGATGTCGTGGATTATCAGGCTCACAGTGTCTGAACAGGCGTCATTAAAATCGCTGCTTATTAATGAATTATTGTGGCCTGAAGCTAAACGGGGCTGGACCGGGTTTGTACTTGGACGTGAGACCGCGGGGAACACTCGGTGCAACAGTGGCCCTGGTGAAGTGTTGTTGTGTCCTTAGGCAAGACACTTCACCCACCTTCCCTCCAGTGTTTGTGAGAGTTTAGCAGCTGGAACCATCTCTGAGGATCGAGTGAATGAATAAAGTGCAGATTGTCATCGGCTTCATCAGAATAATGCATTATTACCAGTGCTGGAAACAGTGGTGCAGTGGTTAGACTCTACGCCCTCCAACGCGAAGGTCAGTGGTTCGATGCTGCTTAGTTTCCGAGTTAAAAACACATTGGGGACACTCACAATGGGGGTCTCTGTGTTTCTCCTTCTCTTTCTCTCTCCCTCCCTCCATCTCACCCCTTCTTATTTCCTCCATCGTCTCATCTCCTCGTCCCTTTCTCTTTCTCTCTCCTTTTCTCTCTATATCTCTTTTTCCTTGTCTCTCTATCCTTCTTTGTCTGTCTCTCGTTTTCTCCCTTTTCCTTGTCTCTCTCTTCCTCCCTCCATCTCATCTCTTTCGCTCCCTTTATCTGCCACTCTCTCTTCAATCCTCTTTTCAATTCCCTTCTTAATTCCTGGTGTTCCTCTCGTCTCATCCCTCATCCTGCTCTCCCCATCCCTTTCTCTCTGTCTCTTTCTCTCTCTCCTTTTGTCTTTCTATAGCTCTATCTGTTTCTCTTTCGTTCTCTTTCTCCTCCTTCACTCTGTTTCACTTTCCTTCTCTATTTCGCTCTCTCCTTCTCTGTTTCTATGTTTCTCTCTCCTGTTTCTGTCTCTCTCCTCTCTCTGTTTCTGTCTCTCCCCTTCTCTCTGTTTCTCTCTCTGTCTTTCTGTTTCTCTCTTTCTCCTTCTTTCTCTGTCTCTCTTTTACTATCTCTCTGTTATTGCCTCTCCTCTCTCTCTGGTGTAGTATTTGTTCTCTAACCTTCAGCTGTTCTCTCTCTAGAGGAGAGACGGGAGGAAGTAAAGTGGGATAGTAAAAGAAGGGAGATAGAGGAGGAGGTAGACGGGCATCGAGGGAGAGATAGAGGGTGGAAAAGTGAGAATCGGAGCGATAGAAGGAGGAGAGGAGAGGTGTGGTGCTCTGTCTGAAGTAGGTCAGGGCGAGTGGGGAGTGCAGATCGATCTGGAGTCGCTCAGATGTGCACAGGGTGATAGTGAGTGTGCCCAGGCTCTGATTCGCTCAGTGGGAGGATGGAGCCTATTCTGATCCCAGCGGGCGGAGGGAAGACGCTCTGTGAACGCTCGGGAGAGATGGAAGGAATATTTCAACTCATTCTCTTTACATTTTGGTATTTTCATGGCTTTTTAACCAGCTGTGGGTTGTGTATTCTTGTCTGTTTTCTGCAGAGATCGACCGATATGAGTTTTTTCCGTTGCCGATGTTGATTCCGATCGTTTAGAATCCAGAGAAACCGACGGCTGATAAACTCTACAGATATTCTAGGCCAGTTCTAATTTTCTGCCCCATATAGTGTGATTTAAACAGACTAAAACCCACCCACAGTTATCTATTTGCAGATTTATGGGTATTTTTAGACTCCAGTGTTACCCAAAACCAAATATAGCCCAAACTGGAGATTTAAGGTTGACACCAAACCTAAAAAGTCCATATATCAGATATATTTTATTAATGCTGTTTATGAGGTCTGCTCATTGTTTAACTTTCCCTGCACAGTGACGTCACAGGTAGAAGTCTGAAAATCTCCTGCACAGGCTCCATAAAGTCCACAAACCACTGTCAAAAACCATGTTAACCATGTTTTCCTAATAAAGGCGGTATTGTAAAGGGTTCAGCATGAAATACAAAGAAACAAAAAACAAATGCATATCATGACCAAACTGCAGCTGTTACTTGTTTCTTCTACGTGATCTCAGGTTCTGAAAGCTCAAGGCTCAGGTTTGAAAATACTGAGTGATAAAGTGCAGATCGACGGAAAGCACTGGAGCAGATTATCACTGAAGCATCGCCATCGACATTTAAAGCATAAAAATACACTTTTCTGAGCTCTTAACCACAGTATAATGAATCTCCCTTATCATAAACTTGTATTTGATTCATACATAAATGTTGGAGTAATTTCTCCTGAATTTAAATTCCATTTGCACAGATTAACTCTGCTCACTGCGCGGTACCTGGAAACTCGAGACCACAGCCGCCTGAGCCATTAGTGTGAACACGGTTACATAACTAATACATAATGTATGTCATAAAAACAGTGAAATGCAACAGAACTGAGTCAAAAGAGCTGTTTTATTGACACGTTTTGAACCAAGATGCAATGAAAAACAATTTAAAATCATCATCTGCTCACGTTTAACATTAAAGGAACTGTACCAACTTTTTACAGTCTTAAGCTCCGTCTTTACACGGTTTGCAGTGGCCCATAGTTCTACATCCTAATAATTCACAGTGAGGAGTTTATAAAGGCTTTTCACAATTCTGAGGCCAGTGTGGAGTTGTTATTTAGAGTCATAGTTAAGATAAAAACTACAGAAGCCGTGGGGTCTCACAGCAAATACAAACGCCGCAACAAAACAAAAAGCCACAGCAGAAGTGGTTATGGTCTATTTTCCACTGGACCAAGTGAGGAGGATCAAGTGGGAAATTATTTCCGACGGTCAAACAGTGACATCGATCCTGCCACAAAACAAGAAATGACTTTTACTCACGTTTCCAACTTCCTTCACTTCTCCGTTCCTTTACTTTTCCCATTCACTTCCCGCTTGGTCCGTCAGAAGAGAGTCCCGCAGTGACTTCCGTTGTGGCTTTTTTCGATGTGTTGTGACTTTTTGTTGTGTTGCAGCGTTGTCATTTGTTGTCCCGGCTTCCATAAAAAACAATTCTCAGAACATGGTATAATTAGAAGCAGAAAGTACAGAGACTTATTCTGGCCTCAGGAGCTGCTGATACCTTATATCTGTACTGAGACATATTCTGCTCTACATAAAAACAACAACAAACTATTGATAGACTTTAAATCCACGTTTAGCTTTGTCTTAATGAACTACTGCAGCTGATAATAATTTCACCTTATGAAAAGGAAACAGTAGAAACGCTGCAGTAGTTTTCACAGTTCATTTCTGAGTCTGGCTCCCTTGTTTCTGAGCCTGTTGTTGCGTTTCCACACAGGAAATAGGTCACACGATGTGATGCGTCTAGTGAAACCTGTGAGTGTGGAGTCAGCAGCTCTGTTCTGCTCTCACCTTCCAGAGCGACGGCAGCTTCACACCTCCTGTGGACACGGAATATTAACCTGCAGCCTCCGAGGGGTTGGATAATTGCACTTTTTTACCCTATTTTAATATTGTTTCCTCATCAAAATATACCTGAAGTTGTTCTTTTTTATTCATTCATTTATTTTAAAGCTGCACTGTGTAAATTTTCGGTTTAGAGTCTGTCACCTGTCTGTTTCTATGGAGATGTCACCACAGTGTGACATTAAACAGCTCTATTTTACATTTATTCGAGTACAGGTGATTTTTAGAGCTCAAAAATACCTATAAAACAGTGAGCGGGATCGCCTCTCCACAGATCTGACCTGTAACTCGGTCTGATTTGATCTCCAGGAAGATAAAAAGTTTTAATGCCAAACTGTGAAACATTCCAGATAAAGCAATAACATCTCCTGGGAGAGAAGGTTTGGAAAAATCCTCCTCCAGAAAAGTTACACAATATTTGGTTCCTTCTGGCATCTTATAGTGATTTTGAAAGCGTTTGCATGTTCTGCCTGTGTTTGAGTGGGTTTTCTTCCACTTCTTTCCCAAAACATGCACCATCGGTACATTTCACCAGCTGAAGTTGTCCTGACTGTTCCTAGTGCCTCCGCTCAGTTTCATTTCTCTGCAGCGACTCGTCAGGAATCAGAAACACTCGGCGGTTTGAACCCCGGAAGTTGTAGTCGTCGCTCGGGCCAATCAGCTGTGAGCGGTGAAGCCCTGAGGTCAAACTCCAGCTCCTCTGGGTCCTTTTGTGTCCAACAGGAAACAAAGCGTCCAGACGGATGGAGACGAAGACAGACATTTGTGTCGGTGACGATTCCCGACATCGAGGATTTAAAGCCGGAACAAAGAGAATGTTTGGTGAATTTTATCGAGGGGAAAGACGTTATTGTCCTTCTTCCTACGGGATTTGCTGTTGTGTCGGGATTTACTCTGACTCCACTGAGCGTCCGGAGCTTTACAGACGTCACCACCAAACAGCAGTGACTGGTTCAATCAGAAAAGTCCCTGTTTACCGTCGAGTGAACCAATCCTAAAGCTGCGAGGACAGTTTCCACCAAGTGAAACCGGCTCATGAATCAGCCTCATTCTGACTAAACGTCGCTCAAAATGAGTTTCAGAATGAGCCGTGTGCATCGAACTACAGAAGAGCTGCATCCTCTGTGAAGCTGCTTTTTGCTATTATCATTATCAGGATGACAAAACTAATTGAAACTAATGGAAAATGTATTTTTTAAACTTCACCTTTGTTATTGGAGCCGCCTCTGCTGATGGAGCTGTGAGTTTGTCGTTGTGAACACACTTTTAAATGAGTCCGGTGATGGTTTATTGGGCTTAAGAACGACACAGAAGAAGTCCAGAATTGTATCTATGACGATACAGGAAAAATGTGAACAGATCTTTTTTGAGTGCTCAGAGAAAACAACTTTGGATTAATGGATTCATAAAAGACGTGTGAATGAGACAAAACACAACTCCCGGTTTGTTTTTGCCGAAGGAACAGCATTAGAACACGGATAAAAGGTCAAAAAAGTCAATTCTGGACGATGTGTGTCCTTTAATGTCTAATGCATTTTGCACTCTACACTTTCTATAATGTGCTGTCAAATTAAACAGTTTATCTTTGAGTCCATCTTCCGATCACCGCTGAGTGCGCTGCCTTTTATTCTCCCAGTTAGCGCCTGTTTCCTGTACTGACACGACGGCTGCTGATGCGACGCGTTCGTACAAAGAAGTGAAATAAATAAGTGCTATAATGTGGCCATTTCTTCCTCCGCCGGCCCTAAGCTCTGAGTGCTGCTATAGCACAAATGTACATGAAGAGAGAGAGGAAGAGAGAGAGGGACGGAACGGAGACACTCGGGTTAAGGTTTATAAACTTAAAATGAAGTTGGTGTAAAGTAAAAGCCCTGTGTTATTACAAATGTGTTTTCGTTTTGACCCACAGTTGTAACTAAAATAATACGAGAAATTCATAAACCAAAATACATATTCCTCACCTCTATTTATCTGTCTATTTATCTTTCTATTCATCTATCGATCTATCGCTATATCAATCTGCCTATCTATCGATCTACTTATCACTCTATATCGATCCATCTATCGATCTATTTATTTGTCTATCTATTTCTATACTGTATATGTCTATCTCTCTATCTGCTTTCCTTGGTGGGGTGAAGCTAACTGGAGGCACTCCTGTCTGAATCTGTTCCTGTGTTTTTAAACACAGTCTCAGATATCTTGAGTATTAAAGGACCATCAGGACCATCTCAGGCTCTGGAAAATGTGCTGTTTAAACCCCTAAATCCAGTATTTTTAGATCTTAAATGTGTCTGTCTGTGTTTGCTAATGTATGCATCGCGTCACTATGGTAACTGAACCGTGTCTTGATTATAGTTTTGATTATTTTGAAGTATACGTGGAAATGTTATAACAGCTCAGACATTTCTAAAAGCCTTCTTTACTGATATTTTTCAACCGTAACGCCCTTTGTTTTGACATTTGCCAAAGGTAATAATGAACCACTAATGCACAAATGTAGAGCTACATCAGACAGAGATGTTTTAGCACCAAGGACAGCCCCGGTGTGGCAGTGGATACTTGAGCAGATCTATCTGTGTGTATTAAAACTAATTGAAAATGACAATGTAAACATAAAGTCACATCTTTTTGGACATGTTGCTTGATGCAGAAGTGGATTTGATTGGAAGTAGATCAGCTGTTTAACAAAATGGAGACAGGAAACTATGATTCCTGTCAGAATGCATTACAGCACCACGGACAGTTCTGTGCTGCAGTGATTGATGGTGTTGGTAAGTTAAGAGGAGCATTCATACTGTCCCACTTTAACTGTGGCTTTTAAACTGTATGTTTTAATCATATTTAATTAGTTTCTGTTGTAAGGTGACCTTGAATGTCCAGAAAGACGCCTAATAAATAAAATGTATTATTATTATATTATTATTCAGCTATGACTTCTACCATGAGAATATCCTGCATTTTTAGTCAAACCCAATGTAAAAACTTCTGTCATTGTGTTTTTAATAATATAACATACAGACAAATGACGAGCCAAGAAAAGGATGTCTATTCAAGCAGTTTCAGCACCGTGGACAGCTCCAGTGCTATTCAAATAGGTGAGCTGCACAGAAGAAAGGATAATTATATAATAATATTAACCATTTGGATGAATTATGGACAGAATCAATTTGGGGCTGAAATAATAAAGACAGGATCCACGTCCTGCTGTCGCCATGGAGATGTTAGCACTTTGCTAGGAATGTTCCACAGTACGGTTTAATAAGGCTAATCTATAGTGGAGATAAGGGTCAAGTTACAGGTCAGATCTGTGGAGAGGGATGCTTGCTCACAGTAATAATCCTGATGCAAACTTTTTAAGGTACAGTATGAATATTTTAAGCAATAAAAATATTTGTACTGGAATAAATCTATGCCATTCAAAAGTGCAAAAGTGAAACTGCACCCTTTAAAAGTCCTTCAAAGCGCGTATTTTCCATTTGAACACATTACTGATTATTGCGTCGTTGCACTGGCTTCCTGTTAATTTTAGAATTGACTTGAAGATTGTATTGTTTGTTTTTAAAGCCCCACAAAACATCTCGGACCTCCTCCAAATTTACTCCCCTGAGCGCTCTCTTTTAAGTCTATTCTTAAGACCCACATTTTTTCTGGCTTTTAATACTGCATAAGTTTATTTTTTTAACTTTATTTGATTGGTTTTATTTATTGCTATTCTCTGGTTTTGCTCTTATTTTGTTTTACTGGTTTTATTGTTTTAAGACTAATGTGATAAAATTAGAATGTTTTATTTTATCATTGTTATTGGTCTGTATTTGTGCAGCACTTTGGAAACTGTTCCTGAAATGTGCTGTAGGAATAAAGTGTAAAGTTTAGATTTGACACTTTTAATACATTTTACCAACTCTAGAATACGATCACTCTGTGTCCAAAGGGAAACTAAAGGTGCACTAATAATGAGTCGGATTATTTATACTGGTGATGAGACCCAAAACGCTCCCGACCGTCTGCATTACATATTATTAGATTATAAAATGTTGTGCTGCCGTCTGAAACCCTGTGAGAACTTTACGCTGAGAGGCAGAAAACAGGAGTTCATTTTAAACAGTTTGCAGCGTTCCAAAGTTCTTCCTCATTTACCTTGTTTCACCACCATTTTAGAAGTGCTTTTTAAAACCTTCAGAAACAGGTTTTTGGCATCACGTTAAAGGTAACAACAACTAGCATGCTAACCCAGACTTCCTGATTATAGGGCAGTAAAACCTCTAGACTTCCAGGACCTCTAGAGCTGCTTGCACCATAATATATCTGTACATCGAGACAGATTTGGCTCAAATAGATGTTAAAGTTGTTAAATCTAAAGCTCTTCACCCTCCTCCAAGTGGCTCTTCGAGGGATTTCTGAATTAAACTTACTGCGCTGAATAACTCAGTTTGATGGATTAAATGCTTCTTACCAGTGTAAATGTGTAATTCTGATGTCTGAGGGGCCGGAGTCCGAACAACGAGGAAAAGCGTTTGTGTTTCAGTTTGTGGTAAAACTCTGGAACTCTGAGTGTTGAGCTCAAAAATACCCAGATATGAAAATGTTTAAACGAAGATGTGAAGACATTTTAAGACCGATTGGATTTTTGTCCGTTGCCCGTGGAGTGTGGAGCTGAGTGAATGTTCATGGAGTTTTGTGTAAAAGTGAAGATGAGTTGTGGGGTTTTCTTTATGATTGTGCAGGTGGTGAGTCTGGAAAATTGTACATCGGGTCTGATCATTGTTTAATGTAGATTTTATTGTTGTTACTGATGTATTTTTGACCCCTGTGACCCCGACTTGTGGGATGGAAATGAACCTTTTGGCTACAATCTTTTCACATTTGTCACATCTGTGCATTAACCTGCACTGTCCCAATCAAATAAACGAATAAATAAAGATAAATTATCATAGCTAAGTGCACAGAGAAAGGAAATGAGGTTCATCTGTCACTGAATGTAACTTAAACATTTTGAAATGCAGTGATTTATTTTGTATCTGGAGTAAAGTCGCAGAAGCACATTATTGTTTCGATGGTTTTGTAAAAGGGGCTGGGGGCAAATAAGTGTTTGCTTCTCCTCATCCTTTTCAGAATTATTGATATATTTATATATTTGGCTGTTACTATTTGTATCTGAATGAATGTATTCTTATATTATGTGCCAAACTCTGTTCACTGATAATTGGATAAAAGCTCATGTTTTAGTCATCTGTTTATTTATTGAATAGGGACAGTGCAGATTAATGAACATCTACAGAGCTGCAGTGTAAATGTGCAGGATTATAGTAAAAATGCTCATTTCCTTCTGTTCTCCCTCTGCAGGCGGCACCTCAGATTTAACAGCAAAACAAAAACAGTGACAATAACGACAATTATAGACTTAAAGTGTCCACCGGTCTGGTTTTCCTTTAGCCGCTGTTTCAGGTGTGATGTGAAAGAGTCGCTGTTGGAGTCTCTCTTATTTGATTATGGGGGAATGTTCCAGAACTTGGAGCCTCTGACTCAGTCACACTTTGCCCGAAAGTCGTGCGTCTGTGCGTCCTCACAGTTCGTGACCCTCGTTTCTACTCACACTGTTTGTTTGTAACTGTACCTTATCTAAATCTTGTTGTGGCTCTTATAGACACTCGATTTCCTGCGTCTGAACATGAGCAGCTCTCCGGTATTTTCATTTTGTAAAGGAGCTCACCAGAGGAAAAAGGTTGGAGACCCTGATGTACAGGGTCTTTAAATAACCCACAATCATATTTCACTCTTTTCTCTGTGGCATTAAACATTAAAAATCACCTTTTAATTATGCTATGTACAAACGAGCTAATGTGAGACCTGCTCCCATCAGGCGTGTAATCGCTCCTCTCCGTGTCCCCGGGCTATGGTTTGTTTCCGATAACGGCCTGGATGTCGGTGTATACAGCGAGCAGCTGCTCCACGTCCATGTGGCGTTTTGTGATTTAACGCAGCGGACATTTTGTTTGGCTCTCCGGACCCGGCGTGAGCAGCTCTCGTCCATGTTTAGAATAATTAAAGCGGCCGTACAGTCCGGGTCTTTGTGATTGATGCTGCAGCTGGTGGAGCAGAGCTGTTCGGGGTGATTGGTACAACGGTCGCCTAACGCAGCCGGGAGCCACGTTCTGATGGACTTTACAGCTGATGTCGTCAACGTTCCTCAACGGGGGTGATGCTAACTTCAGGCACTGCTCAGAATGAAGTGCAGCTACTTGAGTTAGACTTTAGCCTGAGCTGAGAATAAAGAACGGACTGACTTAGCTGGAACTATTTTTCAGTTGAAGCCGCCAAACACTACAGGAGAATTTGTCAGATTTTGGCTGCGATTTCTTCTCCCTGAGTTCAGGAGGCGTGACCCGACTTTTTGTCTCCATGTGCGATTCTGAAGCCGCTGCTCCTCATGTGTGGAGTCAGAGTCAGATCAGAACCACCGAACATCAACAACGCGACGGAAACAGACGGTTAAACAGAGTCAGGGGCAGAGGAGCGACGGACACAGAGACGCAACAAATAAATTCAGGAAACAGCGAAAATAATGTTCAGATTTTATTTCTCACCTCTCATAAAGTGGAACATTTAAAGTGCAGCGTCTCATCCACATTATTATCCAGAGAAATATTCCACAAAATGGCGCCAGTAAAAAGTCTGGATAGTTCCTCCGTGTGTCTGTTTCCATCCACACAGCCACAGATCGAGGTGAAGCTGCAGATCAGCCACAGTGACTCTACTTCCTGTGGACTTTATCTCCTTTTCTGCTTTAAAAATCCTGGATCTGAAGTGTCGCTCCACATTTCACACATAATAATCCCACAGTTTGACTTGTGTCTAAAGTGGAAGTGCAGAGTCTGATCTTTGAACACTTCAGAGTCTCAGAGCGACTGGTTTTACTGTAGACAGGAAACAGCTGAGGCCATCACAGCCTCACAGCTTTAGACCCTGTGCTCCTCACACAGATCCTGCTGTCTGTGCTGTGTCCTTTTTGCTGCACGTTTAAAAACTGTTTAAGACTGAAAATCCCGTAGTGTGTGGAGACCTTTAGTCACTTTGTTGTTGAAAATCAAACACCTAAACAGGACCGTGAGCGCTTGTATTGATCAGAGGCACCTGAAAATGCAGTGTTTAAATCCATTTTTGTATTTTTCCTTGGGTTTTAAGAGCATATCTGGCTATGTTTGCTGATGTGGGCATTGTGTTGCCATGGTAACTGGTGAATATTCCTCAGTATAGAAACAGGCAGTTCAATATTGATTTGTTCTGAAACATGCGCTCGAGGTTCAACATCAGGGTGCAGATGTTTCAAAGGTGCAGTCGAACTCTTCTGGTGGAGAGTACATGCACCTGTCTCCATGGTAATAGTTTTAGTGTGTCCTGAATGTTCCACATTGTTGCATATTTACTTACAAGCGTTTTTATAGCTAACAAGTACATTGGTTTTTTAAACCTTTTTCAGGTTTGTGGAACTTCCAGTTAATGGTTTTCTGTCAAAATATGTGTGGAAATGTCTCCACCAGCTTCATAAATCTGCCCCAACGCCAAATCTTCATCCAACAAGGTCGACAAAGAACAGACTCTGTCCATGAAGAATTTATCCACAACGATCAAGGGAAGAAAGACGAAAACTTAAAGGAAACAACGACGAGCATCAGTGAAACGACTGAGCAACATGAACGTTCTGGTCCTGGAGACGTGTCACACAGAGTCCAGACGTCCCTGTTTCCCCGGGACAGTCCCAGTCCTGACCCTGTGTCCCCTGTCCCAGCAGATTTATCCAAAAGCACTGATTTGTCCGTTTTATACAAGAAATATCCCAGTGTCTCTATTTTTTACCAATCTGAACCTGCCAACAGTAATTTGTTTTGGTAAAATACAGAAAAGCTGCTTAAAAAAATTACCAAAATACAAAGAAAATGTGACGATACTGACAAATTTTCGTCATGAATGGTCCGAGTGCAGGACAGTTTTCCTTAATTCTGCACTCGAGTCACTATTTTATTATTACCAACCACCAAAAAACCGAGGATGTCCACGTTTTTATTTGAAAATCTGGTCACTTTATTGTCTCACATTTGAACTGCACAAATCTGTCTGTGCTCCACATCAGGAAATGGAGTTTTAATTGTAGAATCTGAATAAGTTCTGTTTTCTTCAGGACCAGAACGTTAGTGTTGCTCGTTAGTGTTGAAGTTTTTCGTCTTTCTTCTTTTGATCGTTGTGGATAAATTCTTCATGAATTTTTCTCGTTTGTCGACCTTGTTGGATGAAGATTTGATGATGGGGAGACAGACATTTACACACACATTCACCACAAAAAAACATTAACCAGAAGTTCCTCAAACCTACACTTCAGACCGCTGTGAAAAAGGCAGTAGACTCACATTCTTGTTTGAGTGTGGTTGCCTCTCCATAGATCTATCTTGCAATGCCATTTGCTTTTCACCATGGATACAGATATGTTTAATCCCAGACTTGGACTTAGACAAACTTTATTGATCCACAAGGGAAATTATTTGGACACAGGAACTCACACATCACAAAAATAATATAATAAAACATCTAAATACGTTGCAAAAAGAGCTGGTAAGGTGTCATAAGGCATAATTATATAAATGTGTATGTAAAAGTCAAAATAAAATAGAAAAATAAGTAATAAAATATAAAATCTCAGTTATGTACAAGTTAATCTCCCTTAAAAAGTTACACAGTGCACCTTTAAATGACACGAATCCCTTCCTGTAGGCCTACATTTCCCAGCAGCTCCCTCTCCACCGCGTCCATGTAAACACGAGTTGATTTTCCACAGGGATCTCCGGCTCTCCTCGCGGATCAGGACCTAATCTCCGATGGATAACGTTAAGAGTTCTGCCTCCCCTTTAAGGCGCGCGGATTCTCTGTTAAGCGAACTACAAATTTGGGAATCACACGTCCCGACGCACAAAGAATACAGATGTGTTTTGTGTCGCGCGCCGTAATTCCTGGTGTATTTTTGGCAGCGCTTCAGTTCGCCACAGATTAGCGTCTGCGCGGATGCATTAGTCTAGGGTTAAGAAACAGGATTGAGAAGGTTGTCCCGGAGATTCCCCAAAACCGTATTACACAAGACATTATGGAAATATCTTTATTTTTCTATCAGTCCAGCTTAACCTCCAGCAGGTCTTCTGAACTGCTGCAAGGTCTTATCCATACAGCAAAGCAGAAGACGAATAGGCCTTTTTACGACTCATTTTAAGGTGCAACGTTTCAATTTGTTTTTGTTTTTCAAGCTTTTTAACCAAAGTCCACAGACAAATCTTCTAATTCAAAACTAAACTCTTAAAGTGGGATTAAACACCTAAACGATGTTTCAAATGGAGCTGTTTAACTGGGCAGAACCTGGAGGACTAAAAGGTGAGACTGAGGGGAGAGGAGGAGCAACAGTGTGATCGGTCTAACAGGGATTCTCCTGCCATCAAAACCGTCACAGGATCCACCGCCGGTTCTGACATCCCTTTGTTAAAACATGTCTCTATTTAGACATCTCACTGAGCTTTAGGCGATATGGTGCTGTCCGCAGATCACCTACATGTGGCCACACCGGTTTGCCAAAGCCCGTCAGATATTTGAAGCTCAGCAGGGCCTGGTCTGGACTTGGATGTGAGACCGGTGGAAATTCCAGGTGCCACAGGGGGGCGCCAGTGGCAAAACCACTGTGTGTCCTTAGGCAAGACACTTCACCCACATTGCCTAGTATGAGAGTTGTGTGTGAGATGGTGGTGGTCTGAGGGGCCGATTCTGTCAGTCTGCCCCAGGGCAGCTGTGGCTACAATAGTAGTTTACGTCAGTGAGTGTGGAGTGAATGGCCTGGACTCCCTTGAAAAAGAGTGAAGAAAAGTGAATGCAGCACAAAGGGCCCATGCAGCCTCCATTTTAGATTTGATAATTATATATTTAGATTTATATGCTCGACTTTTCCTCGGCTCGCTGTGAGGACATTTTCCCGCTGTCTGATCTCCTCTGTGGCTGAAGTTTTCTCTGATCAAGTTTTTGCACCAGCCCAAGCATCTTATGATATATGAGTGCACAAAGTATAAAAGGCTCTCACATTAATATTATTCATGACGGAAAAGCGGTGGGACACTTGTAAAATAACGTTTATTCAGCTACTTCGACAATCATGGAGGAAGAGCAGCACATAAGTGACCGTCATGTTTGATGTCACGCAGTAGTTTGCACTGAGATGAACAAAAAATAGTTTTAAGAGGTTTTAAAACACCATGTACAGTGTTTATTAGCCAAAAATGTATTCTATTTATTTATTTAACCTTTATTTTACCAGGCAAAACATGAAGAACAAATTCTTATTTACAGTGTTGGCCTGGGAACTGTAAAAGCAACAGAACACGTGCTCTGAGTGATCATTTCTGTCTTTTATTGAGAACACATCAGGGAGAATCTTTTTTGGGTGTTTTACTAATTCAGAAACAATAAGCAATACGATAAAGTTCATCAACAATACAATTATCAGTAATATAATCCAATACATGTGCATATGTATATTGATATGTACGTGTTAAAACATATAAAAGATGGTGTATTGTATTTATAGGTTCACATTTCTGGTGGAGGATCAGCAGGTGAAGCCTCGAGCCTGGTTATAAATTAGATCTGTGGAGAGACAAGCTCACTGTAAGAATGTGTGTTTAACTTTTAATGCCATATACACATCTGCAGACACTCGATTTACTCCTTTAATGAAGGCGAGTAAGAGAAAGTGACTCTGTGGTGTCAAGTATGTGTGGCTATATTCTTTTCATTTAGCGTTCCTGTAAGTCTCCTGAACTGCTGCAGGGTCTGCACTGCCAGATAAGAGGCGTGGGTTTAATTAATCATAAGTCAATGAGGTGTGAGTGCGTTGCGTTCGCCGTGATGGAGCCGGCCTCTCCTCTACATGATTATCACTGCGTCTGCATAAAACACCATAGATACTCTGGCAGATAATGTACGCACAGAGGCAGAGCGGAACATGGGAGAAGATGCAGAGGAGATAAGTAAACATGTTCTATAGGAGAAGATGAACCCCGTGATGTGAACGCTCTTCAACATTATAGAATGTAATTATAGATTAAACACGCAGGTTGGATTCACATGGGGGATGTGTGGAGTTTGCATTTCTCTTGCACTTATCTCCATCAGCAGTGGTGTCCCAGTGCAGATTTTGGGGCCAAGTTTGACGTCTTTTTTATGAATTGTTAATGTTTTTCTTTTCTTTTTGAGATTATGTGGAGTATGAAGGTCGTCCCTCAGAAAATTTCTAATATGACAAACTGCCCAGCAACCAAATACCTGCAGAACTGGACTGTCAAGTGATAATGTCATGATTTGGTTTGGCTTTTTTCTTCTGTCTGCTCCAAAGGAATTCACCTCTGAGTCACTATAATGTCACTTTGCCAGATTTACAGGTCCTGTATTACACAGAATGGATCCTTGTGAGCTTTAAGTCATGTTATAATGCTGTTATATGGAGCCATGTTTGGTTTCCTTCACACGTCTTTGAGGAATCCTTTATTATTATTATTAATTTGTCCACATCTCCAAAGCTCAGAATGATCTGGTCCACCTTGTGATGTCATGTAGTGGTGGTTTTCAAGTTGACAGTGATTCTAGTGATGGTGTATGGAGTTTAAAAACACAATAGACAATAAACACAATAATACAGTTCCTCTATTACCACATGACATGAGAATCTGAGCTGTGTCTGAGTAGGTTTTCCTTCCACTTCCGACCCCGACTGGCGCCCCCTAGTGCCTCTGCTCAGTTTAATTTCTCTCCAGCTCTAGGTTAGAACTATAATAAAGTTTGGAAGATGAGTCTAAGATGGCGCTGTATTGTTTTCAACGCCCTCATTGGCGCATGACCACAAAAAAGATTTGCACTTCTGCATTTATTTCCTCGTTTGTACATTGACTTCCTTGTTTGCAGCCCAACATGTGACATCAGAAATGAGCTGCTGGAGCGTGGGCTCATAGTGGGGCAAGGAGAACAAAGCAAATTTTTAGGCGCTTTGACGATTAATTTTTTTTTAAATTTCATATTGTAAAAATAGAAGAAACGGAAGAATCCTACAAAATCCGGCCTTTATGAAAGCTGTGGATGCACTGTCTGTGCTTCTATGGGAGATTTTTTCTTGGGCTGCAGGACGTCGCTCGGTCATACATCAATCTGTGGTCACAGACAGAGGGGGCGTGTCTTATCCAGCTCTTATTATACATCCATGATCAGAAACACTCGGAGGTTTGAACCCCGGAAGTTGTAGTCGTTGTTCAGGCCAATCAGCTGTGAGCGGTGAAGCCCTGAGGTCAAACTCCAGCTCCTCTGGGTCCTTTTGTGTCCAACAGGAAACAAAGCGTCCAGATGGATGGAGATGAAGACAGACATTTGTGTCGGCGACGATTCCTGATATCGAGGACTAAAGCAGGAACAAAGAGAATGTTTGGTGAATTTTATCGAGGGGAAAGACGTTATTGTCCTTCTTCCTACGGGATTTGCTGTTGTGTCGGGATTTCCTCCGACTCCACTGAGCGTCCGGAGCTTTACAGACGTCACCACCAAACAGCAGCGACTGGTTCAATCAGAAAAGTCCCCGCCGACCGTCGAGTGAACCAATCCTAATGCTGCGAGGACAGATTCAGGCTGATGAATCAGGCTAAGAGAATGCAGGTTTGTGTGTTAAAGACGTGAATGAAACAAAACTCTAGGTTTGTGTGCGATGAGGAAACTGCATTCTAACATAGATCAGAAAATAGCATAATGTAGATGCTTTAAATCAAATGTATTATGCTTTTATTCATATTAAGTGATTATGTAGGTCATCAGTTTTCTTTGTGTTCACTGTAAACTGTGATATTGATCTAAAACAAGGTCATAATAGAAACAGGACCATTGACTTTGATTATAATGCACAGTGCAGTGAGCTATCCAATAACCAGCCCCTGACAATAGGCTGTGTGTGGAGATACGCAGTGACGCATGTACAAAAACCTATTTAAACACAATCACAGTTATTACCCAGCTCTGAATCCCACGCTTCAGACACACACAACACATTAAGCCTTGTATCCATTGATTTCCGATGGCTCCGACACGATTCCAGGTCTCTTCTGTATGCACTGGCATGTCCCCCAACCTCCAGCAGCTCCCTGCACTCCTCCTCCCCCACCGCTGCATAGGCGTGCTTCTTATGGTAATGGGTTTCATGCTTAACCAAGCCGTGGAGCAGGTAGCGGGCTGTTTTCTGGTGGCTAACGCCGGAGCAGCCTTGACGAATGTGGCGGTTCAGCTTTTCCGCGGGCCCTTTGCAGATCAGGAGGGGAAAGCGATTGGCCTTTTCCTGCGTTTTTGAAATCAAGGTCACCGGGAGCGCGGAGTAAATCAGTTTGAAGGCTCAGCATGGAGATGGTGCAGTGGATAGTGGGATGAGGCTGGGGTAGCGTCACTTATGGGATGGCTGTGTTAGAGCAGAGGATTAACGGAGTAACTGTGTGTGAGGCTGGTACATACAGTTATACTGCACATGGGTGGAAATTATTTAGGCTGTGCTCATACTTATACACACCAAATTAAAAAAAAGTAGGATCTAGTACCAGTTTGGATCTAGACGAGTTGCTAAACATATCCTAACCTTAAAGGTCCTATATTATTCAAATTCTGAGCTTTCAGCCATGTTATAATGCTGTTACCTCATCAAAACATACCCAGAGTGTAGGGTTGGTATCAAAAAGGAGCAGCGTTCTCAGTTTCATTACCGTCATTAAAAAAATCTGCACCGCATAAGGACCTAATATAATATCAGGAGCATTTTGGCTTCAGGGGAGAGATGCAAATGTTGAGGAGCTCCGACCCTGCGTCAGGCCAGATCCACCAGTCGCTTCAGACACGGGAACAGCAGGACTTTCTCCCTCCGCTCTCTCTCCTCTTCAAACGTGGTTCTGCTCGGAGATTTCCATCCACACGCAGCAGGAAGAAGAAAAAAACCTGACTGACGCTTCGTGTGGATGTTGAGCCCAAAAGTTTGTGATGGAGACGTTTTATTGAAGCCGAGAGTCGAGAGGGGACGAGGCTGAAGAGGAGAAAGTTCCTGAGGTGAAGTCAGACTTTCACGGAGGAGACGGGAACTTCTCCGGGGTCTGTCAGATACAACATGCTGCAGTGGAAATATCACACGCCCTGGACTGTCGCCTTTTACTTTTTATTCTGAATCTGCCTCTTCTGCATTTTTCTTGTCTCGGCGAGTCCCAGATCATTAAATGGAGGGAGAAACACGCTGGAGAAGTTTGGTTTGATCAGAACTCGTGCCTCATCTTCAAATATAAAGCTGCTCTTCTGTTTCTGATTGTTTTTAATACCGTAAACCCTGGTAAAATGCTGAGAAGGTTTAACGGGATCAAAATTTGGATACTAACCCAACCCTACCGAAGTGTGATGTTTGATTATTTATTTGTCTGTTTACATCTCCAAAGCTCAAAATGCTCCTCAGTAGTAGTTTGCAAATCAACAGTTTCCTTTTAGCTTTTGTTCAGTAAAGATTGCCAAACCCAGGGCTGAAATGATCCAAATGATTCTAGTGAAGGTGTGTGGAGTTTAAAAACACAGTGGAGCACTTCCTGTATCACCACATAACATCACAAGGTAGAAATAGTAGTAGAAGTGTTTTCTGTTTGAGAGAAAAACGCAATAACAAAACACAACTTCATGAAAGTTTGTGATGAGGACACAACATTTTGACAGATCATAAAATCGAGTAACATGGGCCTTTAATAAAACAAAACAAATACAATGTGCCTGCATAACCACCAGGGATGTAACAATAATGTAAATATGATTATATCATCTCTCAATAATCTGGTGGAGCTTCACAGTATCTGAATCCCAAGTCTCTTTGCTTAAATGAACAGTTCTGATGCAGAAATAGCTAAAAACACTGGGAACTACATAGACCATGATCCTTTGCTCCATTTTGGTGCAGACGACATGAAGAAATAACTGTTCTAAGCACTTTTACATCTTCATTCTGTGGATTAAGTCTGTGAAGCATTTTTAGAGGAAAAAGTAGAGGAAATATTGCAATAAATATGGTACTGTGAGATGTATACTGAATATGAACAAACGAAAGAAAGAACGAAAAAGAAAAAACAAATGAAAGAACAAATTAAAGAACAAATTAAGTAAAGAAAGGAAGAACTAAAGAAAGAAAGAACAAAAAGAAAAAATGAAAGAAAAAACTAAGAAAGAATGAAAAAGAAAGAACAAAAAAGAACAAAAGAGAGAAAGAACAAACAAATGAATGAAGGAAAGAAAGAACGAACAAACAAAAGAAAAATCTTGGGAAAATCTGGTCCAGAGAGATTTGGATATCGTTCCCTCACTAATTGTTATGTAGAATATCACAGTTGTTCTTTTCTTGATGAATGAAACGATGTCGAGTTGATTAAAACGTGATCGTCCTGTTTGTAACGTGATGCCTGTCGCACTTCTTCCCTCGCTCTGTCCGTCTGTATTTCCTGTATTTCCGGTGTGGAGGCAGAGCCGGTCCTCACACTCGCTCTGAGCACCGGGGCTGAAGCAGATGTTTACCCAGAGTCCAGGTGGGACAGAAGCAGCCGACTCAAACCGCACAAACACGAGAACCACAGACTGTACCAGATGGCGCAGTAATGGGCATTATTACACAGGAACATATTTGTATATTAACAGCAGAGTGTGGATGGGATCTGCCAGCAAACAGCATGTGCTTTGTTTGCTAACACAGTGTGAATTTACTTATTTAGCACAGGTGAGACTATTCCCCAAGTTTGACTGGTTTGTTGAGGTTTAGAATTGAATATGTTGGTTGGTTTTAGACGGGACATACTGCAGGTAAAGGTATTTTCACAACTTCCCCAGGAGCTGTACTGTTCTTCAGCCCATAGATTAAAGATTAATCACACTCATTTTACTACTCAGTCGTTATTCATGGGCTTCAAGTGACGACTGTAGGCAGAGTAATTAAAAATGTCACTATTAAAATGGATCATTGTTAAAAAGCAAAGAAAAACATAACTCACCCATCTCAGTCTGAGCTGGAGGATTTGAGCTTTGGTGCATGTTTGGGGGTTGATGGCCACCGACCTCGGCGTCATTATCGACAGTGATTTTAAATTTGACAAACACGTGAATGCGGTTGTAAAATCTGGTTTTGATCATTTGCGGCTTTTATCTAAAATGAAACCTTTTTTTATCTTTTAAATAGGGTTAGATTAATGCAATTGTTTCCCGATTTTGTCCCTTCTACACATCCATAGACGGCTCCTCTCGCTGTTTCGCTGAACTTCAGAGCGCCATGTTTCAGTAAATTTACTGCCGTGATGGAGAAACAGGACTGAGGCTTCTGGACTGTTGAACGGTTTATTTGACTTTAAAAAACTTCCACATGGTACAATTTACAAGTCAAGAGTTAAATGGCGCCTGTGTCGAGCAGAGTTTCAGCACCAGCGAAGTGCGTCTGGTCTAAGTTACACCTCCGAGCTAAACACCCAGGTGCACCCGACCGAGTGAGTCTCAGATCAGACAAACGATGACAGACCTGTGGATAATCACACGTCAGAGAAAATAACTGCAGCAAACGCTAAACGGGTATGAACTGCTTCACATTATGGCTTTAAAACGGTCTTTAAATGCAAAAATAACACCATTTTAAACACGCAATTCAAGATGCGATTGATCACGATTAACTATGGAATTTCGGATCTTAATCGAGATTTTAAAAATAATCGTTTGACAGCCCTAGTTTTAAATCATTTGAACAGGTCACATAAGGTTTTATTTCCTCTCGTTTAAAATCCACTTTTACTCTGTGGCTTTTAACACCGTGTGAGTTTGTCTGCTCCTCTGTGTCTTTCATTCATTTTCATTCATACTTATTTTAATGCTATTTTGAGATTTTTATCGTGTTGCTTTAATTTGATTTGACTGGTTTTATTGTTTTAGGACTGATGTGACAACATTTGAGCTTTTCTCTTAGTTTTATCTCTGTGCAGCACTTTGGGAACTGCTCTGTTTGTAAAATGTGCTACAGAAATAAAGTGAATTTGGATTTGATAGAGGAAACCGAGTGCCAGCACAGGGGTCCCAACCTGTAGCTCTGCCTTCCAAGTGGATCGCCGAGGGATTTCTGAATTATACCAGTGCACTGAATGACAAATATTTTGTTCATTTAGAGTAACCAGACGTCCCCACTGCTGATTTCCCACTGCACAGGCCAAAGCCCAAAAGACTCGAACGTCGATGTTGTTTCTAATCCCGTTTATTTACCAGTGAATTATAATTGTTGAAAAACGCTAAAAAATACATTCCCGAACCATTTTCTTTGAATAACTTTCTGTTTCTCTTCTTCACCGTCAGTAGTTGATTCTCACTTGTTGCTTCTGGAGTCGACGATCGAGTCTTTTGGGCTTTGTCCTGTGCAGTGGGAAATCAGCAGAGGGAAGTGTGAGGTGCTTATGAAGTTGTTTTCTAACGTTTCCAGACACTAATGAGTGAACCAGGCAGAGCGTTTGGTTTGTTAGACTCGTGGCTGTTGTCAGATGGGTTAAAGTGGTGTTAAGCTTCTTCAGTCTGAAGCAAATTGGCGTTTTACGTGGAAGTTCAGAACTTGTTTAAATAAATCAAAACAATCATAGAATCGCAGAAATAATATCCCAGGTTTGGAAACACGGCTCTGTCTGCAAGCCCGGTTCAGTAGTTTAAAGTAAAGGCCCATCTGAACTATCTACTCCATCCTGCACCTTAAATCCACCCTGTACAGTGTGTTCTTTGGGATTATTCAGTGATCAGAGCAGCACTGAGCTGTGCTGTAGTCTGTAGTCACCAGCCCTTCCATAATCACTGCTGCTGATTGGACCCGTCCCACGCTGGCAGAGCTTTGGGCACTCTGGCTCCGTCCCCTCGCACTTTGGTCTTCCATAAATAACCCGGGCCGCAGACAATGAGGAAGTGTGAGCGGACACAAGGAGGAGGCCGAGCGCGTCAATAAGGAGCCGCCAGCCGCTCGTCGCCCCGACAAAAGCGGCAAAGTGCGATTTGTTGTTGAGAACACAGGCAGATTGGAGGGTGAATGCGAGCGTGACATCGGCGGAACAAAACGTGCGGCACTGCGGAGGCGAGATAAGGCAGCGCGAAACCGAGGTACCGAGAACACAAGATGGTCGTCAGGACTCGGGAAACGGCTCAGGATAATTCATTCAGGGCTATTTGTGTAACTACAGTGTGTGAGTGAGTACAGTACGAGCCCGGACCTGGTTTTTCATGTATTTGAGCTTCAGACTCTGCAGTGACGTCACATAGGGGGAGTTTTACAGGTATCAGTGGAATATTCACCACTCATTTTTTAATGTATTTGTATGAATGAATGAAATAAACAGTGTCACAGTATTGAACAGACAAGAAATGAATGAAAAGGAGCAGAAAGAAGAGTCGTCTTATGTTATTTGCCTCCTTTTTCTTTTTTAACACTGATAATCACTGTGAAACATTTAATTTCAGTCACAATTATTCATCAATTCCAAACAGAAACCTTCACTTTTACGCACAACAGCTTAGTTTTTCTTTTCATACATTTCTTTTCTGTATTTTACCCAAACAAATGCCTCTTTGCTGCTGGCAGGATCAGATTGGTCAAAAATAGGGACACTGGGACATTTCTTGTGTAAAACTGGGACAAATCAGTGGTTTTGGATAAATCTGCTGGGGCTCAAAAACTGGGACTGTCCCGGGGGAAACGGGGACGTCTGGACACACTACATTTTCAGCAAAACAAACAACTAAATAGATTAATTCTGTACATTCCGGACAAGACAGTGACCATAAAGAAAAGCACAGCGCAGTCCCCTCCACTAGAAAAGTTACGCAGTGCTTCTTTAAAGGTCCAATATTACGCAAAAATGGACTCTTGTGAGTTTTAAGCTGTGTTCTAACATGAAAAACACACCTGGAGTTGTGTTTGTTTCATTCACATGTTTGAGTAGCTCTTCAGTATCAGTCTGTCTGAACCTCCAAAGCTCCAGACGCTCTGTTCCACCTTGTGATGTCATGAAGCGATAGTCGTTTAAGTGTTTTCAGTCTGAGAGAAGAACTAAAGCGTAAATATGCAGAGTTTGTGTGTTAAACATTTGAATGAAACAAAACACAACTCCAGGTCTGAGGAAACATTAGAACATGGATCAGGAAATAGTGTCACATGGGCCCTTTAAAAGCTCAAAATTAAAAAAAATTCAACTAAATCAAACCGAAATCTTCCCTTTTATGCACAACAGCTTAGTTTTCTTTTTCATACATCCACACCGCACTGGGTTTAATGTGTTTTTTTCAAAGGCTGTCATTGTACTTGATTCTTTGGTTTCTTTTTAAAGACATTTCCAAAACTTTGAGTCTGAAGCTGGGATTTTTAAACATTTTTAAACTTTTAAATTGTAGTGTCGTGTTCTTACCTCAAACACACTGTGAATATTTACAGGAAACACTCTGCACTTTGCTTTGTACAGGACTTTGAGGATTTTTAAGTCAACGATATCACACATTTTCAACACTTTAAGTTGAACAGAAAATGATAGCATATTTAGTTTTATTGCTATGGCGACGCTCCAACAACTTTTTCATAATTTTTTTCTTCTGAAACCAGTGAAAAGGCAAATGATTTTATACTCAGCTTCAGTCAGAGTCCCTGCGCGGCATTAAAAAGCATTAAGCTGAATTTCCAGTGGCTTTAACAAATATTGGCAGATGTTCCAAAAATATTTCTTGTATCGAGCTGCGTTTATGAAAATACGTTGGAGGAAGTTCATTTTGCTGTCGTAAATGTAGCTTAACGTTTATGTAAATACTTTATATATGCTGAACACGGCACATGGGGGAGATTCTGGGTTTCTTCATGATTAAAGAGGATAACTTAAAGTCCGGGAGCAGCGAGACTGGGTTCTTCTTTTAATTTGACAAGATTTTGCTTTATTGATTGACTGGTTTTATTATGAGTTTGTGCCAAGAGAGAAACAATATTCATACGTACGACATATACAGTGTAAACAACAGACGAGCACAATTCACAAAGGAGCGGGATGAAGAAAAACATATAATAACCCAAACTTGTTCATGACAGTTTCAGAAATGATATAATAATAATACGACTTAGAAATGGCAAAATACATACAACATACAAACTCACTTATTTCATATTTACACTGTTTTCCTTATGACTTATTGTATATATTTGAGATATTTTTTTTACTTTTTTCTAATTATTTTGACTTTTACATTCATATAATTATTCCTTATTGACACCAGTGGCTATTTTTATTGCTCCATATTTAGGATTTATTATCACAATTCACATTTTTTGCCCATTGTTGTCATATTACATTGTGACGTGATTATATTCACCTCCTGTGTCCAAATAATTTCCCTTGTGGATCAATAAAGTTTGTCTAAGAGAAAGAAAATGAAGAGCACTTGAGCTCTGAATACAGTTTTGAACACACCACATTTATAAGTTATAATCGTGTCTTTTAAAGAGCTGTGGACAGTTCCTTTAAGGCCACGCATCACGAACTTGTTATTGTGTTTTTGAGCGTTTATGGATCCACTATTCTCGGATTGAAAAGCAAAGTAAGAAACGAATCAAATATTTACACCAGTGGTCACTTTATCCCGGTTCCAAGTGGAGTCCGTGTGGTCAATGTTGTCTTGGCCGGTGTGCGCGGCCTAAACGCTCGGCCTTTAATTCAGCGAGCAAACATTGGACAGGAGTAAGTGCGCAGAGCCAGACATCGACTGTGGAAACCCACGCATAGATCCACCAGGCCCGAGCGAAACACCAGCCTTTTCAAACGATCCCGGCTTTTCTGAGCGGAACGGAAACTCCAGCTCCAACTTTTACTGATGAACATCCCCGAGATTAAAAGAAACTCTGTGTATGTGAACGGTTTGGATCTTAAAAGAATGAATTTGTATGAAAAGGCTCTGGAGGACTAAAGGGGACAGTAAATTTGCTCAATGCATTCAGTCATAGAAAATCATTTTGTCTTTTATTTATTTTAATGCTTTTATTTTACCTTTTTATTATTTTATGTACATTCTTGCTCTTATTTGATTAGCCTAAGTTTATTATTTTTACGAGGACTAGTGGAGGCAACTAGAGCTTTTTTTATTTGTATTGAATATGCTTTTTTTATATTGTGCAGCACTTTGGAAACTCTTTTGTTTATGAAATGTGCTGTAGAAAAGTGGATAATATTCTAAGCCTTCTTAAAGGTTTGGTATGTTTGGACAGTCTTGAGTATTTAGAATTTAGAATTATCAGGAGGGTCTATGGTAGTAAACCAAAGGTCCTGTACCAAATGTTTCTGAGCAGAACGTGTCTTGCTGTCGTACAAATATACCATATTTTTGGGGCTATAAAGTGCACTGGATTATAAGGTGCATTAACAAATCTTGCACCAAGTGACGTTTCAAAACTTTTAACCCCGTACAAGCCTCCTGCAGCCTTAGACCCTCAGGTCCCTGTGGCTGTTCCGAAGTCCAGGTTCCGGCCAAGACCAAGTTTTTTTCTGCCTGAGGAGATGAGGCTGCACCATCAGAATCATCTTCTAAATCACTTCTTAAAACCCATTGTTATCGGTTGGCCTTCCTTTAGTGAGTTTTAGTTCTTTTTATTCCCTACTTCTTTTTATTCTCTTTTATTTATTTATTTATTAGAATTAATCTGTCTTGGTGAATGTGTGTTCACCTTCTGTCGTCCAACGCTCTCAGGCAGCTGCAATTTAACTTTGAACGACCCATTGAGGTTGGAGGTTCTTTAGTTAAACCACCCAGAATGACGGCAGCACCGAGTGAGTTTGCTTCTCTTGTGAGTCAGTGTTTCTGATCGGGGCCATTTTGGGCCCCTCACACACTGCATAATATGATGTTGAAGCAGGACGTGTTACTCCACGAGGCTCCTGACTACGGTCGCCGTGATGCTCCAACAATCCGTCCAGCAGAGCGGCTTCGTAGCTTAACAAAGTCGTACTAAGACATTTTGACAGATTTTTAAGCGCCGTGGACCACATAAAATCGGTTCAAGGTCAGTGAACACAACCAGAATTAATAGGCGAGTTTCAGCTGACGTCATTGTTATTAAATGCTCCTGTTGCATGATGGGAAATATTGAGGCAGCGGCAAAAACCTAAACACAGTTTGTGACTTTGCATCTCTCAGTTTATCAGTGATAATGGTGAATTCCTGCTGCATTTTCGGACGCACAAATAGAAGGAAGAAGGAAAAGGTCTTTTCCGTATTCCGCGTGAAAAGAAACACCAACGTCAGATTAAACGACTGACTGTGGAACCCAACAAGAACGTGTATATTGGGCCCATTTCTGGACAGGTTTGTGTATTTCTTTAAATTTAATGATTTTATGATTTATGATTTACCTCCTGTGGGTTCACCACCTGCAGAGGGGTTCATAGGGGGTCAGGTGCTATGAGTATTGGGCAGCAAACTGCCCTCGCGACCCAGCCGGATTAAGCGGGAGAAGATGGATGGATGGATGATTTATGATTTTGCTGTGAACGACCCAGGAGTTTCCACCAAGTAACTGTGGATATCGCCGAAGTGGATGTTCGGTCACATAGTTGGCGATTCAGAGCAGAAATTTGCTTTCGTCCTTTTCAATTTGTCTGGGTTAAAGGCGGATTTGTCGTCTTCGATGCTCATGACTAATTTCTGGTGAAGTCGTCTTTGGTCCTCTACAGTTACAGTGGATAAATCACCGGGATCGGTGTTTTCTCGCTACGTTCGCCATGTTTCTTGCTGCCGGCCAAGATATTTCCCAGCTGCAATGTGGGCTTCTGTCAACAATGAAACTTGCCTATCTGGATTATAAGGTGCACTGTTGATTAAAGGAATTTAAGCGCACCTTATAGTTCGAAAAATACAGTATTGTAAAACAGCTCTTGAATTAAAAATAAGTCGACTGTGTCCCATCAGTATCTCATGCATCAGAAATATGTGCAAAGTCCCTTATCCACTTCCGAATGCATAAGATAAGTGAGGAATAACTTTGACCCACTGTAAACCATCCAAAATTTACTAGTTTTGCACGTTTTTAAAACCGTAAAATCAGGTTCAGCACCGCAAACGAATCATTCTGCGTTGGATTCGACTGCCACACACTTCTGTCCCCAGTTTAACCCCGTGCACTAAACTGGTTGAGGTCTTTAGCGCGGTGTGTATTCAGAGAGGATTAGAGTCCTGCCTGCACACGCTCAGCTCTTCCTCTGCCCTACTTCTGCAGGTCCTGAGCAGATTTTGGAGAGCGCCGCCGAGCTCGCTCCCCGGGGATCGTGACACTGTTTACACGAAGCCTCCAGATATTTCATTAAACACGACGCGTCTCAATCAGAGCTGTCGCTGTGCACCCGAGCAAACAAAACATGGTTGTTGTTGGTAATTAGTGAGTTTTTCAAAGAGCCGCACATGTGACAGTTTACTTTTGCTTTGGAGTAAAAGAAGAGGGATTTTTCTAACTGCACAAGACAAACGCGAGTAAATAACACATTAACAAACATGGGTGTAAATACGGTATTGTGAAATCTTGGAGTTCTTTTTTCATGGATTACAGCTTCCTGTTATAAGCAACATTTTCATTAATTTCCCCATTCAAAATTGCAACTGTTCCTTTTTTTTAATCACTTGCGGACACAATCAATCTGTGTGTAATTAATTCGTTTTTCAATATAAAACCAAAAATAAAACGAAAAAATAACTTACTTCATGAGTTGTTTCCAAAACCAAAATGAAAAAAAAAACCATAACGATTCGTTTTTTCAGTTTCCCGAACCAAACTCCGGGTCCTAATATAAAGTGTGGAGCGCCGAGCTGATCGCCAGGACTAAACCAGGACTAAACCAGGTCTAAAGCAGGTCTAAAGCAGGTCTGAACCAGGACTGAACCAGGTCTAAACCAGGACTAAACCAGGACTAAACCAGGACTAAAGCAGGTCTGAACCAGATCTGAACCAGGACTGAACCAGGTCTAAACCAGGACTTGACCAGGACTTGGTGTTTACCGCAGAAAATCGGTTAGTCAAGGCAGTGACCGGGGTGAAGGGGGGTTTGGTCCCAGTTCCGTCCTAGTTCAGGACTGGTTCAGTCCTGGTTTAGACCTGGTTTAGACCTGGTTTAGACCTGGTTTAGACCTGGTTTAGACCTGGTTTTAGACCTGGTTTGGACTTGGTTTAGACCTGGTTTACACTTGGTTCAGTCTGGTTTTAGACCTGGTTTAGACCTGGTTCAGTCCTGGTTCAGTCCTGGTTCAGTCTTGGTTCAGTCCTGGTTTAGACCTGGTTCAGTGCTGGTTCAGTCCTGGTTTAGACTTGGTTCAGTCCTGGTTCAGTCCTGGTTTAGTCCTGGTCCAGTACTGGTGATTGTTTTGGCAGTTAAACACAAAATCAAAAAATTAAAAAACAAATTGTTTTCTGTTTTTTTTTATTTTGGTTTTGGAGACAAATAATGAAGAAAGGAGCTGTTTTTTTCCTTCTGCATTTGACCCGTCCTCCAGTCCAGTCTTGGTCAGCAGCGCTGGTCCACTGATCCGATGGTTGCCGGTTCGAATCCCGCTCTTGACGTCAACATTATTGGTTGAGCGATCAGAAGGTGGAAAAATGCTGCATAAAAATGTGCCCGTTTACCATTTACTCTTCCACTGCTTTAATTTCAACATAGAATTAGAGTTTCACTGCTGAAATAAGATGTGTTGTTGGTTGATTTGTGCGAAATGTTCAGTGTTCCTGAGCACCAACACGTCACACTGCTCCGATTCTCTTTAACACGACTTTATAATCCATACAGAATGTATTTGCTGTCAAAATCGGCCGCCCCGCACAAAATAATACGACCTCGGTGATGATGGTGGCGCCCGTGGCATCTTCTGGAATAAGGTGGATAATTTCATGGCTCATACAAGTTTCTAATGGGCTGGAGTGTTTGAAAGGGCAGTGGTTCTCATCTCTGAGGAGCAGCGCTTTGAAGTCCTCTGCCCGACAGGCACTGGAAATGAACTGCTCCTGTCAGTGCTGCAAATTATTATTGTAAAAACGCACGCAGTATGTGGCCAGCTGAAAGAAAAAAAAAAGAAAAACAACCAAATGCATGTTCTGAAACAAATGCCCAAATAATCCTGTAGAAGCTCTGGTCCGGCCCAAAGCCAGTGAACTATGGGACTTTCCTGTGAATACACCCTAAGCTTTTTCAGAACGGCTCAAACCATAAAGAAAAGCACTGTTTACATTTTACTTTCCTCTTAAACGTAATGAAGTAAAAGTAAATAAGTATCGACTGTAAAATGTACTCAGGTAAAGTACAGATAATACTTAAGTACTGTACTTTTGCTTTTGTACGTTTCTACCTTCACCCCTGCATTTTATTGCATTGTACTGTATATTCCGTTCCATATATCCATTTATTTTTTATCACCTATTCATTTTATACCAGGTAACAGATTTCTTACTATTATCAAAACAAAAATAAACGTCGGTTAAGAAGGAACAATTCACACAGACGGTCCTGTACTTGAGTTTCTCTTTATTTGCAGAGTTTTTCCTGTAGACTCTTGTGCATGAGCCCAAAGAGCTCCAAACTTCATCAATAATTTAGAGCGTGCTGCCTTCAGGGACCTCGGGAGAAATGAGGATGATGATGAACAGAATCAGGCAGCAGAGGAATCGATATATGTGCAAGAGTGTGAGGAGAGGCTAATGCTAACGCTAAAGTTGCGACACTGACGACGTTTTGAAAGTGCACGAGATGAAGCAGAAGAGACGTGCATAGAATCATACAAACATATACATGTACATATATAAACCCCGCAGAAAGAGTTAAATAGTGATGCAATTTCCTTTTATTTCTTTTCTAGAAACACAAAATAAAGTTGGGCCGACGGAAACATAGCAAATATACCTTTAAAACCCGACTTCTGTCTGACTGTTTGGGCTCTGGGTTTTACCTGGTATTGACTGGATATTATGTAAATAATCTGGACCTGTTCTTTATGGTTTAGACTAGTTCTGGTAAGTTTAGACTTGTTCTGTCTGGTTTGGACTGGTTCTTTCGGTTTTTTCCTGGTTCTGTCTGGCTAGGTGCTGATTGGTTTGGGCCACTCTCACTGGGTTTGAACTGGTTTGGTTTGGTATTGACTTGATATTATGTAAATGGTTTGGACCTGTTCTGACTGGTTCGGATGGCTCTGTCTGATGTGGACTGTTTCTTTCTGGTTGGCTCTCTCTGATTTGGACTGTTTCTTTCTGGTTTGCACTGGTTCTGGAGGGTTTTTGATTGCTTTGGACTGGTTCAGACTTGTTTAGATTGGTTCTGGCAAGTTTAGACATGTTCATTGTGTTTTATACTGGTTCTGACTGGTCCTGACTGGTCTAGATTAGAGCTGTCTGGGTCGGATTAGTTCAGTGCGCTCGTACTGTGGCAGTAGGAGGTGTCCAGGTTGGACCCAGGGGCCTTCAGGTTGTCTCTGTGGTGTTGAATAGGGTAACCGGACTTGCCTATTTCCCCGGGACAGTCAGTTTTGACCCTGTGTCCTCTGTCCCAGCAGATTTATCCAAAACCAGTGATTTGTCCCAGTTTTATACATGAAATGTCCCATGTGTTTCTATTTTTGACCAATCTGACCTGCCACCAGTAAACAGAGGCTTAAAACAGACCAAAACACAAAGAAAATGTGACTAAACTGACTCATATTACTCTGAGTGCATAACATTTCTCTTAATTACATATGTTTCATATTTTTATTACCGTCCATCCATCTTCTCCCGCTTAATCCGGCTGGGTCGCGGGGGCAGCTTGCTGCCCAATCCTCATAGCACCTGACCCCCTATGAACCCCTCTGCAGGTGGAGCCCACAGGAGGGTGGACAACATGGTCCTTGATGTTAGTTCAGGTGCTGCATGTTTTGGGTTGATGGGGGAAACCGGAGCACCCGGAGGAAACCCATCCAGACACGGGGAGGAACATGCAAACTCCACACAGAAAAGCCCGGGCGACCCGGGGATCGAAACCGCAACCTTCTTGCTGTGAGGCCTGAGTGTTGCCACTCAGCCACCGTGCCGCCTATTTTTATTACCAGCCAACACAAACCAGGGATGTCCTGGTTTTTTATTTTGAAAATCTGGGCTCATTTCCTTATGGTAACAATTAGTGGTCTAACGATATCAAAGTGTCACGATACGGTCTGATCCTCACAGTATGATATTTATTGCGATCTCATATTACGATCAATATTACGATCACAGTATTCTACAGAATAACAAGACTGACTCTAAAATGCTTTGACCAGTCATTTGGTGCAACATTTATTGTCTTTAGGGATGGAACAAAATCCAAATCTCTCTGGACCAGATTTTCACCATAAACATCTCACTGTACCAGATTTATTACAATATAAAACTGTGAATCTGCTCCTTTTTCCTCTAAAAATGCTTCACAGACTTAATCCAAAGAATGAAGATGTAAAAGTGCTGAGAACAGTTATTTCTTCATGTCGTCTGCACTGAAACGGAGCAAAGGATCATGGTCTATGTAGTTCCCTCTGTTTTTTTTTAGCTATTTCTGCATCAGAACTGTTCATTTGCGCAAAGAGACTTGGGATTTGATATACTGTGATGCTCCACGATATTATTGTGAGACCTTTGACGATACCAAATCACCATATTTAAGTTATTGTTACATCTCTAGTGACTATAACAGTGGTTGGACAGATCCAGATCAGGTTCAGACCAGTTTCGTCTGGGCTCAGCTCGTCAGAACTGATTCTAGACTGGGTTTGGCCATGTCCTAAGAGCGTTACAGTGGGCATAAGCACAGAAACTGACACCCATTAGTTCTGTATCTCCTTTAGGCATTTAGAAAATTGACTGTCAACACTACAGCTTATTTTGTATTTGTTTAAATGACGCACAAAACAAAGTCATTTGTTCTCGTGCACATGGACAAAGTGCATATTGCATTAAACATGTCGTATTACCTCGGAACTTCCCTTTGTTCCTGCGTATCACAGTTGACAGTGTGCTTTTAGCTGGAACATCTCCGCTCATCGGGCTTCCATGCATATTTAATACTCTCCCGTGTTTCACTATTGCCGACAAACATTGAATTTGTAACTTGGCATTGATTTCCATACATTCTTGCTTATACCTATGAGAGGAACTTGGTGAACTTATGTGGCTGCCTAACCATCCCGTCCCCGCAGCTCCCTCTGATATGATATTCAGACAGAACAAGGGAGGACCAGATAAAGCACTTTTGCAGCTTCTCTTTTGTTTACCGTGACTAAACACCCATAAGGACCCCGTCTCCTGTATTATGAATCCGCATGAATGTTTCAGGAGCAATAACCTGCCGAACATGAGGCGCACGGCACATTGTTTTTGTGTCTCATTGAACTTTTATAAGACAAACCCTTAATGGAGTCTATGGATTATATTGAAACGCTAAATAACCTTTTAGAGTGGAGTTGGAGTCTGGCTGTGGGGAGCCGGCCGAGGTTACAGCACAATAAAGAGGGAACGGTGAAATTGTGTCACTAAAACACTATCTGGAGCCGTCTGGAGGTTAGAGCAGATTGCGAGTGTGGACTAACAGATAAAACCGCGGGGAAGTGCATGCTGTTTGTGTACATACTTATTCTGCTGTAGCTGTAAAGTCCTATATTACACAGACTGGATTCTGGTGAGCTTTAAGCCATGTTAGACTGTTGTTATCGCATCAAAACCTAACCCGGAGTTGTTTTGATTCATTTGCATGTGTTTGAGTTGTCCTGGAGTATTAGACTGTCAAAAGCTCAAACCGCTCTTAGTTTAGTTCATTTGATTTATTTGACAGGGACAATGTACAGGAGCATTTTCTGAAAAGATGCTTGTACCAGACTTCAGCTCTCGGAGTTCATTTCCATCTGCGTCCCTGAGACAAACTACATTACAGATGATGTTTGTGTAAGGTGAACAAAGAAGAAGGTTGGGATGAACATGAGGCATAAAACAAAGTGATTTATAATATTTACAGTGTTCGTGATTCATTTCATCAGTGAATTAAAAACACTTGTTTCCTGATCCCTCCCCTGTCCCCTTCTCATGTCCAGTCTAACTTTAACCCGGTCACATCTGCATCTCTTACAAATTGTTGTTTAATTTTCAAGCAAATTTTTTTTCAGTCTTTGCGTAATTTTAGCTCGATTGGAGGTTTGTTCCATTGTGAGATTGTTTTAAATGAAAATGCAGCTTGTCCTGATGATGATTTCTGTTTGGGAGTTACACATTGACATTGTCATGCAGTGACAAGTTATCAGCTACTTCTTACCCTTTGTTCAGTTCAGAGATTTGCAGTTCCAAAGCTGAAATCAGCGTCTCTGCCCTTCCCACCCCAACCAAACAATACATATTATACATATACATTATACATAGTGTAGCATTAACCTCTCACGATGCAAATTCAACAGGTTGGGACTTATGAGTAGTAAAAAGGTAATTGGCATTTATGGTTTGGGCTGGTAACAGAAGTTCTGAGTTCGCTCTAGGAGGGCGAGAGCAGTAAAAATAAACATGCAGAACCAGTTGATTTAAATACAGGTACCTTTGTATTTTTATTTAATTTTTTAGACAATGCAAGAGTGGATGATATGTACAATATTTACAAAGACAAGGAGGCCATAACCTTATTAACCAGAAATGAAATAACATCCCATCAGCGCTATACGAATATCAGTGAGCAACAATCCTTCAATCCTGTCCTTCAATTCAAAAAACCAAAACCAAAAACCCTGAATCCCAGAGTTCCAAAGCGGGTTTGCCTGAGGCTAAAGCAAACTGTTCATCAAAATGAGTCCATTTAAGAAAAGTCCAGCGTCCTTTTATTGGAGCAGAGGTGTGTGTGTGTTGAAAGCAACAGGCACAGAGTTTTTATCTCCTGCCGCATTGACGGAGCAGTTGATCATTGAAGAGTTCAGATTCCTGGTTGAGCAGCTCGCCATCGATTTGCATTTGAATCAGGAACAAAAAGAAAAAAATTGAGCGACATATACTGTATATACATATCTATATATATCGAACCATCCACTCGCTCACACTCACAGGCACAAACACAGCGGATCCATATATGGGAAATGAGAGAGAGAATAAATAAATCAACTGTAATAACGATTTGATATATTGTGCCGCCCCACCATATACACATATACACATAAATATATATATTCAAACATATCCGTGTACATATGTTTAAAAACACACAAAAAATATAGAAAAAAATAAATAAATGCAAATGATTCTAATGAAGGTGTGTGGAGTTTAAAAACACAGTGGAGCACTTCCTGTCTTGCCACAAGACATCACAAGGTGGAACAGAGTGTTTTCTGTCTGAGAGAAGAATCCATTGTAAATTTGTAGGATTTATGTTTTAAACTCAAGTGAATGAAACGAAGCACAATTCAAGATATATTTTTTTATGAAGACACAAGACAGAAGAACACAGATCACAAAATAGCTTCGTACAGGCTTTTAACACAGTGGAGCGTGTTTTTTTCTGTTTGAGAAGAACTCTGCCTACGTTGGCAGGATTTGTGTGCAAAACATGAGCGCATGGAACAGAACACAGTTGAAGTTATACGTACGTTTGATGAGGGAACAGAACATAGATCAGAAGCAGTGGGATGTGGTCCTTTCATGAATGCAAAAACTGTTTTGGAAAAAAACATCTTTTGGAATCTGGGCCAGATGGATTCTAGATGACTCCAGATGGATTCTAGATGACTCCAGATGGATTCTAGATGATTCCAGGTGTGATTGTGTGATTGTTGTAGAAGTTTTCAGCTTGTCCAGGAAAGGGTGGAAGTAAAAGGCTGGAGACCAACTGGACCTCTTAAGCAGGAGGTTTATTTAGCATCAATAATACAGACCCGGGGGACTCAAAAAGTAAAACAGAGTCTGATCTTTGAGTTTTCAAACCCCTTGACTCCTGCTTCCAAAGGAGGAGGTGAAAAAACAAGTGTAGGGAGACTGTGAAGGCCGGTAGACTCCAGTTACAGTTTAGACAGTGGTGTCATTGTGCCGAGAGAAGATCCTGGTGTAAATATCGCTTTTGTGAGTTAATGTTAAACTGAGAGATGTATGTGGAGGATAAATGACTTAAATTCTCTTATAATTATCACTCTGAAGTCTTTAAAGTGTGATGGACAGGTGGATTAACCCATCGGGGACGGGCCTGGGCTCTGCAGGCACTGTCACGTTCTGCACTAGTCTACATCATTTGGTCTTTTCGAGACATTTCTGTTGGTATTTTCCAGATTCTATTATGTGACGATGTCGTACTTCCAGACGGGGGCAAGGGCCGAGTTTTCTTGCACTTTTCTTGTACTTTGTCAAATATCTAAAAGGTAAATTCCCAAACATAGAACCTAATCATTTCTGTTACTGACTAGACCCAAACTGTGCTATTTTGCCTTCCTCCATCTGTATTAAAAATAGTGACTCAATATAAACTTTATGACATGAAAAATCAGGTCCAGTCACTTTTATTAGCATATATTCACATTTTCCAACTCTCCTAACTCGGTGATGATTCCGCACTTCTTTTCGGCGATGGCTGTTTGGAGCTCTTTCATTTGGAGGAGTGCTGACCTGGGCATGCTGGGGATTTCCGTCTGATCTCGTTCCTCCTCAATCCCGTCCTCCTCCTCATTAAAGCCGTGAGCGAAGGCGCCAGGACCGAGGGCGAGGCTGCGGCGGACAGGGACCTGTGTGGGAAATCTGAAAATCGGAGAGGTTCCAGGAGAAGTTTGGGAATATTAATGCGACGGGAAACTTCAGCGTAAAGTGCAGTGTGGGACTTTGGAATGTTCCACAGTCGTGAGCTACAGACGGATGAAGCACCTTCATTATTCTGTGATTAACTCTCTTCCGCTCTCTCCTCGGTCTAACTATTTAACACTAACTATCCCTCTCTCTCTTCCTCTACTCTGTCCATACACACTTACTGCCTCTCTCTTCTTCTACTCTGTCCATACACACTTACTGCCTCTCTCTTCCTCTCTCTGCTTTGTCTTCACCCCTCTCTCCCTCTGTCTATACAATGATTACCCCTCTCTCTCTCTCTGTCTTTTTCTCCCTTTATCCTCTGTCCTCATGCATTGGTTCTCTCTATCTCTCTTCCTTTCCTGTCTATACACACTTGTTTTCTCTTCCTCTCTTCTGCTATATGCACTGATTCTCTCTTTCTCTCCTGTTTATATGCACTGAAAACTCTCTCTTCCTCTCCTCTGCCTATACACACTTAGTATCTTTCTCTACCTCTTTTATCCCTCTCTTTGTATGCACTGACTCTCTCTCTCTCTGCTTTCTCCTCACCTCTCTCTCACTCCCTCTGTCTATAGTGATTACCCTTCTTTCTGTCTTTCCTTTCCTCTGCCTTTATGCACTTATTCTTTCTTTCTGTCCCTCCTCTGGCTATACACTCTTTATCGCTCTCTCTTTTCCTCTCATTTGTTTAGACGCAGTGATTCTCTCTCTCTCTCTCTCCTCTGCCTATACACATTGATTATCTCTTTCACTCTCTCCTGCCCATATGCACTGATTCTCTCTCTTCCTCTCCTTATACACACTTACTATTCCTTTTTCCCTTTTCCTCTCCTCTCTGTATGCACTGATTCTCTCTTTCTCTCTTCATCTCTCTCCTCTGTCCATCCTCTCTCTTTATCTCCCCCTCCATCCATCCGTTCTCTTTATCCCTCTCTTCCTCTCCTCCGTCCGTCCGCTCTGTGCAGTCATTAAAAGGCAGATCGGGGAGCGCTCTCTCGTTTGTGCTGGCTCATGCCTTCTGGGCCCGAGTCGCCCACGTCTCATTATTTCAAAAGCAGCGCTGTCAGAAAAGCTCAGATGCCCCGAATGGCACTTTTTTGTTTTTACTTCTCCCTCTCTCCTCTCCTCTCTTCTTTTTCCCTCGCTCTGCCTGTTCTTCACACGGTGTCCGCCTGAATGGAGGAGACACAGGCTGCGATAAACAGCCCTGCACCTCCAGCGGAATAAAGAGCTGTTATTGTATGATTACCGGGAAATACTTGTGTTCACTGCTGAACTGTGTGGATAATATCCTGTTAACTTCCTAAAAACAAAACCGCACGTGTGTAAAAATGTTAAAAACAGAACTAGGTCATTTTACGCTTTGTCCAAACTTATTCCATATTTACCTCACACATTCAGACCATCCTAATGTCTGTATTCACCATGACGAGTTTAGAAGCACTTTGACAATGTTTGGTTTTGTTTGATTGCATGTTTGAGTAATTCTGAATATTTAGTCTATAGAATATAATTAGAATTTCTGAATTTCTCACATTGAATTTGAACTTTTTAACTCGTTTGAATTATATTCCTTCTGAATGTCATTTAAATGAAGCTAAAGTTCGTTTCTAGAGGAGGTGGAATTCTGTCAGAAGCCAAAAAACGGCACAGATCAGTGTTTCCTCGGTGGAGATCTCACTGTGGCAGTGAGTCTGTCAAGGCAACAAACTAGTGCAGTGATGGGGGCAAGTTCTGAACTTCCTCTACTACCTCTGCTGATTTCCCACTGCACAGGCCAAAGCCCAAAAGACTCGATTGTCGACTCCAGCGGCAGCGAGAGGCTCGAGCCGCCAGAAGCAACAAGTGAGAATCGACTACTGACGGTGAAGAAGGAGAGAAACTGAAATTTGTTGAAAGAAAATGGTTCAGGAATGTATTTTTTAACATTTTTCAAAAAATATATTTCACTGGTAAATAAATGGGATCAGAAACGACATCGGAGATCGAGTCTTTTGGGCTTTGGCCTGTGCAGTGGGAAATCAGCAGAGGGAAGTGTGAGGTGCTTATAAAGTTGTTTTCTAACGTTTCCAGACACTAATGAGTGAACCAGGCAGAGCGTTTGGTTTGTTAGACTCGTGGCTGTTGTCAGATGGGTTAAAGTGTTTAAACTTTCCTTTTAGATATTCAGCACAAATATACTGCTCAAAAAAATTAAAGGAACACTTTGACAACTATACAAATAATGTCTTACATACAATGGGCAAAAGGATGTCACCTTGCTTAAATTTTCGTCTTCATTTTTTTTCTTAATTTGTTTTCAAAGTCTTCCTTTAATTTTTTGAGCAGTGTATTTTCAACCAACATGATTCAGAGTAAAAAAAAAAAAAGGGAAAAATTAGAACCCCGACCTCATTTGAGTGCAGCATAATTACTACAGACTGTATAAAAAAGTGGCGTTCAGCGGCGCTCACATGAACCTCATGAGGGCAGGAGTTACAGGAGCGAATTTGGAGTCAGGTTTTATATTATCCCACTATATGAATGGGATTTAAAGGGCAAAAGAGCAAAAAAACCCACCGGGATCATGTAGAGCGGGTTAATATGAACATTTACGACCAAATGACGAGGCCACAGCAGCAGGTACAGAGAGAGAAGAGACTGTGTTCCAGAGTCAGAAGGAGCCAAAAGAGCCTCAAGAGAACTTCCTATTTGGGACTCAGCAGCTGGCGCATTACCATCTATGGTAATTACACATGTATGACACTGCTGGTGTAGACTGTCTGACCGGTTAAAATGTAACCCGATGTACCTTTGGTGTAAATTGGGGGTTAGAACGATCTTGAGCTGTATCAGAAGAAATATAAGAACACATGGACTACTGTAGTATACACCCATGGACCCTGTGGAAGCTCCCTGGACCACTGAGGGATCTAAGATATAAGAGCACATGGGAATATGAAATAAAGTTCTATTATTTAATCTTGAAAATCACATTCTGTTATCTAAAGAAAGTGTTTTTATTCTTGTTTTCATCGTGATATCAGGATCGGTATTGAGTCTCAAGCATAAAGTAGATCAGGGGAGTCCAAACTTTCTTCATCCAGGGCCACATATTAAAACAGACCAGTGTGAGGCCGATCGAGGCTCATAGACTGAGGGTCAAAACAGTGAGTAATTCAAATCTGTGCATTTCCATCAGGTTTAAATTACCCTCCAGACCTTTGTTCATGCCCAAACCCTCAAAAGGACACACGAAATTTCAGAATCAGAATTACTTTTATTCATCCACGAGGGGAAATTTTCTTCGTTACAGATGCAACCGACAAAGAACATGTAGTTAGAATCAAATAGCAAGTGTTAAAGTTAAGCATCAGTGCAAAAGGACAAAAAGACGATTAAGGTTTTCTTAATTCCAAAAATAAGATAAGATAAATACAATAAGATAAAAGATAAAAATTGTTCTCTCTCAAAAATTATTTACATCAGTGACATATTTACATCTATACACATGTGTGAGCAGGGAATAGGATATTAACAGTAGTTTGTCAGTGATTTAAAGTGCAGAGTTCAACAGTTTGTGGCGACAGGCAGATTTCCTGTGTCTCTCAGTGGAGCAGCAGCGTCTGTGGCTGAAACAGCTTCTCTGATTGGCCGGCGCCGTGTGGAGGAGGCGGGAGGAAGAGTCCAGAATAGTCCTGATTTTGTCCAACATTCTCCTGTCCAACACCACAGCCAGAGTCCAGCTCCTCCCCAACAACAATTTGCTTGATCAAGGTAGATTTCTGAATATGCAGTAAAAAATACTACTGCATGAGTATGGGCCCATTCACCTGGAAGCCTGAGGGCCAAAACAGTTGGTGCATTTGGCCGTAGGTTGGACATGCCTGCAGTAGACTGTATATACAAATAGGAAGTTCCCATGTGGTTCTTCCAGGTCCTGCTAATCCTGGCTCCCATTGACTTACGCTGGCATATGGTCTCCCCTCTCTCTGTTACTGCTCCTGTGGCCTCGTCCTTTTAAAGTGAACCCACTCTACATGATCCTGGGGTTTGTTTTTGTCACTATTTTGTCTGGTAAAAAAAAATCCTATTCGTAACAAATTCACCCCTGTAACCGTGAGCCTCGGGAGCTTTGACTGGAGCCGAACGCTCTGGGTGACGTCACACTCGTTTAGTCCACGTCTTTCTACAGTCTGTGGTCTCAAGCCTCTGCTTTGAGTTTGAGATGTTAGTGTGGTGACGATGCTGTTCTGCTGAATGACCTGAATCTCTCCCTCTCTGTGTTGTAGATCATCGCTGGCACCTGCCCCTGGCACAAGCGGACATGCCCCTGACGGCTTCTCCTGAGTGCTGAGGTAATCGCTCATGTGCACGGGGTTTTTCATGGGGTAAAACGGCTTCCTGGAGCACGGCGAGGAGTAGGAGGAAGAGCGGTTTCCATGGCTGACTTGTACTCCTTTAATTGGTGCTTGTGCGGTTGGATTCAGACTGAAGTGTGGTTAAAAATAGGCAGTGGTTCAAGCAGTGCCAGATCCGGAGGGTCCCTGGCGATGTTGGCTAACTGTGGTATTACGCTCGCTTGCTTTGGTACAAGACAGATTGTGGAAGACACTACAGGGACACTACACTTTTGGTCCATTTGTGCTCTCAAAATAAAAGCTTAGGCCTGTCACAAAGCGCGAACTTTTGCTACAGACACATACTGTGATAAACAATGAGACAGAAACTAATCTAAGCCACTAACACAGGCATTGTAATGAAGCAAAATCAAATGTAAGCCATGTTATAATGATGTTGCCTCCTCAAAAACAGACCTGGAGTTGTGTTTTGTTTCACACGTATTCTAAGGATGAACTAAATCTGCAGGTTTCTGTGTTAAACATGTAAATGAAACAAAACATAACTCCAGGTTTGATTGTGATGAGAACACATAAGACAGAAGAATAGTGTAATATGAGCCCAGTAGTTCCCCCCTCTGAGGTCAACCCTTTACGGCTCCAATCATCTCGTTTTGCAGCTGAAATAACAAAAGAAAAGAAAATGCACACACGATAAATACTGAGCCCGAACTCTATTATTCCAGCGCTCACACATTCAAAGTTAAGTCAATATTGTAATTATTGTGACAGGCCCATAAACGTTTTATGAGGATGGAACTAAATGGAACTAATGCTGCGCATAAAGATGTTTTATTATTTCATTTCATAATTATGTCTATATGTTTTATCACCATTTCTGGCCTCCCGCTGCATCAGAGGTCATTTTAGCAACAATACCATAAAAAAAGTTAAGTTTGGACGCCGCTGCTGTAGATTCTTTAGGAGTACAGTGTTATTATTACCCATTCTGTGGGTATAATAATGCACGTGGCTTGTGCTGAAAGGTTTCCAGTTGAAATCCTGTGCTGTATGTGTCTTTGAACGTTCTTTTTGTCTGGTTGGGTTTGTTCCTGCGTAGTTTTCTCCATCAGCTTACATGATGGTGGACAGATGCAGCAGATATAGCGCTTAGCCTGCTTAAAAAAATGTGAATATCGTATTTTTTGGGCTATAAGGCGCATTTAAAGTCCTTTAATTTTCTCAGAAATCAACAGTGCACCTTATGTATGAAAACAGACCCGTTCATTGATATTGTGCCTTATAATCCAGTGCGCTGTATAGTCCGAAAAATACAGTAAATAAAAATAAGACATTTAAGCTTATATCTTCTTTCAATAGGATATAGACTTACACAAGGTCTGCACCATGAAGATAAAGAGAATTTAATAGGGAAACAATGGTCTGTCGGTCATAATATTAATAACAATTAGATTTTTCTCCCAGTTTCTTTCCCCCTGCTGTTTTCTAATGGTACATAACAGTTTGATAAAGACAAGAAGGACTGGTTATTTACTTTTAACTGCAGAGTCTCCCTCTCCTCCTCTCTGCAGTGCTCGTCATTTTAACCTCTGTAACCAAGTTGCAGGATGGAAAAATGCCTTAAGGGACCATTTTTAAACTAAAAGCCTAATATTTACAGTGGTTTAATTACATTCTGGTCATATAGTCTCCTGTACATGTGCCTCTTGCCATGAGTTGTTTCTGCACGAGTTTATTAACCATGATGCAGTCTGCAGTGTTCGCTAAAAGTTCCGGCTCCAAAGCACTTGTTCTGAACTGACATCCTTGAAAAACAGCAAAACGACGGGACATAATGTCGTTCTATGAATTCTTGGACCATAGACTGTATAAATAAATAGACATAGCCAACCAATATGGAGAGTGGAGAGAGGATTGTCTCTTTGGTTGTGATGATTCTCACGACCAGAATTCCAAACTTTATACCTGTAAACCTCAATAAGCTTCACTTGACTGGAGCTGAATGCTATGGATGACGTCACACTCCTTTAGTCCACTTCTTTATACCCATAAAGCCCTGCAGTCTGAGCCATAGTTGTTAAAATATGAAAATACATCTGGCTACACTTAAAATAAGAAACAAAAAAAAAAGTGTACATTGGTAGATAATTTTACTTGTCAAGTTGAATCCATTCAAATAAAGTAAAATATTCTTAGTTTAACTCATTTTAACTTATCTAGACATTGTTTTTTGTCTTTTTGTGTCATTAAAAGATGAGATACAAGCCGCAAAAAAATTGGATTTGGGTCATTTCAGGCTGCAGTCTGAACGTAGCCATAGTTCTTAAAATATGACAATACATCTGGCTGCACTTAAAATAAAAAAAACAAAATTGTTAAGTGTTCATTGGTAGATAATTTTATTTGCCAAGTTGAATCCACTCAAATAAATTAACCTAGACATTGTTTTTTGCCTTTTTGTGTCCTTAAAAGATCAGGTATAGGTTGCATAGGGGCAAAAAACATTGGGTTTGGGTCATTTCAGGCTGCAGTCTGAACGTGGCCTACTGTATGTGTGCGACAGAAGCAGAAATAGTGGGATTGTACAGCCTAAAGCAGGACGGGGGTCACGCTAGTAGGAGCCTGATCCTGCAGCTAAGTACTCCTGACCAAGATCTAGAGACGGGCCATTGATTGGAGAATGAGTGTTAAATCTGAGTGAAAAACATTTTGTCAGCAGATAGATTTTCGTGGATGGAAAGCGTTGCTGTGCAGGTGTAGTGAGAGCAGAGAGGGTGAGCGTGTGGGCGGGTTCACAAATAGAGCAGGAACTACTTTCTGTTGTGTTCCGCCCCCCTGGTCCGAGCGCACATAACACCACTGCTGCCTGCATCCCCCGTCATTATAGCATACAGCCCATCGAGTAATGAGCCCGCCGCCGAATAACTGCCCCAAAACAAGTCGACAAACTGACTGAAATAGGTAACGGTCAGAAGCCGCGAGAAACAGAGAGGATAACGGGAAAACCACCTGCTGCCGGAGTAAATGTGAACATTGTACACAAACAACAGATTGGAGGTGTATTTTTGTAACTGTTTGGCGAAGTGTTTTCATTTTGCTTGGCACCCAAACCCTGTAGATTTAGTCTGAGTTCTTCTGTCAGAGTGAAAACATTCTGTTCAACCTTGTGATGTCATGTGGCAGTTAGGGTTGGGCGGTAATACGGTAATCCACGGCATCAGAAAGTAGCAGCAGTATCAGTTTCATTTAAAAAATCTGCATAAGGTCCTAAAACCACAGCAGGACTTCCTCCCTCCGCTCTCTCTCCTCTTCAAACGTGGTTCTGCTTGGAGATTTCCATCCACACGCAGCAGGAAGAAGAAAAAAACCTGACTGACGCTTCGTGTGGATGTGGAGCCCAAAAGTTTGTGATGGAGACGTTTTACTGAAGCCGAGAGTCGAGAGGGGACGAGGCTGAAGAGGAGAAAGTTCCCGAGGGCGAAGTCAGACTTTCACGGAGGAGACGGTAAAGAACAATTTCTGGTTCTGATCCAAACGTGTTTGTGTGGACGTGCGGCTCCTACGCACAGCGTCCGACCTGCACCTCCCGAACTTTCTAACGACGCCTCAAAACGCCGCAGACATAAGGGCTGTGATTGGTCCTCTGCACCGCTCTACATTTCCTCCTCATTCTAGACTCTGAGGAATAATGTGTTTAATGCAGCTTTAAACATTTGTTTATGTTTTACACAAACCAAACTTCAATCCGCATGGCTCATTTACATACGGCTCATTTACATACAGCTCATTTGCATACAGTATAAGCGCTGATAAAAACAGCTCGTGCACTGATGCTGATGCGATCGAACGCGCTGCAAAGTTTGGTTTGATCAGAACTTGTGCCTCATCTTCAAATATAAAGCTGAGACTCTGTTTCTGAAGGGTTTAGGAGCAGGTACAGAATAATTCTGAATTAGTCACAGTAAAACCGTAAACCCCGCGAAAATGTGAGACGGTTTAACAAGATACCCCTATGAACTAACATCAAGGACCATGTTGTCCACCCTCCTGTGGGCTCACCACCTGCAGAGGGGTTCATAGGGGGGGTCAGGTGCTATGAGTATTGGGCAGCAAACTGCCCCCGCGACCCAGCCGGATTAAGCGGGAGAAGATGGATGGATGGATGGATGGTTTAACAAGATCAAAATTTGGATACTGCCCAATCCTAGTGGCAATACAGGACTTGCTCCACTGTGATTTTAAACTCCAGACACCTTCACTAGAATTATTTTAGTGAATTCAGCCCCAGATATCATTGGTTTGGACTAGAATCAGTCTCAGTTAATACATCGAAGCCAATACACAGCAAAAAATCTATCAGAAAATTATCCTGCTGCATGGACAGATCATTTTACTGGACAAGTTCTCTTAAAATAATCAACCTCTAGACTAAAATAAAACAGTCTCTGGTCTCGTAAGTCGATAATAGATCTGAAAACAAGATGAATAACCTGATAGTTTTAAAATCTTGGCCAGATTAGAGAAATGTGACACTTGACATTATTCGGTTTGATATTTTCACCCACCAATCATAACCAATCCCAATCAAAAACTGCAGCATCGAGAAGTTTATCGACCAAAATGAGAATGAATGAAAGGACGTCACTGAACATTGTCCTTTCATTTTTATCCCCCCGCTGCTTTTTGAGTTCAGCTAAGCCCGTGTCCTCCTGTATCGGCGAACGGCCGCCGCCCGGAGCGCGCCTCTGTGCTCGCTAACACCTGAGGGCCTTACACGCACCGCCATTATTAAACCTTCCCATGATCCACTGTGCTCCACGCGATAAGACCAGAGCCAGACACGGTTCTGTACCCGGCCTGGTTAGAGGCAAGGACACCCGACCCACCCGAGCACCGAGCGGCCAATTACCCACCGTCTCACCTTCGTTATCTGTGGAGTTACTGCTTTAATGATGACACAGGCCGATTCTTCTCTAATTTGTACCACAGTTATTAAAACACACTGGTGGTTTTGGTGGAAATGCAATAAATACGCCAAAAAATCACAAGTGCCTGTGACGGTGGGTAGGTTAGTGTTTCCCACTTTTGTTAACTCCCACACAATTTGTTTTGGCAAAAAAAAAAAAAAAAAGGAGAAGCGTAATGTGGTATATAAATAAATTACAAAGCTTTGTTTAATATACTTGAAGGTTAAAAGTTGTTTCATTTCTTTTCCCCAGGTGCACCAATAAACAAGTTAATAAAGCCAAGCCAAATGTTAATGAAAAAAACAAAACAAACTATTTACACTGTACATTTACGCTAAGTTAAAGTGTTGGTGCTGTGCAGACTGGAAACTGTGCAACCTTTAGGGATGTAACAATAACCATACCAGGCAACTGTGCCGCACAATGGGGCAAAACTCCTCTAATGTACCAAGGAATTAATATTTGTAAAAGGATAAGAAAACACTCGTTTAATTAAAGTTTCAAGAATCACAAAAATGTATAAAACTGAACTCTGTACTTCCTCTTGGCTGAATTTTCAACATATTTTTTCAACTTTTCTTTGCAAGTTGCTTCTATAAGTTATCTTTACAACAGATTATCACACCAAAATGAGAGAATCGCCAGAATCTGTCATACACACTTTAAAGTCATATTAAAATATATAGCAACACTTGGCTTCATAGCAACGTTTTGTAGTTTGACGAGTTTCTCACTGTGTTTTGGGGATTTATTACAGAAGATGAGAGAGCTCACAACAAATAGCCGCAAGACACCAAAAAGAAAAGCCACAACGGAAATAGCCGTGGGATTCTATTTTCTGATGGACCAAGCGAGGAGGATCAAGCGGGAAGTGAATGGGAAAAGCTGAAGAAGAAGAATGGGAAAAGTAAAGGAACAAAGAAGTGAATGAAGTTGAAAACATGAGTAAAAGTCATTTATTGTTTTGTGGCAGGATCGATGTCACTGTCTGACCGTCGGAAATAATTTCTCGCTTGATCCTCCTCACTTGGTCCGTCGGAAAATAGAGTCCCACAAACACTTCTGTTGTGTTTTTTTTTTCTTGTGTTGCAGTGTTTGTATTTGTTGTGTGTCCGCCTGGGTTGGAAAATGGAGTCCCGCAGTCACTTCCATTGTGGCTTTTTGTTGTGTTGCGGCGTTTGCATTTGTTGTGAGGCCCCTCGAGCTTTCATAGCTTATTATAGCTTTTATTTCATTTATTTATTTATTTTTACTTTTGTTTATTAAGATCAGAAGTGCAAATTTAGAACAACATTAACAAAGGGTTATTATTCATGTACATAGACACAGAGGTCCATCTTTCTAAGTCCATTTTCATCTGGAGTTTGGCTGTCGGCTCTTCCATGATACAGACTTGTTTCAGTCTCTGTGTTCACTCTGTCCTTTTTGTCCAGTTAACAGTTATCATTTTTCATGCAATCATCAAGCGAATACGGAGAAAGTATCATTGATCTTTTACACATATGTTTTCTAACAATGCTCCTAAGTGCATCTATAGGGAGTTTACAAGAAGCTTTCTTTTCTATTTCTATTTTAATGTCCTGCCAATAATTACAAAGAATCTTGCAATCCCAGAAGATATGTGAGATATTTGATGCTGATTTGGTGTACAATCAGAAAGCAGAATGAGCCTCATGGGAGTTTCTCATTTGAGTTTCCATTTTCAGCACTGGGATATGGTTCAAACCTGAAAAGTCTCTCTGATCTGAATGGTCGCTACCTAAACCCCAGCACTAGTTCAGCCTCTCTGGCTCAGTGACTGAATTCTGGAGGTTCTGAGCTTTCACGAGGCCTGTTCTGTCCATATACTGAAAGTGAAAAAAACTTGGATGTGTCCTCTATCAGCAGGTTAAAGCTCTGCCAACCCAGCTTCAATTATGATTGAAGTCCCCTTTTTAAAACAGCAAGAGTAAATACTACGTACAGTTCTTGTAATGTGTCCAAACTCCTCACATAAAAACAAAAGACCTGTTCACCAAGTGTATCGTGCACTTCCCAGCCCCTTCCTCCTGTCTGTGCTTAATCCAAATCCTCTGCAGAACTTCTCTTGTCTTGACGAGTGCTCGGTGCAGACACTCCAAATCCACTCTGATAAAAAACTTGTTTCCTTCAGTGGGATTAGAGTCTCAGACAGGTCTGTGGAGTTCCCAGCGCTGTTTCTGCTGGTGCATGTTCATTTAAATCTACCTGAGTAAGGAACTACAGGATCTGTCGTTTGGAGAAATAAGGAATTTAGGAATTAAGAGGTGAAGTTAGCAGGAAAAGTGAAATAGCCAAATATGAATGATAAAAAATATGGTAACATATTTGTATAAAAGTATTAGAAGTAGAATATTGTGCAAGTTTAAAACAAAAAGTGCACATGAGTTTTGGATTAACGTTTAGATCTTTGGACATGCTTACAGTTGACACTAGGGTTGTGAACTGGTAACCGTCTGTTGGTTAAATGGAGTAATGGTGCTTGAGTGTGACGCGAGGTTCAGGTCATCGATGATGTTTTACCTCAAAATGCGACACCCTCAAGCGTCTTCTACAGGAGAGCAAAGCCAATCTACCGAGCTAACTCTGCTAACTCTGCTAACCGTGTTAACTCTGCTAACCGTGCTAACTGTGCCCCGCCGAGTACTTTCTTTATGTTCATGTTTATCTCTACAGCTTTAGTGCTGCTACGAGCTGTAGTTTGAGTTTCCACAGAAGTGTTTTTGTTGTGTCAGTTGTTGAATGTTTTGGTGTTTTATCCTCTCGGTTTTGTGTGTATTGTGACTAAAGTCATGACGCTGGGTTAAACTGTGCCTTACGTGTCCGTGTATAAATGCTTCATGTGGAGTTCACAGACTTGTGCTGCTCAGTCTCTTCAGTCATTTCCTGAAATGAGCCACGGGCCATGATCTTCAACACTCGACTCACACCTTTATCTTCAGCGCTGTCACGTGTGAGAGAGATTTAGAATAGATTTTAAACTTAAGGGTTACTGATTTTAACTGGTTAATGAGGCTCTGTGTTTTTTGTTTGTTTGTTTGTTTTCTCCATCCCTCGTTGACGCCACAACCACAGAAACCAGTTTTACAACTCGCACAAACCCACAGACTCAGAGTAAAAACGCCTCGCACAGACTGCGCCGGTCCAACTGCAGCTCCACTGTCAGAGCGGTTTATTTGTGGTGTTATTCTGCTGTGCTGTCGTGTTACTTTGAATAATTCTGCATACTTGTGGCCGTGCTCTTGAGCTGGAACAGTCTGAGCTCAGGGTACAAGTGGTGCACTGGGTCTCTCGGCTGATCCCTGTGTGAGCTGAGAACTATCAGGCCCACACTCTGAAGTTCTCAGGGCTGATTGCGAACTATAGTTAAACGTGACATTTCAAGCTGCAGCAGGTGGTCATTTCACAAGTGGCATTTAGTGTCCTCCATCAGTTTCCAATTTTCCAACATGGCCACTTCAATTAAAGTGCACTTAGAACACAATTCCAGGTACAGATCACACTATTCTAATAATCAACAGTGCAACAAAGGGAAAAATGGAGCTAAATTGGATTATTAAACCCTACTGGTTTTTATCCTTCTCTGAGTGTCCGCAGACTCTCGCACTGGCTCATATTTGTCTACAAGTGCATCATTGGGCTCCTCCCGTCTTACCTCTGCACATACTTATGTAAAACTCAACAGCTGCATGGTCTGCGCTCTGAAAAAAGCCTTCAAATGGCTGTTCCTAGGGTCAGGACAGAGCTGGGAAAGTCAGCATTCAAACATGCTGCTCCCTTTTCATGGAATCAGTTACAAAAAGATCTGAATTTGCCTGAAATCATTACTTTGGGAGAATTTAAATCTATTGTAAACGACCGTGAAACTCAAACTATTGGTAAATGTGACTGCTTTTAGAATTTGTGAAATTTTATTGTTGATACTGTATGTGTAGTATGTGTTATTGTGTTTGAATGTTGTTTTGTGCCAGGTCACTCTTGGAAAAGAGATTTTTAATCTCAATGAGTTTTTTACCTGGTAAAATAAAGGAAATAATAATAATAAAAACTATAATCTCACTGGTTCTTAAACCTTTCTCAAGTACTTGGTGGTACTTTCACACCAAGTACACTTGACTCTATAGGCAGACATTACATTTTTATAGCTATTGTTGTTTACTCTCAATGACACTTAATTCATTCACCCCGCAGTCAGTGGTAAATTATTATTCACTAGCAAAGATCACGCCACCAACAACCCTGTGCGAATAAGGTTATTGATAAATGTGCATATTTTAGTTATTGTTACGTCCCTAGTGAAACGTTTGTCTTGCTGCTGTATATAAGCGTGTATATATAGGTACTACAGTGTAAGCAAATACTGGCGTTGCGGCTGATTTTGACTATATTAAATGTTTTAAATGGTGCATAAGTGGTCCAGAGTTCTTCACTTTACCTTAGGCATTTTGAGCATCCTAATTATTTACCACGCTGAGGTTTTCATCGCTTTTCATAAATTGCAGAGGCCAGAGTGGAGTTTTGCCAAGTTTTAACTGCACATTTCAAACTTTTCTAATTGAGATGCGGCGCTCATATTTTCACCTAAAGAGCTGCTCATACAATATCTCATTTGAGCCGATAGTTTCAATGCTGAAATCCAGTTGATGTAAACCATAGACAGTGTATCTGAGTGTCTAATTGAGTGTGACGTCTCCACAGAGTCGCTCAAATGAGGCTCCTGTTGCCACGGTTACAGGAGCGAATCAGAAGCCAGGTCCATATTTGGAAATCCTGCCGCGAGTACCATAGCAACACAAGAGCCAATCATGATTTAGCTTGTTAAATGTTGCCGCCCTTCTCAGAGTGGTGATACTCTGCACCTGCACGAACCACTGGATTTACCTGATTCTGCAGAAGAAGAAGGAAACTTTGAGCTTTTAGCAGCAAACTTTAAATAGTTTAAGTCACTGATTTATGTTGTTTGTTCTGTTACGTACGAACAACAAGAGTCGCAATCTACCAAAATTTACTTTACTTTGTTAGTTAAATTCTGCTCGTTCAGATTCTAGTCACATTAGATATTGTGACTGTTTGAGATATTTTGTCATTTTATTTCAGAAATCGTCACTCGGGGGAAAGCGGGAAGGGAACTTACTTAGCAACGAAACAAGCTGTCAATCAAACCTGTTGCTAACGCTAGGGGGAGGGGCCTCGGGGAATGAAGGCGTCTGATTGGTCTGTTATTTATGTTCAGATCTTGATTTAGGAACAAAACAGAGAAATGAAAAGTTCAGGATCCTGTGTCGCGGCTTCAGACGAACAGTTTAAGGCCAGAATGACGAGGCTCAGAGCAGCAGGTACAGACAGAGGGACAAGCCAGAAGATCCCAGTGTGAGTCAATGGGAAACAGGAGAGAAGGAGCCCCAAGAGCCTCCTGGAGCACTTCCTGTTTGGCACTCGGCGGGTAACGGGTTAGCGGCTAACGGGTTAGCTTATCCACTCAGATATATGGACTAAAATACCTCTGTGATCTGAACGGTCACTACCTAAACCCCTGCACTAGTCATAAGGCAGTGCTAGTGCAGCCTCTGCAGGGAGGGAATTCTGGAGGTTCTGAGCTTTTACATGAGGCCTGTTGATGTACTGGAAATGATAAAAACACGTATTTGTCCTCTGTCTGCAGGTTTAGGCTCTGGCAACAGGAGTTCACTTGTGATTAAGAGCACAGGTTTATTTTTTCCTGTAGCTCGAGAAGCACAATGACTTTTTTGAAAATGTTTATAAAACCACAACATTCTCCTACTTTACAAATACTCCTCTGTGCCCATACTGTATTTTCTGACAGCCCTGACAGTGTATTTCTGTAATTCTGACTCCAGCTAAGTTCCTGGCAGGTGTGGAGTAAAAAAAAGGCTGATAGCTTTGGGAGAAGTGACAAAATGGAAGGCGACTCCTGTGCTATAGGGCCGCAGTTAATGCTATTGTGATGGCAGTAAAAATGATGTATGCTCACTATAGCTTGTGCACAGCTTGTACGCTTTCAACGGCCTATCAAGTGCAGAGTGCAGGGACAGGAAATGGAAGGAGAAGAGCAATTTAGCCCCCAACTTTAAACATAAATCTTATTTGAAGTTTTTCTTACAATACACTCCTGGGGCATATATACGGGTATATATTTATGTCAAATAGTGGTTTTCTGCTCACATGTGTGGGCACAGAGCGATGACACTGCAGATTGCAGCCAAAACTGTTCTCCACAAAAGTGCTATTTGAAAATGATTTACTTTCTTTAGTTTTTAAGTCGGGATGTAATAATAACGTAAATATGGTGATATGATCTGGTTAAAGGTGTCCCGGTAATCTGGTGGAGCATCACTGGCTGTACAGGACTGTACAACAGAACGAGAGTCAAACAGCGACGCAATCGCTGCAAACAAACAGTTACAGTTTTTGATTCACTTACAAAAGAATCATCGGGACGAGTTTGAGATTTACAAGTTCAAGACGCCAAAGCCACAGCAGCAAACACTGGAGGAGGTAATGGATCGGTAACGGAAAGCGCACTCCTTAAAAAATTTGGATTGGATTGGAAGCCAACAAATCTTGTTTAGAATCCTTTTTTTTTTTTTTTATTGCACAATAATGATAGTGCCGAGGTTTTTTATCTATAACTTTAATTGCTTGTTCGTAATATCGTGAGCTTTCCCACGATATCGCAATAAATATCGTACTGTGAGGTTCATACTGTGACCATATCGTATTTTGACACTTGGATTTTGTTCCTTCTTTTCACATATTCAAACTCCTGCTTTGAACCCTCTCCCGTCACTCCGTATGAACACACTGATTTGTCTCTATAAATTTTAATCTTACCCTTGGAGTCTGTGCTTTCCTGCTGACGGGCTCATATCCACACAGGCGGCTTTCTTACGGCTTTGAACATGCACTTTTTTCAAAACAACGGTAGCAAGTAGCGGTCGCCCACATCACAGGCTCTTTGGAGAACTGAGCGCGGGCTTTAAAGAGCGCGTATACATCAGCGGCGTGCATCCGGGGTTAGGGCTTACACTGCTGTGAAGTTGTAAGGTGCAGCGCTAAAACGAGACGGGAGCCGTGAAAGATTCCGACGTGTTTATCGGCACGCAGTGTGGGGCGGCCATTGATGCTACAGAACAAACAAGAGCTACATATGCATCCCCGCTTTAGATCACAGGGTGCGGTTACATGGAAGACGTAATGTGGTGAGATAAGAGCAGATGGAGGTTTTATTTTGATTTGTGAAGATTTACCGACAGATTAAGTGGCATTTATGAGTCATTTTAAGTGAAAAATTGGGTGTAAGTGATTTTCTAATCAGTTAAAGCACAGATAATACCATACAATCTTGGGATTCCTTGCCTTTTTATTAAAATAACAAACACTGAAGAAACTGCAATCAAACTGGCAACGTTTCAGCAACTGGCAACTGGAGAAAGCTCAATTTGTCACCTGGAAAAGAGTCTTTGGTTGAAGAAAACCAAACATCTCCAACCAGAAACTCTTGTCCAGTTGACAAATGGAACTTTCTCCTCTGCCGTGGATTCTACCTGGACGACTGAGGGGTTTTACACACTTTGAGCACCTGAGCTCTATCCATGACCGAAGTTCAGATGAAGTTCAAACTCTCGTAGAAATCAGATGTTTTAACTTGGCAGCGTATGATCATGTCAAGATTATCCCATCGAACTAAAAATCCACACATGTCAACAGAAATTAATTATCAGTAAGTATGCTGGTGTGTGTTTACTGCAGTTCTTCTGTGTTTAAATCTTGAAATTTCTCTCTTGCGCACCAATAGTTATTTTAGGATCAAGTGTTTCTGAAGTGATTTGATTTAGGGTCAGCTCTGTCCCAATAACCATAATCACATGTTCAACAGAAATGTGTCAAAATGTGTCTTTAAATGTATTAGTTCAGGTTTAATGGTTAGAAAATTGTGATTGTTAAAATGAAGATTGGAAATTTGTTTTAATTTGTATCAGCTCTGTCAACAGCATTTTTTTCAAGATATTTTGAGAATCAGATCTAATTTGTCAGACTTAAATCTCAGCTGCATGTGATTCTTATGTTACATCAGACTTGCATTGTTTTTTTCATATGAGAGGCTCCGGGGCGTCTTCAGAAAGTCCACTTTAAACTGAATCTTTTCAAAAATAGCGATTATATATTTTTTCACACAACTGTTTAGCTCCAGTACACACCGGCACATCTTAAAGGAGACGTACAAACTTTGATGAGTTTTGAACCCTGTTAAAACTGTGCTCCTTCCTCGTTCGCTTACTGAGTTGTTTTTGGTCGACTCATGGATGTCAGTAGAGTAATTAAAGGGTTAGAATGTCTTCTTTGACAGTGACCAACGGGGTATCAGAATATCACTATGTCATGATACTATATCTGCTGATACTGCATTGATATCGTGGACTACGGTATTTCCTATTAAGTCGTGATAGATCGTGATATGATAAGAAAAAAAATACCCTTGTTAAAATGTTTTTGCTTCTTAAAAAACTAGAATACATTGCAGAATATTATGTGCAATGTTTAGATTCTCATGTATGTAGTTAGCTCCTCTCTTCAGACAGATATAAGGCAGTGTTCTATTATCACAAATTGTCATATTGTCAGATTATTCATGAGCTATTTACTGTGTATTTGCAGCCCTGTTACTCTCTACACAACAACTCTGGGTCACAAACTATTCTTTAAGGTCCTTTTATTATGCTAAATTTACTATTTTGAGCTTTAAGCCTTTCTGACATTGTACCTCTAACATTCTGTGAATTGAGTTTTATTCACACATGTCTTTGAGTAATTTATTATTCGTCTACATTTCTAAAGCTCAAAATGCTCGGTTCCACCTTGTGATGTCACATAGCAGCAGTTTAGGTGAACAGCTACTGTACCTTTTACTTTCAGTTCAGCAGAGATTGGCAATTTCAGGGCTGAGCTCATCCAAATGATAAAAACACAGCGGGGCACTTCCTGCATTACCACATGACATCACAAGATCACAAGGTGGAACAGGGTGTTTTCTGTTGGAAAGAAGAACTAAGACATCTACATATGCAGTGTGTGTGTTAAACGTTTGTGTGAATGAAGCAACTCCAGGTTAGCCTGATTCATTAGCCGGTTTCACTTGATGGAAACCGTCTTTAGTTGCAGCATTAGGATTGGTTTGCTCAACGGTGGGCGGGGACTTTTCTGATTGAACCAATCGCTGCTGTTTGGCGGTGACGTCTGTAAAGCTCCGGACGCTCAGTGGAGTCAGAGTAAATCCCGACACAACAGCAAATCCTGTAGGAAGAAGGACAATAACGTCTTTCCCCTCGATAAAACTCACCAAACATTCTCTTTGTTCCGGCTTTAAATCCTCGATGTCGGGAATCGTCACCGACACAAATGTCTGTCTTCGTCTCCGTCCGTCTGGACGCTTTGTTTCCTGTTGGACACAAAAGGACCCAGAGGAGCTGGAGTTTGACCTCAGGGCTTCACCGCTGATTGGCCTGAGCGACGACTACAACTTCCGGGGTTCAAACCGCTGAGTGTTTCTGATTCTTGAAAAATAGAAGAAAGAAAGAAAATAGCGTAACATAGGCCCTTTAAAATATTGTGCCAACTACTATATCTACCCTTCCAGACCTCACCAAAACCTTACCTGCTGTGACGCTCGCCTGATCCGTCCTCGTGCATAACGTGGCCTGATGCATGGAGGCATTTGTCATCAGTGAGTGATGTGCATTGCTGTACACAAGTCTTACCTAATGCACGCTGATGCATATTCCCCGTTCACCTGTCATTTTGGGTTGTCGCTTGATAAAGAGCTGTGCGGGGAGCAGTCCTGACAGCTCCAACCTGGAAGTGCGCCATTTGATTGACAGGTGAATGTTCAGCGGAGGGGCTGATGGGAAAAACATGCACATTGTGAATATTCAACGGGGATAATCTGACTTACTCTGCTTCCAGCTACAGAGGGGCGGGCCTGTGGGAGGGGTTTGGTGGTGGAGGTTGTCAAGAGGTAATTGACAGTAATTACAGACCAATCATCATCCACCGTACAGTCTCAAGACCCGCCCCCTTCTGTACGGAGATTAGATTCTCGCCAGCACTGAAGTTTGTCCATTTCACTGTCACTGCTCTTTTTAAAGGCCTCTGGTTTACTGTTGCCATGGTGAATCCTCTTTTCCTGACCCCATTGATGACAGTGTTTGTGTTCTACTAAACTCGGGATGAAAAATCTCAACTCTGAGCTGCCTCTCCTGAACCGCCTTTGTGAAAAGACCTCAGATCTACGAAAAGGAAAATAACATGCACAAATACCAAGAAGAGCATAGTCACAGGGTCTTAAAAGTCTTAAAAAGTCGTAAATTATGTGTCCAAGTCTTATTTTTTTCACAAAAGTCTTAAATTTCATGAGCCTATTTTTTTGTAAAGTCACCGGGCTGCAGAGCAACATGAGACCAGACACTGTGGAAGCTTAAGTTTGTTTTGTTAGGAACAGGTAGAGTTCAATTTGTCAACTGGACCAAATAAAAGACGTTTCGCCGCTCATCCGAGCTGCTTCTTCAGTTTGTTTTGTTAGAATGTTATAAATTATTTTTGGTCATTTTACATCAGTACATACGGCTATAAATTCTGAATTAGATTTTATAATAAAAGTATTTTTGTTATTTAAAGCAGTGAGCAATGGTCATTATTCGAATTGGATCTGGTGTTTTTCACCCGCATAATGGGTGCGATTTTGGTCTTAATTTTCATTTAAGTGGTTTTTAAAAAGGTCTTAAATTTGGGGGTGTCAAACCTGGGGGATACCCTGATGAAATGACAAGACCCACGTGTACAACCAAAATCAATGAACTGAAAAATGTAGATTATTATTAGTGGCAGCTAATAATAATCACTTCTCTTACTCCACGACGCTCCTGACTACAGGAGCCATAATGTTCCAACAGTCCATCCAGTGGAACGGCTTCGTAGCTAAACAAAGTCGTGCTAAAGTGTTCTGACAGATATTTGAGCACCGTGTGCCACAAAATCCATTTGAGATGAGAAAGCACAACCAGAATTAATACATAAGGCACACTGTCGATATTTGAGAAAATTAAAGGATTTTAAGTGCACATTATAGTCCAAAAAATATGGGTTGTCAATGTCGCCACAAAACTCCTCTTATTCAAAAGTATTTTAAACAAAACATATCTTCACAGTGCAGCCAGACTGTGCACATCCCGCCAACAAGTCCTGGATTAAAATGGCCGCCTCCCAAATGTGTACGTTTACAAATGCGGCCGGCGTTTCTGAGACTGATTACAAGTGAAGGCAACACATTCCCTCTGTGTGTAGGAGCACTTTGTCTGCGGTTCGACACCCCGTACGCCGGTGTCCTAACGGGAACGAGGAGTGAGGACCTTAAATAAGAGGCGAGTAGAGCGGTGTGTTGGATAGGCCCAGTATTGACGTGTGCATGAGCGTGGAGGGCAGGAGGGAGGAGGCGCTGTAGATTGTTTGGGACGGGCTGAGTGCCGTCTGTCCACAGTGGAGCTCTTCTCTACTGAGCCAAGTCAAACTCCTCCCAAGGATCAGGGATAATACATCACACTGTGGTGGAAATAGGAAAACAAATCTAAAAAACACACATTTCCCTTTCCCCTTCCCTACTCCTCTGCCCGGAATGTTCCACAGTGTGCCATACCGGCTCGTCAAAGCCTGAACCCGTCAGATCTCAGAAGCTAAGCAGGGCCGGGCCTGGTTAGTACTTGGATGGGAGACCACAAGGAATTCCAGGTGCCACAGTGGGGCGCCAGTTGCAAAAAACTGTCGTTGTGTCCTTAGGCAAGACACTTCACCCACATTGCCTAGTATGAAAGTGGTGTGTGCGTGAGTGTTGGTGGTGGTCGGAGGGGCCGATGGCGCAGATTGGCAGCCTCGCTTCCGTCAGTCTGCCCCAGGGCAGCTGTAGCTACAATAGTAGTTTACCACCACCGGGTCTGGAGTGAATGAATAATGCTCTGTAAAGCGTCTTTGAGTGTCCAGTAAAGCGCTATATAAAACTGATGCATTATTATTATTATTAAACAGCTCTGCCTTACATTTATTCAATTACAAGTTATTTTAGAGCTCAAAAATACCTAAAAAAAGAAACAGGAATTCTGACTGATCGATGTCACCTCTCCACAGATCTGACCTGTAACTTGGGTCTGGTTTGATCTCCATGAAGACCGAAAGATTTAATGCCATACTCAGGGTCGCCGTGAGATTTTAAAAGTCTTAAAAAGCTCTTAAATTTCATGTTTCTAAATTAAGGCCTTAAAAAGTCTTAAATTATGTTGTCCAAGTGTGCGATGTTGGTCTTAATTTTCATTTAAGCGTTCTTAAAAAGGTCTTAAAAAGGTCTTAAAAAAGTCTTAAATTTGGAGGAGTCAAACCTGGAGATATCCTGCTCACTGCAATAACATCTCCACAGAGAAAAGCATTTGATTCATTTTATGTTTTCTTCACTGTAAACCATAAAAATGACCTAAAATAACGTTAGAAATTGGACCATTAACTAGCGATTACATGCGCAGAACTGGTAAGCCCCGCCTCCACAGAGTTTCTATTTCTATCTGTCTGCTTCCTCTGAGGGCTTCACTTGACTGCAAGTGATTAATTTTCCAGTCATTTTCTCCAAGCCTGATAGACTGACCAATAGGAGGAGAGTTGGGGGAAAAGCCAAGAATCACCACAGAGTTCTAAACACACTGGCAGATCATAATTCCTGCCCAAATGTCTCTGTATATTATTGGAATATGTACAGTGTTTTTAAAACGACCATTTTTCTTAGTATCATCCATCTTAAAGTTGATCTCTGGCCCGTCTGAAGCTAAAGTCCATCACTAGAGGAGGTGAATTCTGTCAGAAGCCAAAAACGGCACAGATCAGTGTTTCCTCGGTGGAGATCTCACTGTGGCAGTGAGTCTGTCAAGGCAACAAACTAGTGTAGTGATGGGGGCAAGTTCTGAACTTCCACGTAAAACACCAATTTGCTTCAGACTGAAGAAGCTTAACTCCACTTTAACCCATCTGACAACAGCCACGAGTCTAACAAACCAAACGCTCTGCCTGGTTCACTCATTAGTGTCTGGAAACGTTAGAAAACAACTTTATAAACACCTCACACTTCCCTCTGCTGATTTCCCACTGCACAGGCCAAAGCCCAAAAGACTCGATCGCCGATGTCGTTTCTAATCCCATTTATTTACCAGTGAATTATATTTTTTGAAAAACGCTAAAAATAATACATTCCCGAACCATTTTCTTTCAACAACTTTCAGTTTGTCTTCTTCATCGTCAGTAGTTGATCCTCACTTGTTGCTTCAGGCAGCTCGAGCCTCTTGCCGCCTCTGGAGTCAACAATCGAGAGATGAGTTAGAAGGTGGTATAAAGTCTCTTCTCTGGAAATTGGTGTTTTACGTGGAAGTTCAGAACTTGCCCCCATCACTACACTAGTTTGTTGCCTTGACAGACTCACTGCCACAGTGAGATCTCCACCGAGGAAACACTGATCTGTGCCGTTTTTTGGCTTCTCACAGAATTCCACCTCCTCTAGAAACGGACTTCAAACATGCCCGAGTTCAACTTTAAGAGTGTCCTCCTAAGTCTTCTTAAAGCAGGGTATCCCCAGGTTTGACTTACCCAAATTTAAGACCTTTTTAAGACCACTTAAATGAAAATTAAGACCAACATTGCACCCATCACGCGACCGCTCCGTGCAAACTTACACCAACTCTGTCTAAAGAAAACCGTGCATGCAACAAAGGAATCTCTGTTGGTGGGTTTCCAGGGAGCAGCGCCCAGCGGTTATTCTGCTGAACACGAGCACAGCTGTGGGGACGTGCTAATATAACCGCGAGTTCAGTTCAGGGCAACAATCAGGGATGGGGTGGGACAAATACTTTTAAAAATGGAAACGGAACCACAATCGATATCGGACGCATTTAGGTGTATTAAGTTCAACAGAGCTGTGCGTTCCTGTTCATCAACAGTGAAATTACACGGCAGTGTGCTATTATGTGTTAAAGCTATTGACTTGAAAACACTGTCCTCATGTGATTTGTTTTCTCTTACAATGTGAACCAGGATGACACGGACTGAAAAATGAAGATGCACATGCTCAGTAGAGTCTGGGAAATGTAGTCCAATTTGTCCATCAATAGTTTTAAATAAACAAGTCGTGACAATCAGCCTAATTATCCAGAGTTGCAATTATAACCCAATCATCATTTGTACATTAGAACACAGCGCACTGTACATAGCCACGAGCAATCGATGCAGGCACAGCCTGATCGCTCATCAGCTTAAGCAGAGAGTCTAGTATCGCTTCATGTTGTAAAGGGAGGAGGGTTTTTGACATATCCAGATTTAGAACAGTCAAAACAGCAGCCTTATTGGATGAATTGTCTCGTACGATATTTGCAGCTGTTGAAATGAGAGAGTTGCACAGTGTCAGCATCTAATTATATTGTATTTTTTACTGTACATGAGCAGGAAGTGCACTGATTTTTATTGTCTTTAAAACGTGAAAAACAAGTTCATTAGTGGTCAAAAGTCTTTTACTCACTTGCCCAATTATTCACCACAATGAGTTTATAAGCACTTTTCACAAGTATCCCGTCACAGTAAAGCTAATGTGTACAGAGCTGCTGTTACAGTCTTGAAGATGTATTTGTTCAGATACATGGAAAAGAAAATCAGGAACAGGAAAACTCAGGACTTTGAGACAGCACTGACAACAAAGCAAAGCGCATATTTTGGTTAAACATTCAAAAACGTAAAAAAACAAAACAATCATTGAGCACATACTGTAGATGCACATCAGTGTCCCGGGTATGAGCGGGTTTTTGAGTATTCCGGTTTACGCAGTATCCCGGTTTCAGTATCCCGAATAAGACGGTATCCCGGTTATGAGAAACCGGGATACCATGTTGAGTGTGCATGTATCAAAAAAACCACATCATTTTGTTATAGTTTTATGTCTCCAACACGACATACACACAGAACAGACTCAGCAGAACATCCTCTGTCACAGAGAGAACACTCATATTCACTGAGTCGTGTCCTTTTGTCCCACAGAAGCTGAAGCATCAGTATAAGAAGTGAACTGTTTTATCAGTGCTTAAAGTTTATGCAAATGAGCCATGTGGTTTTAAGTTTTGTTTCTGTAAAACATAAACAAATGTGCCAAAGCTGCATTAAACACATTATATGTCAATTTATTTACAGACTCAGGGTCCAAATTGTAAAATTACATTTATATATAAACCCACCAGCACACACACACATACTCACACACACACACATACTCACACACACACACATACTCACACACACACACATACTCACACACACACACATACTCACACACACACACATAAAAAAAAAAACTACAGTGATGTCAGGTTTGGTAGAATTCAAATACAAATATCTGGCTCTACCAACATTTCCACATGTCAGAGTAAGATTGGGCGTCACTTTCTTGATCATCATTTCTTGATTCAATTAACCTAAACATAAATGTAGGTTGTCACATGAGGTTCCTCATTAGAGCTGGAACGTGGGAATATTTACATTCACAAACGCAGCACGAGCACTTTCCCACCTTAGAATCTTTAGCCATATTCTCAGAGCGTCAGTATTTGCCTCCTTAAGCTTCTTCATCTTTGCTTTGCTGTAATTACACCATAGGTGAGCTCTATGATCTAAAGAGTCATTTTAACATCATTTGAAACGTGCGTGGCAGCAAATTCACTCCAGCTCTGACGCTGGATGTCATCATATCACAGGAGTCATTTCTAATAATATGACCCAAATATTTTGTCTTTGTTACCTTAGCCCGCTGATTCTCCTTTAAATAAAAAGCTTAACTTTTGATCCTCCTTAGTCCTGACACTCTTTTTTGAATTATATCTGAGATCGTACTGCATCCCAAACTCATTCATTATAATATCATGGTTGTTTGTATTTTCATAGTTTATTAAATGTATTAATTTTGCACTTGTAAGATTTTGCATTTGTAAGATTGTGTCAACATTTCCTTATAGACACAAGGATATGAGTATTCTGGTTTTTCAGTGCGAATGTAAACAGCATATCCTGAATACTTCCATACCCGGGACCTGTCTGCTGATGTAAACGCACTTTGTCTTCATATTCTGGCCTCTGAAGCATCGTCATTCTTACAGCGTCTATTAGCATAAGGCCACTCGGACATGCCTTTCATATCAACACTATTATTAGATGCGTAATCACTCACTCACTCTCCTCCGGCTTCATTTTCCATCTCCTCATCGTTTCCTTCCGAGACCTCTCCTGCGGGGACCTCGCTAGCGCCCCCACTCTTCTCTTTAATTATCCGTTGGTTTGCGTTGCCAGAAAACCCTCGGACCTCTGGCCTTGGAGCAGAGGTTGTCCGACCCGCTCCCCCGATATGACTTTGATAAAAATCAGCAATTACGGCGGCCATTTTTCCTCTCTGGGCCCGGACAAAGAGGTGCGAGAGCAGCGTCGGATTGGCTCGACCCGCGGTGCACATCTCCGCTCCCGGCTCGTCAATGAGGAAGTCCACGCCGCCGAGCTAATGACTACTCAATGCTAAATCAATAGAGTCAGTTTTTCAGCGAGGCGGAGGCAGAAAAAGTAAAAGGGAATGCGTTTATTCACTGTCAGACAAAAGTGGATGTGATTAGTTTGGCAAAAGTGCGCAGAGAAGTGAAGAGGGTCGTTACCGTGGTGATGGATAGGTATTGACGGACTTATTGAAGCCTTCCTGATGCAAGGAGTTTGGAGTCTGACTTCCAGACGGCCGGGAAGACAATTGGGAAGGAAGTAGAGGTTTGCAAGTGAGTTCTAAAGTGTGTAGTTGGTAGATCTATCACTATTCTATTATAAAGCACTTTACAAACTTTAGAGTCGGCCAAAGTGCTGCACAAACACAGAAAAGACAAGGACAATACAACACAATATACAATATAACCACACAACTACAAAAACATAGAACAATAAGATACTCAATAACATGAAATGTTCATCTCACTTGTTGAAACCCAGTGCAAAAAGGTGGATTTTTAGGAGTGATTTAAAAACGGGTACAGACTCCGCCTCTGATCGCTAATGGAAAATGGTTCCAGAGCCGAGGGGCAGAAACAGAAAACGTAGGGTCCCACAAAGCTGAAGTTTAGTCTTTGGGACGGAGCTGGAGCTGGTCTGACCTGAGAGTGTGAGAGGAGCGTGAGGGTTGGTGAGGTAGGAGGGTGTTAGGCCGTGCAAACACTTAAAAGTGATTTTTATTTTTTTTTAATGGACTCTAAAACACACTGGGAGCCGATGAAGAGAGGCTGAAATAGGGCAGATGCTCTCGTGCTTCCAGTTTCCAGTTAAAAGTCGAGCCGCTGAGTTTTGGACCCACTGCAAACACTATTGACCGCAGTTGTTGTGCTCGTGAGCAAGATACAGGTTTCGTAGTTCCTTCAGGTAAACTGCTGGAATGTTGAATATCTGCATTTTGTGAAAGTGTCTAGAACATATTGGGCTCGAGTCTGCTGTATAGTTATAATCCAACACCTGTGGATCATTATGCATGTTTTAAATTCATCTAAAGGCCGCTACACGCTACAGGATTTTAAAAAAATGTTTTGTAAACGTGCAAAAGCGCACACCACAGACACGAGGAGAATCTTCTGAGACTTTAAATCTCCGATCGCAAACACTGCAGCAGAATCTGTGTGTGGACCACAGGACATAAAGTCTTGTATCTTATTCTATATGTTAATAGGATTAGGCAAAGTAAGTGTCAAACTTCAGCCTAAACCCCTTCGGTCTGCAGAATAACTTTGTTGTGCAGAATTTCTGTCTAATCATTGTAATATGATTAATGATTATGTTAATTGACCGAAGAAAATAAGCTAACTAAAAGCTGTGAGTGCGATGGCGTCAGCTGTTTCCTGTCTACAGTAAAACCACTCGCTCTGAGACTCTGAAGTGTGTGAAATGGGACAAATCAGTGGTTTTGGATAAATCTGCTGGGACAGGGGACACAGGCTCAAAACTGGGACGTCCGGTCACCGTATTGTTTTCATTTATACCGAAATGACTACACAACACCGCCGAATCCTACGTGTATTGCAAATTAAGGCAATAAAACTGGAGATCCACTGCAAAATCTTGAAAATAAGATATTAAACATGCGTGAATCACTCCAAATACAACTTTAAAAAGGTAAACGAGAAGGAGAAACAACTGGAACATGGTTAAACTTCTGAAAAGTCGATTTTGCGCAATCCGTCTGCTTTAAAAATGTTCTATAGGAGAAATGATTATCTTGGACGGGTTTGAAAACCTGCTGCATCTGTTTTTTCATAGGACGCTGGTTGTTTATTCTCTGGTGAGTCGGTGCGTTCGACTTGGGACGGTCCGACGCAGCTGCTGATTTGTAAAACGCGTCTCTGAAATGTGGACGACCTCTGGAAAACATTTCTCTCAACTCTTTCTGTTTATGTTTCCCCGTTCTCTGTGATATTTTTTTCTTTTTTGTCGTAAGCTCTATTCCTTTTTGACATGAACAAACCGCCTGTCGATCACACTCACTGTAAATTGTGGAGACGGGATGCGGTTCAGGACCCACATGTGTTAGTAATGTAACGGCGTGCAGTCTGGGCTCGCCTGGAAAGCCGTTTACAAGAGTCTCCACATACGTCTCCAATCCGTCTGAAATGTGCCTTAAAAATGTCAGGAGTAAAAATAAATGAAACAAAAATGATATCCAACATAAGAATACACACATGTCCCTCCTATATGATGCAGATATGATTAAAAGTGACACTTATGAACATGTTAGAATGGTGTTAAAACATGCTCTGCTCCTTTGTGATGTCATGAAGCTGTAGTTTTCAGTAGAGTTTGGTGGTTCCATGGCTGGAATCACTCAAAATTTTAGATTTGATTTAAACATGTTATTATTTGTTTTTAAAGCTCTGAGTGGACTGCCCCACAGTACGTCCAGGACCTCATCCATGTTTACATCCCAGCGCTTTCTGAGGTCTGAGGGCTCCAGCTTGAGCTTGTGGGGCCTTAAAACCAGCGGGGACGGGGCCTTCTCTGTGTCCGGTGTCCTGTCAGTTTGAGCCGCCTCACATTACTGCACATGCGCACAACCCCAAGCAATGTTACAGGTTACATCCGTCAATTTGAGCTCCCGAAGCAGAAGTCACATTTGAGTGTTTTGGTTTTATTGTCTGTTTGCATCGACTTGTGTGTGTTGGATTTGTGGCAGAATAACTACATTAGATGATTGAAAAGTTTGGATTTAATCAGGTGAAGAGAGGAGAGAGAGCGCTTCACTGGGTCACAAAAGAGTCAAAAAATAGCAGTACAGGTGCTCTATGAGATTTAACATGAAAGCTAAACAAGAAATAGCCCTTAATGGAAAGTATAAAAATGGGCAAAGTACAAACCCGAGGCACCGACTGAATGTATTAAAAGTCCTTTATTACATTGAGGAACACCAACGTTTTTCGACAAGCACGAAAAAATATTTAACTTTGTTTAAAAAGGTGCTGCATAAATAAAATATTGCTGTATTATAATAGGAAATTCACTTTGTGATATTACCGTAAAATATTATAGATTTAATCTAAAGATTTGAGTGTTTCAGTCGTTTCTTTCTCTTCTACACTGGGAGTTTTATTTGACAGAAGATTCAGACCTGTGGAAATGAGCTCTGCACAGATTCAGATAAATGAGTGAATAATGTGATTCTACAGTGGAGCTTTATTATTCGATGGTTAATTTGGCCTGTCGATACGTTGCTCCTTTAGTCTGAGCCTGTTTGAGCAACTGTCCAAGTGAGATTATAATATGCAGATTCATATAAATGAGTAAATGTGACATAACTCAGGTCTAAAGTGTGATCCTCGTGTGCAAACAGCATCAAACCTGCTGAGTCTGATCCACAGAAATATGTAAATCTGGGGACGTTCACTTTATTGGATCGAGACAACTGTAAACGGAAAAGAGTAATTATGGTTTCTTTGGACGGGGGAGCCTGAATCGACGTCACTGTGGATTTAGGCTGCGGGAGCTCGTTTCGACAGCAGCCCACGTCCGAACAGCCCCACATGTCTCGTCTTAAAATCCGCTTTTATTCTGTGGCTTTTAACACCACATGAGTCATGTGCTCCTCTGTGTCATTTATTTATTTACCTTATTTACTGCCATTTTATGATTTTCATGGCTGTGCTTTTATTTAATTTTACTAGTTTTAGGACCGGGATGACCAAATTTTAGCAGTTTACCTTTTTGTTGTCTTCATTTTATGATCTCTGTGCAGCGCTTTGGAAACAGCTTTGTTTCTATGTATTAATGGGCTCTATACAGTAAATAAAGTGGATTTGGAAATGATTCTAGTGCTGGTGTATGGAGTTTAAAAATGTCCTGTATTGCCGAATGACATCACAAGGTGGAACAGAGTGTTTTCTGTGAGAGAACTCAGCCTAAATGTGGAGGGTTTGTGTGTTAAACATGTGAATGAAAAAAAAACATGAATGTAGGAATGTTTTGATGAAGAAACATCACATTAATCAGCACATTTATGCAAAATTTCCACCTGCTTAGAACATTGTGAGTTAAAATGGTGACATACAGTGATGTAAGGAAAAGGTCAGCGTTGCTTTTTGCTCGGTGAGATTGACACTTTCGTACATTTTGACTTTGACAGTTCAGCTAAAGGTGCTTTTCAGAGACACAAATCTCTGACATGTTCCTTGTTCTTCACTTTCACGGCCTCTGAACGTTTCCCAAATGAGTCCAGTGACTCTTTGGTCGCACTGTCACTTCCGCCTCCTCGCCGTGACTGGATATTTACCCTTTTCATCTCCTGGAGGTGAAGTGGAAATCTACACGGTTAATGAGCATCTCTTAGACAGTGGCTAATTACAATGGCACAAACTTGAACATTTTGAGTCCGCTGGAATTAGCATAACGCCAAAGAGGGCGTGATGCAAGACTCTGTTTTTGTGCGACGAAGGATTCTGGCACTGATTAGAAGGGCAGCCGAGATTAAAGGAGCGCTCTTGTGCAAATAGATTGTGTTTATTCAATGAAATATTAATGGGATTAAAAATTAATATGTTTGCTTTTGATATTTCCCGCTCTCAGTGCTCAGTTCTCTCTGAGGTTTGGGATCAGCAGAGTTGCAGCACGGGGCCTTGGTTTGTCCATGTGAGACACATTTGGTGATAAACTTTAATATTTGCATTTATTTTAGGTCTATAGTAGTTACAGCAAAGTCAGGAAGATGGATTATCGTGCTAAATGACTGAAGTTAGGCTACTTATGAGTAATGAGTGTTGTCATCTGTGATGGAAATGTGAGGATTGAGTTTCCTTTGTCTAAGATACGCTGTAAGAAGTGTTAAAAGCTGCACTGTTCTTTTGCGGCTTTACACATCTGCTGTTTATTTCACATGTGTCTGACCATCCTGACCTGTTCTCAGATACTAATGTAAAGCTGTTATATTTCTGAGCTCTGAAAGCCAAATGGCCGAACTGATCTAAAGCTACGTCCACATGACAACACTCCAGGATTTATTTATTTATTTATTTTCATATTTAAAATGACTGCATCCACATACACCGGATCAATAAATATTCACGTCCAGACGACGGAGCCTGAGAGAAAACGATGTAATACACATGTCAAACCTGTATGTGGCGCTGTAAACAGGACACAGCCAGAGCCACTGGACACACAATACTACAAGTACTACATGTACTAAATACTACATGTACTAAATACTACATGTGCTAAATACTACATGTGCTAAATACTACATGTGCTAAATACTACATGTACTAAATACTACATGTGCTAAATACTACATGTGCTAAATACTACATGTGCTAAATACTACATGTACTAAATACTAAAATACTACATGTACTAAATACTACATGTACTAAATACTACATGTACTAAATACTACATGTGCTAAATACTACATGTACTAAATACTACATGTACTAAATACTACATGTGCTAAATACTACATGTACTAAATACTACATGTGCTAAATACTACATGTGCTAAATACTACATGTACTAAATACTACATGTACTAAATACTACATGTGCTAAATACTACATGTACTAAATACTACATGTGCTAAATACTACATGTGCTAAATACTACATGTGCTAAATACTACATGTACTAAATACTAAAATACTACATGTACTAAATAATACAAGTTATAAATACTACATGTACTAAATACTAAAATACTACATGTACTAAGTACTACATGTACTAAATACTACATGTACTAAATACTACATGTACTAAATACTACATGTGCTAAATACTACATGTACTAAATACTACATGTGCTAAATACTACATGTGCTAAATACTACATGTGCTAAATACTACACATTGGCTTTTCAGCAGCAATACACAATCCAGGCTGCAGGGCGGCTCTTCTAGTTCTACACAGCAGCAGGTTTATAAGAATCCGCCGTGTTATTGTGTGTGCGTCTCTCTGGTGTTGTACTACAGCAGAGGAAGAGGTTTTGATGCATCAGCAAATAAACTTCGAAGCGTCTGCAGCACAAACTCCGTTGTCCTCCGTGGTGGTTGTTCCAGTTGTTACGTGAGGTTCTCTTCTGGTCACGTGGTGATGGCGGGGCTGCGATGTCATCGGTTTCCAAACACTGCAGTTTGCTTGTCCGTTCTCAGATTTCTCCACTCTGGAACCCATTTCCAGCAAATACTGTTAGTTTTTTTGGCCTAAACGCCGGCTCTGTGTGGAGGTTAAAATGAATAAAAACTTCACACTTTCAACCAGAAAACGTTGTCGTGTGGACACCACCTAAGTGCAGACTGTCCTTGGGAAGGACTTGGACCTCAGAAAGTATTTAAGTGTTGTTACCCCGTCGCTCTGGGCTCACTGCAGCAGAAACTCTGTCTGCAGAGGAACCGTTTATCGGTGTTATTTGATAACATAATAAACCAACATAGACAGTCTTCTTGTATGTTTTGCTAAGATAATTTCCATGGCAATAAACTGTCTTTAAATTTTCACTACTTGAAATTAAAACACAATTCACAGTCTTTTTTTACATACAGTTGCATGTCCCTCCAGGCCCACTATAGTCTATATGGGTTAATCAGTTCAATTCAATGTTATTCATATAGCCCAGAATCACAACAAGAGTTTCCCCAATGTTCTTCACAGTGAAAAACATGGAAACATGATCTGACACAGACATCAGCAAACACACTGTCCCATCCTCAGTCTCTCGGTTAGACTGTAACAGTGGTTCTCTGACGTTCCCTCATTAGCAGGGTTGAAAAAATAGATAATAAATCGATATATTCCATTTCTGTAAATCAAGATTATCCTGTACTTATGTCTTACCCGCTCCTAACTTGGTCCATGATGATAGAACAGTGTGAAACATTCAGGACAAAGCAACCACATCTCCACTGACAAAATAATCAACAGAACCTCCAGCAGAAAAGTTATAACAATCATAAAAAAAACAATAAAAATCCCTAGATATTCCAGTGTTTTCCCCCCTGCTGCGTATTATATAACAAACCCCAATGAAAGCAAAGGGTGACAGTTGTGTTCGGGAGCTCAGTATTGCCTTGAAGTTTACAATATGTCTGCGTCATGTGGAGTGACAGTCTGACGGGCAGGAGGAGTCTGAGGAGAGCTGGGAGTCCACACCCTGCACCAGCCTGTCGATACTGAGGCCGACTGCACCCGTCAATTATAACGGAAACAAAGACCCGCGCGCTCCACTTCTCCATCAGCGAGCTCGGACGATATGCAAGCTGACAGCAGGATTTCACAAACCCCACGTGATCACCTGTGCGAGTTCATATTGCGCTGTATATTCAGAGGTTTCAGTCATATGCAGGGTGTAAAAAGGAAAGAGAAGAAGAAACAATCCCACAGAGAGACAAAGTGATGCAAAAATCTGTACTGGACAATCCACTGCAAAAAAGGTTCAGATATAAAGACTTAAATCTATCAGAAAATGACTTAAACGTAGTGAAATCACCTTTGCTGCATGGACGGATCATTTTACTGGAGAAGTTCTGTTAAAATAAATGACCCCTAGACGAGAATAAGCATCTCAGAACGATTAACTCGATAATAAATTTGAAAACAAGATGAAGAACCTGATGGAAGTTTTCAAATCTTGGAAAGATCAGAGAAATTTGCAGCTTACGCTATTTTCAGATCTTAGACTTAGACAAATTGTATTGCTCCACAAAGGAAATTATTTGGACACAGGAGCTCAGACATCACGATATAATATAATAACAGAGAATAAAGAATATAAATGGTGATAATAAACTCTAAATAAGAAGCAAAAATATAACAAGAGACAGGTATGAAAAAAGACATAATTATATAAATGTAATGTACAAGTCCAAATCAAATAGAACGGTAAGTAATAAAATATATTTTTAAAACTCAGTTTTATACTATAATATCATATATCAGCTTTTTGCTCTGTGTAATGATATCAAACACAAATACTTGGGAGTTGTTTTGTTTCATTCACACATTTTTAACACACAAATCCTGAATAAATAGTTTGAGTTCTTTTTCTCAAACAGAAAACACTCCATTCCCCACTGAGTTTTTCAACTCCACACACCTTCACTAGAATCATTTGGATAATCCCAGCCCTGAAATTGCTAATATCTACGAAACAAATGTTAAAAGGAGCTGTTAACTTGAAAACTACCACTACATGACATCACAAGGTGGACCAGAGCTTTGGAGACTTGACAGACGAGCAATAAAGAGCGACTCAAACATGTGAATGAAACAAAACACAACTCTAGATGTGTTTTGGAGGAGATAAAGATTCTAACACATCTTAAATCCTTAAAAGAATCCAGTTTGTGTAATATAGGATCTTAATTTGTATTTTTTTTCCACCTCAGGCTAACTGCCTCTACTGTTACTAAAATGCTCACGTTTACTGGTTTTTAATGTGTTTGTGTTAGACAGACTGCACAGAAAACAACTCCAGGTGTGTTTTTGAGGAGGTAACAACATTATAACATGGCCTAAAGCTCACAAGACCGTTAATTAATTGTGTTGGGAAAACTAATAAAATTAGTTTAGAAACCAAAAGAGAGAAAGCCAAAACAAAACATGCTGCCAGTGAATCAAGCAAACCCGGTCTTTTTTATGCCTGTGACTATGAAAATGGAGCCCTATAACCCTAACCTCTATAACCCTAACCTATAACCCTAACCTCTATAACCCTAACCTCTATAACCCTAACCTCTATAACCCTAACCTCTATAACCCTAACCTCTATAACCCTAACCTATAACCCTAACCTCTATAACCCTAACCTCTATAACCCTAACCTCTATAACCCTAACCTATAACCCTAACCTCTATAACCCTAACCTCTATAACCCTAACCTATAATTTTAACCTATAACCCTAACTTCTATAACCCCTAACCTTTATAACCCTAACCTCATAACCCCAACTCTATAACCTTAATTCCTAATTTATAATTTTAATTTTATATAATTATAATTTCTAATTCTTTATAATTTCAATTTTATAATTTTTAATTTATAATTTTAATTTATAATTTTAATTTATAATTTTAATTCTTTATAATTTTTAATTTATAATTTCAATTTATAATTTTTAATTTATAATTTTTATAATTTTAATTCTTTATAATTTTAACTTATAATTTTAATTTTATAATTTTAATTTATAATTTCCTAATTTATAATTTTAATTTTATAATTCTATAATTTCAATTTATAATTCCAATTTTTATAATTTCCTAATTCTTTATAATTTTAATTTATAATTTTAATTTATAATTTCCTAATTTTTATAATTTTAATTTATAATTTTAATTTATAATTTTAATTTATAATTTCCTAATTTATAATTTTAATTTATAATTTCTAATTTATAATTTGTAAATTTATAATTTCCTAATTTATAATTTTAATTTTTAATTCCTTTATAATTTCAATTTATAATTTCCTAATTTATAATTTCAATTTATAATTTCCTAATTTTTATAATTTTAATTTATAACCCTAATTTATAATTTTTAATTTATAATTTTAATTTTATAATTTTAATTTTTATAATTTTAATTTATAATTTTAATTCTTTATAATTTCTTTATAATTTTAATTCTTTATAATTTTTAACCTTTATAATTTTTAATTCTTTATAATTTTAATTTATAATTTTAATTTTTATAATTTCTAATTTCTTTATAATTTTAATTTATAATTTTAATTCTTTATAATTTTAATTATAATTTTAATTCTTTATAATTTTAATTTATAATTTTAATTTATAATTTTAATTCTTTATAATTTTAACTTTATAATTTTAATTTATAATTTTAATTCTTTATAATTTCCTAATTTATAATTTTAATTTATAATTTTAATTTTTATAATTTCTAATTTATAATTCCTAATTTCTATAATTTCAATTTTTATAATTTCCTAATTCTTTATAATTTTAATTCTTTATAATTCCTAATTTTATAATTTTAATTTTTATAATTTTTAATTTATAATTTTTAATTCCTAATTTATAATTTTAATTTATAATTTTAATTTATAATTCCTAATTTTATATAATTTTAATTTATAATTCCTAATTTCTTTATAATTTTAATTTATAATTTCCTAATTTTTTATAATTTTAATTTATAATTTTAATTTTATAATTTTAATTTATAATTTTAATTTATAATTTTTAATTTATAATTTTTAATTTATAATTTTTAATTTATAATTTTAATTTATAATTTTAATTTTTATAATTTTAATTTATAATTTTAATTTATAATTTTAACTTTATAATTTTAATTCTTTATAATTTTAATTTATAATTTTAACTTTATAATTTTAACTTTATAATTTTAATTCTTTATAATTTTAATTTATAATTTTAATTTATAATTTTAATTTTTATAATTTAATTTATAATAATTTATAATTTCAATTTATAATTTTAATTTATAACTAATTTATAATTTTAATTTTTATAATTTTAATTTATAATTAATTTATAATAATTTATAATTTTAATTCTTTATAATTTTAATTTATAATAACTTTTATAATTCCTAATTTATAATTTCTAATTTTATAATTTAATTTATAATTTTCAATTTATAATTTTAATTTATAATTTTAATTCTTTATAATTTTAATTTATAATTTTAATTCTCAATTTATAATTTCAATTCTTTATAATTTTAATTATAATTTTTAATTTTAATTTATAATTTTAATTATAATTTTAACCTCTATAATTTTAATTCAACCTCTATAACCCTAACCTATAACCCTAACCTCTATAACCCTAACCTCTATAACCCTAACCTCTATAACCCTAACCTATAACCCTAACCTATAACCCTAACCTCTATAACCCTAACCTCTATAACCCTACCCTATAACCCTAACCTCTATAACCCTAACCTCTATAACCCTAACCTATAACCCTAACCTATAACCCTAACCTCTATAACCCTAACCTGCCTAACCTTAACCTGACCCCATGCCTAAACCTAACTCTACACTAACCCCAAAACTAAAAATAAAGATTCCCATGTAATTAAAACGTTTAAAATAAAAATCCACTGAAGATTAATAAAGTTATAAGTTAAAAGTTCTTTCTAATAATATTATAGAATAAGAAATGGGAATATGGACTATTTCCCGCACATGCTCAGTCACAAACTCCCTTGTCCTCCATGGTGGTTGTTCTCATTGTTCTGTGAGGTTCTCTTCTGGTCACATGGTGGTGACGGAGTCGCGACGTCATCGGTTTCCAAACGCTGCGGTTTGCTCGTCCACACGACAACACAACGGCAGTGTTCTCAGATTTCTCCCTCTGGAAACTGTTATCAACAAATACTGTTACAGTTTTCACCCTAAACGCTGGCTCCGTGTGGAGTTTAAAACAAATAAAAACACTTTTGACCAAAAAACGTCGTTGTGTGGACACCACCTAAATCCAGACTGTCCTTGGGAAGAGCTTGGTCCTCAGAAAGTATTTAAGTGTTGTTACCCCGTCGCTCTGGGCTCACTGCAGCAGAAACTCTGTGGAACCGTTTGTTATCGGTGCAAACTTAATAAACCAACACAGACAGTCTTCTTGTATGTTTTGGTATTTTACAGGTAATTTCCACAGCAATTAACTGTCTTTAAATTTTCAGTACTTGAAATTAAAATACAATTCACAATAATAAATATTTGTTTTTTGTACATACATTTGCATGTCCCTCCAGGGCCACTATAGACTATGTGGGTTACACTGTTCTCTGACGTTCCCTCATTCGCAGGGTTGAAAAAATACTGTCCAGACTGGAGTCGTGTGCAATATCCAAGACCAAGAACCTGATGGAAGGTTTAAAATCTTGGAAAGATCAGAGAAATTTGCAGCATCTGCTATTTTCTGAGCTATGGAATGATGTCAAAAACAAATACTTGGGAGTACAGAAAAAAAAGATAGGAAAATGGAAACGTGTTCGTGTAGTCATTCCCTTTTCTTATTGTGATGTCTCCAACTAAATTTCCCCTGAACATCAGCGCCACCTTTAATTCTCCATCCTCCTGAGCTCAGACCAGCGCCGGTGTTAATGATGTGTGTGAAGGTCAAACGTGTCCGTCGCAAAAGGCCAATCAGTGACAGGCTGGTGTCGCCATGTTTGATTACATCGAATCTCGACCTCTGACCTTTGCCGTGGGAGCCCTGATTGGCCAATGAGCCTTGAAGGTGATAATGTGGCCCACGGTGGCAGAAGAAACAAATGTCCTCGTTTCAGCCGCAGGTGGAAACCAGAACGAGGAAAATAATTCAGCGCTCAAGTGGATGGAATCTTTCAGCTGTAAATTCACTCTCCACACGGCATAGAGGTTTCTGGTTCAGTTCCTAGATTATGTTGCCGATTTATCTGTAGAGTTTGCATGTTTCAACCAAGAAGATCTCATTTCAAATCTTGTTCCTCTCATTATTAAATCTACCGAAGGCACATTCACTGCGAATTTCTCTGATCTGACCAAGATTTTAAAACTTCTCTCAGGTTCTTCATGTTGTTTTCAGATTTATTCTCAACTGACTTGTTCTGAAACGTTACATTCTCGTCTAGAGGTCGTTTATTTGAAGAGAACTTGTCCAGTAAAATGATCTTGCTGCAGGATGGATCATTTCACTACTTTTAAGTCATTTTCTGATAGATTTGTTTAGATCTTACATTTTGGCCAAATGTTTTTTGTGGTGTTCTGTTCAGCTTCAGATGTGTTCTTCTGTCCAAGAACAAATTCAGGAGGGACAGTTTCATCTCTTGGGCAGTAAATGCATGTTTTTTTTAAATTGTCTGTTATATTTAATATTTACGTTTAACGTTTGTTTCTTCCTCACTTGGTCCGTCGCAAAATCGAGTCCCGCAGTCACTTTTTGTGGCTTTTGGTTGTGTTGCGGCCTTTGTATTTGTTGCGGTGTTTGCATTTGTTATGAGCCTCTGCGGTTTCCATAAGTGCTCCACTGTGTTTTTAAACACCACACACCTTCACTAGAATCATTTCGATAATTTCTCTACTGAAAAAAGACAAAAGGAAAACTACAGCTTGAAAACTACAGCTTCATGACATCACAAGGTGAAAGGTCACGTTTACAGACGACTATTCCACCACATCCAACGCTCCCCGCCAGCCCAACCCTCTGAGATAAGTGCAATGCAAACAGCAGGGGGCGAATAGAGACGGAGCTTTGGAGATGTACACAAATAAAAAAGGGCTTTTTCAAACAACAACTCCAGATATGTTTTGCTGAGAGAACAACATTCTAACACAGCATTAATGATCTTTTTTTTTTCTCATCAATCGCTCAAAACATAACTTTGAGTGCACTAATGATGAGGGAAAATAACGCCAATAAACATGTGTAAAAATCGGCTTGTTGAGTTCCACTTTGCATTTCTACACGATCACTGTTTGTATTTTCGTATTTGCTCACGTTTCTCTGTACAGCAAAGGTTAGATTAGATTTATTATCCCGTATATCTATGCACACACAATAATCTATGATACATCCTGGGCTTACAAATGGTTCCGTTGCTGGTCACTGGCCCGTGCCTTTAAACGCTTATGATAAATGTCAGCAGATACGGCTCAGATCAGATAGGCCGGGTTATAAATGAGGGGTCACACTGCCCGCAGACTCCATGTATCAGCAGGAGACCAGGCCCAGAGAAGATCCACAAAAGGTCACGTTTACAGACGACTATTCCACCACATCCAATGCTCCCCCGCCAGCCCATCCCTTTGAGATAAGTGCAGCTCTCTCAATGCAAACAGCAGGGGGCGAATAGAGAGGGAGACAGTGAGAAAAGAGATGCACGTTTTTAGGTAAAAGTCATTCAGTTGCTCATCTCTAGTAATATAAGTAAAATCAGCTGAACAGTTCCAAACATTATACACTAACGTTTATTTACTCCATATGTGAAGCCGCAGATGCCCTGGATTCGACTGAACAAAACTGGGTCAAGTAATATGTTCCCTCATTTCTAAGATTTTTCTTGTCAAGTCATTTTTATTTTTATACCACATTTAAAGGGATGATTCTGAGTCATTTCAGTCTAGGGTCCTTTGCACCAGGACCTTGAGCTGGACTGTGGGAACATAGGGCTGAGGGAACATCCCACATTCATACGCCACCAACATGAGTGACGTGTTTTGTCTTGATACTGTAGGTGTGCACTCAACACTGCGAAAAAGCTTGGCCAAAATTTAAGATCTAAACACTTAAATCTATCAGAAAATGACTTAAAAGTAGTGAAATGATTTCTCTGTGCAGCAAGATCATTTTACTGAACAAGTTCTCTTCAAATAAACGACCTCTAGACGAGAATGAAGCGTCTCAGAATGGGTAAGTCAATAATAAATCTGAAAACAAGATGAATAACTTGATTTAAGTTTTCAAATCTTGGTCAGATCAGCGAAATTTGCAGTGTAATCACTGAGCCACTGGGTTTTCGACTGAATTGAGACTCAAGTTATTTGGGCAAATCACAGTATGCAGACTTTGAGCGAGGTCATTAGTGCCAAGATCAGAGGTTTTCAGCTTGAGTGAATATGAGCCTCCCTTTAGAGTAAAGACGCCGGCATGTGTCTCTGAAAAGTGCTATAGCTGTTGTTATAAGGCGACCTTGGGTGTCCAGAAAGGTGCCAAATAAATAAAATGCATTATTATTATTTGTAGTCAGTGCAAAAACTCCCGCTGACGACACCTGATGCTGAAATCATGTCCGGGCCTTAGATTAAGCTCCACCACTGTTCCCCGGACCTGGACTGGGATGTCTGCCATCCTCTGTGCTGGTTCTGTGTGGGGGAAATGAGAATGCACAGTGGAATATAAATCCGAGTCCCTCCGGTCCTCCGTGCTCGAGGACTGTGGCGGGTTCTGAGGTGGTGCAAAGCGTCCGGACAGAAGCACATATGCAGTTTGGTTTGTTATATCTTGTTCTGAGTGGTCCGTCCTCTGAGCTCTTGGTTCTTCCCGGGGAAAGAACCACTCCCTGCTCCAGCTCCTCTGAACCCGATCATGATGTTGTGGCAGAGGTACAGTTTGGGAACCCGACCAGGTGAAACCGAACTTTATATAATCAGGATCATATTTCCTACGTGTTTTGTTGGTTCTGTCTCCTAATCGCTGCTGATTTCTGTTGAGATGGAGTCAGAAAACGATGCATTTTACAGCTGATTCACGATGCAAAATTACCCAGATCAACGCTGCTGCAGATGTGGACACGTGGACTATTTTATTTTATTTTTTTCCACATGTGCGTTGCTCCTCACCAGTTGAAAACTGGATGAAGGATTTGCGTATTGTGTATTTTTTGAGTTGAGTAGTGTTAAATATGCAAAGACTTCCCCCTTTTAATAGTCCTCAGAAAGAAACATGTAAATTTAACGTTTAACGCACGAAAAGGGGGAAGTTAATGTAACTTTTGTCAATCTGCAAATCCAAGTCTTATTGAATTGAGTCGCATGGTAAATGAACCCACAAACTCCTCGCAGCATGGCGCAAACACACCCACTGTGCCACTCCGTAAGACTATTGTCCAACCTTTAAAACGTCTCAAATGCTAATACTCATCCCTCAGGCTCGGCGTTTGTCCTGCTGATAGCATCTCTGCGAATTATTTGTTTTCGCCACCGGTGAATTACCATAAGTTTACCCGCCTAATGAGCCTCCCCTCTCACACTTCTGCATCCTCACAGCTGCGCACCCTAAACTGTTTACCGCTTCTTTGTTTCCCCGATAAGATAATAGCCAGGCGTCCCAATTTAACAAACTAAAAGCAAACAAGAAGAGAAATTACACACAGAGCGCAGCGATACCGAGGGGGATCTGGTAATGTATTCTTATCTTGGAGGAACTTTATACAAATGAAGGTCTGGCAAATAGCGGTTTTGGAAGTACTCAATTCTGTGTCTAAAAGCAGCACTATTTAACTTTCTGGATGTGGCTGAAGATGAAAGTCGCAGTATAGCACAGGGCTCTGCAAACGTTTTCCTCCTTTACAAAATGCCACAGAGTGGCTCATTTTAGCAGTCGCAAAAAAACTGAGTCCACATCAGAGCCATGACGAGCTTTAGACATGGAACAATTAGGCTATAAAACATAAAATATTATCTATTTTTAGTGCACAGTTAGGCGTCAAAATGAGACATGCACAATTAATCGAATTGTCCTTATTTAGTGCAACACACAGAATTCAGAAATCCCTTGGCGAGCGACAGGTTGGAGACCCTTGGTGTAGGAGTTTGTGTTGCAAAACAAAAGCTTTTCAGAATTTTTCGAAGTTAACCATTTTACTGTGTGGTTGAGTGTGACCTGCAGATACATATGTAGAGGTCATTCCATAACCGTTACCTAGCAACCATAAAGCTAGCATGGGACGTATGCTGCATTCTGTTGAACGTCAAAAGTCGGTAAATCCAAGTCCCTTCGTCCAACATCCAATGTGAATGCGTTCCATTGCAACAGTCGGGAAAATATGTTTGCCCGAGAATGTTTAAACGTTTATTTTGTTTGCTTATGTAGTTAGCGTCACTAACGCTATCGCCTGCTAATATGTAGACCCTGTTAGCTAACGTTGGCTGTTGGCGACTCAGTTATAGCAGTTTGATTATTAAATGCTCAGACGTCCATCCGACTCTGCTCTAAACGAGCCCAAGTTTGTGTTTCAGAACTGCGAGTTGACTGGCCGCTCCTTTGCATCTTCCCAAGGTGGAGGTCGGGTTTCTCCGAGTTCCGAGTACAATAGAAAGAAGAAAGGTATAATGCTGCGTTCTGTTGTGCTCGGAACTCAGGGGAAACCGTCCTCCACCTTGGAAAAAGTGTAATGGAACAGCCAATCAAATCAGGGTTTCGAAACACAAACTCGGGCCAGTTGGGATCAGACGGATTTCTGAACATGTAAAAGTCAAACTGCCATAACTGAGTCGCCAACAGCTAATGTTCGATAACACGCTGGGAAAAAAACAATATCTAGGTAAGTTAAAATGACTTAACTTAAGAACATTTGACTTTATTTGATTCGATTCAACTTGACAAGTCAAATGATCTGCCAGTGGAATAAGTTTTTTTTTTTTCTTAATTCAAGCAACATTCGATTTTGTTTCTTATTTAAGTACAAAAAGTTGTTGTTTTTCTCATTTTAAGTGTAGCCAGATGTATTTTCATATTTTAAGTACAAAAAGTCTTGAGTGAAATTTACTCAAATCATGGTAAAACTTTCTTAATTCAAGTCGTCTTAACTTGACCAGATTTAGTTTTTTGCCGTGCAGATGTGAACTACATAAGTGAATAAAATAAACATTAAACTTCCTTGGGCCTCCATATTTCCCCGACTGTTGCAATGGAACACGTTTACTTCGGACGCTGGAGAAATAACTCGAATTTATCGAACTCCGACAGTCAATAGAACGCAGCATAAATTGCACAATAGTTATGAATAGAATAAGAAAAATAACAACAGCAATTTTGCAAAATGAGGCTTAAACTGACATACAAATGTGTTCTTAAATTTTGGACAGAAGCGCAACTTTGACTCTTGTTTATATCGTCCGGTTTGTGTTTGAATAAGTTTTTAATTATCTGAATTTGAATGGCTGAATGAACGGCGCACACTCCGGGCTTCTCCAACTACGAATGGTAAATAAACTGAAGTGAACTAAACTTACTGTATTTTTGCACTTTTTGTCTTTTCGTATGAGAATTATTCACCACATTTACTATCGCACTGAACAAGGAATTAGAAAAACAAACTGTCATATACACTTTAACTTCAGTGCTTTTATTTTAGGACTTACTTTCCAGCGCTGGCGAGGACCCAAACCCTCCTCTACTGTAGCTCGGCATTGATTTTTCTCCGACTTTTGGAGCGGTGAAGATCCAATCCCCCATCGATCCGTGCAGTGTCAGATTCCTGTCAGGGAGGCCGAGACTGCTTCCTCAAGTCTGAGCGAGACGAGAGGAAAGGGAAGAGCTGCGTCGGGCTCGTGTGTGGGTGGAACTCTGCGCAAACGTAACCCAAATTTTGACACGTGTTTGAACCGTGCTTTCTTTTTATAATACAATCAATGGAAGCCGGGGTTCATGATACTCTTCGGGTCGCGCGTGTCAGGATCTGTTTTTCATCTGGCCTCCAGGCGCTACGTGATGCCAGCGCCCATCAGCCATCTTGGTTTAAAAATACGTGGAGGAACTGGAGGTGCACGTTCCGAAGTGCGTTCCAGCCCTATACATGAATGAATGAATGAAAGATAAGTTTAAGGTCACATTTTGGATCATTTTAGGCAAAAGTTGCCATGGAGACAAGCAGAACTCATAAGACACAAGGCACAAAAACATTTAAAAGCCGTTTTCCCCCATGTGTATGTATCTGCTGCATGTTGTTTGCATATAATTATAAAGTGTTTTGGCTGTGGAAGTGTGTGTTAGCATGCTAGTTGTTGCTTTTATCTTTACTGTGATGGTAAAACTCTGCTCTCAGGTCTCTGTAAGTTGTGAAAACGCCTATAAATGTATCACAGTGAATAATAAGGATGTTCAGAACAGATATGGTGACTGTAGAATAACTTTGGGCCATTGCAAACTGTTTAAAATGAATTATGTTTTTAATACAGTAAAAACCAAGTTCATTGCCTTTAAATCCAAAACACTATTTGACTACTTGACACTGCAGGTATTGGCAGGAAGGAGATGGAGGTGAACGTTTCACAGTGTTTTCCAAAACATGGAACAAGCAGATCGTACAATTACAAGTCAGATCTCTGGAGAGTCGAGTCCACACCTGTAAATGAATGAAATAAAAGTTAAAGTAATTATCAGTGTTACTGTATTGTCTGGAAAAGAGGGCAGATAACATAAGATAACTCTTCTTTCTGCTCCTTTTCATTCATTTATTATATGTTTTATAATATTACGACACTATTAATGTTTTTTTTATACTTTCTGAATGAAAATAATAAACATAATATCGTGGAGCATCACAATATCTGGAATCCCAAGTCTCTTTGCTTAAATGAACAGTTCTGATGCAGAAATAGCTAAAATAAACAGAGGGAACTACATAGACCATGATCCTTTGCTCCGTTTCAGTGCAGACGACATGAAGAAATAACTGTTCTAAGCACTTTTACATCTTCATTCTTTGGATTAAGTCTGTGAAGCATTTTTAGAGGAAAAAGTTGCAGATTCACAGTTTTATATTGTAATAAATCTGGTCCAGTGAGATGTTTATGGTGAAAATCTGGTCCAGAGAGATTTGGATTTCGTTCCATCCCTAATGACAATAAATATTGCACCAAATGACTGGGCAAAGCATTTTAGAATATCCGTCTTATGTAGAATATCGTAATATCGTGAGCTTTCCCACCATATCGCAATAAATATCGTACCGTGAGGATCAGACCGTGATGATATAGTGATAGGTATGTGGAACGATTTTTGTCAAATCCACAGCTACATACGTCTATTTAACGTTGCATGTTAAATGTTAAACGTTGCATGTTAAATTGTTTCCTTTTTTGCACTAAACTGTCCTGGAGCTACTGTGACTGTTGGATTTCTCCACTGCAAGATCAGTAAAGTCCTATCTTATCTTATCTTATGTTGAGGCATTAGCAACTACAGCGGGCATGGCCAAGTAAATCTAACCCAGAATCACCTCGTTACTTGGCACTAGCACAGCCCACTCTGCCACCGTTCACCCGAGACACTTTTACGCTTGTGTGTGTGGGTGAAACTCTGCTCAAACGTCAACCATATCTTGACGTTTGTGTTTGAACTGCGCTTTCTTTTTATTATTATCCAGGCAGTGGAAGGCAGCGAGGTCCTGATACTCTTTGGAACGCGCCTGTCAGAGCGTCTGCATCTCTTTTTCACCTCGACGCTGTGCAACGCGAGCGCCCGTCGGCCATCTTGGTTTAAAAATACACGGAGGAGAAGGGGAGAGGGAGCCGGAGGTGCAGAAGGACCTTGAACAGCAGCAGGGAGCATACATAAGGTATCGGCACTTGGAACATTGACTAGAAGTAGACGTGTACGATGATGGATATGCAGAAACAATGGAGGGAAAGAGTTGCCATATATTTCGTCAGGTAGAAGAGGAAAGATGTTGGAAAAAGGGAATTATCTACAGATCTGATTGAGCTGCAGAGACGAGACGGAAAAGTCTGTCTGACAAGGGGAAGAGTAACACACGGATTTAATCTTCAACCTTATCTACGAAAGCGCACGATCCTTGAGCGAGATCCACTGGAATTACAGTTGCGAATTTTGATGATGAAATATTTAGGAATTTTGCACAAGCTTTCACATCTAACAAGATAACACACATTTATTGCATTTTCCTTTTCCTTTGGTTCTTTTTTTGTGTGTACAGCTCCCAACTCTTAAACAAAAATGTGTCCAAAATGATTTGACGTGCTTCATTGCTTCATATGGCCCCTTTTAAAATGTCAGACTTTGCCCATTAATACTCAGAACACCAACAATTCTGTCAGGATTCTGGTTTATTTTACTGTACTGGATAACACTGTATTACCCTACACATACAGTACCTCGTGTACAATTTAATGACATACAGTAACATGTAACCCAACCCCTCCGATCTTACATGGCACATATCAGGCAGAATCTAACCCTGTTATAAGAGCCCCTCATCAAAACCAGACCTGGAGTTGTGTTCTTGCTCCTTTTATTAATCGTGTTTATGAAGTCATATTCTCAGAGCCGTTGCTTTTTTCTCCAAAAGTGTATAATTATGGCTCTGTTTGCATATCCGTCACGTTGCCGAATAGTTTATTTATTTAGCTTTTCATTGTTCATTTCTACTAGTCACAAGGAACATTCCAACATCCTAAAGGGATAGTTCGGGTTTTTTGATGCAAACACTAACACAATTTTTATATATATTCTTCTATAGTTTAAACAGACTTATATACTACTGGCTGTAGCTCTCACGTTCGCTCTCTGGGGTCGCGGCGTCATCGGTACGAGCGTAAACACTGAACTACTGAAAAAAGTGTTGAATTCGTGTGCCTTTTCGTGGTTCATGTTTTATGATGTAAATGTGTCACTCTTTTGAACACATTTTGTGAAGAAAAACACTTTCATCAGCACCAAAACCGGGGAAGAACTCGTAAGACAGACAGATTCATGTCAAAAATCCCCAACGTATCCCTTTAACACCACCCTAGAAAATGAGGTGTGGTTTGTAACTATTCCAAATGTAGACAATTTCAGCGCTAACGTGTGTGAGCTCACAAAACCACAGCTACATGTCAAGGCGAGTGTGGCCACACTGTCAGCACAAACAGGACGTTATGTTTCTTCCCGTTCACTTTTAATGCTGAACATTTTGTTTGCAAGGGAAATAAAGCCACAAGAATGCACAATATATCTACTTTAACTACCTGTTTGAACCATGTCATTATCTTATGACATGTTGTGATATCCATTGATATACACATTAGAAGAGCCTCAGTTCTTCTAGGTTTTACTTGCAGACAGTTTGTGAAGGACCTGGGCTGGTCCCTGTTCCAAACATGTAGAAGAACTGAGCTCAGATCTTGTGTGGATGGAGCTTCCTCACATCCTTCTGTCTCTTCAGGGAATCAGACTCACTCCATGATGCTGAGGTCAGGGCCTGTGGGGCCAGACCAGCACCAACACAACTTCTGCTTCTTCTTCTTTATGCTCAAGACAGTTCGGAACGACTTTGGTGCATTCTTTTGTTCGCTCACTTTGCATTTTGGAAACTGATAAAAACAAATAATTATTATTTATATTTTTTGAAAGAATTCTTTGTTTACTGCAATTTTCTGCACCTGCCTAAAACTTTTGCACATTTCTGTATATATCAGGCATCTCTTGGTCAATGAGAACGTGGCTTTTGCCTCATATAAATCTGATAAAACGCCTTAAAAACACTTTGAGCATTGTTTACGTCTTGTGGGCTGCGTCAAAGAAGAGGTTATTGGTCTTTGTTTCATGGAAATCTGTCTCATATTCACAGAGAAAAAGTCTGAAACGTAATAAAACAGAGTGAGAGGGAATAAGAGGCGCGATGCAGTGCAGAAATCTTCAAAGTGATCTTATCTACCCTTTTACTTCTGCTCGAACGCCACAGCACAAAACAGAGGTGCAGACACTCTCCTGACAAGAGTTTCTTTCGCCCACAGATAATGAAAAGTTAAATGAACTGTTATTGTTGTTGTACTGCTGCCTCCTCGACCCGACCCTGGATAAGCAGAAGAAAATTGAGGTATGGATGAATTGTTAGCAGGATTACTAACATAACATGGTTCTGGTTTTCTTTTTCGTTTAGACTTGAGCATTTCTAAAGCAGCGGAACTCGTTTTTCACCACTCTCAAACCCATACAGTCAATAATTTCCCCCCAGGATTCCTCACCAGGATTCCTCATCATATCTCAGGTGTTCTTCTGGAGTCTCTTTAGTGGTTGACTCCAGAGACTCTGCGGCACATTGTACCAAATGCCTGAAGGTCACAGGGGCCCCGCGGTGCCGGGAAAGTCCCAGCGCATCATGTGACCCAGCGGCATCCGGAGCTTTCAATTGATTTTCCCAAAGTCAGCGCTGACCTGTGAACTGGAGCTGCAGCCTGCCCGGGACGCTCCTCCGTGGGCTGGAGCCATATTAGAAATGTCCCTCCGAGGATTGGGGTCACGGGAAGAGGAAATACGGTACGCCAACGGCAAATACTCAGCAAATACTCAGCTTCAGACCACGGTGGCAGAGTCAGGGATATTTCATAAGTTCAGCATTAAAGGACATGTACTGTGAGCAAATAATGGACCTGAAATGAAGCCCATGGACAAATTATGTAACTTTATGAGGATGATATTTAGGAAACAAACAATGGTCTATCTTTGGAACACCTCAAATAACTAAAGAAATTGACTATGGTGTAACTCAAAAGACCAAAAAATAGAAAAAACAAATCATTCAACTGTAATATAACATTGGAAATGCATTCTGTAGTTATTTTTTTTTGTGTAGCTGCGTCATTATGCACCATATTTATTACGAGGGAGGAGCCAAAATGCAGGACTGCTGTAAAAGTTCTTTAATAACAACAAAGAAAGATCCAAAAACCAAAACTAAACTGCAGGACAACACACTGACAAAGACAATGGACCAACACAGGGCACAGAACACAGGTGTATACACTAGGGTGGAGTGAAAAAAAAAAAAAAAATTCCAGATAATTTTTGGATAGTGATAAAAAGTTGCCGACACATTCAGTGAGTAACAAACCAAAAAATGAGACATTTTGAAGCAGATCTTCAGTCTCCACAATGAACCTGAATAAATGGCCGAATATGGACTATGTTGACCTTTTATTGACTTTTTATCACTATCCAAAAATGATCTGGTAAAGTTTTTTTCACTCCACCCTAGTGTATACACAGATGAGCGAGACACAGGTGAGACGCATTAGGGTGGGGCAAACAATTAATGCAACAGGAAGTACAACTCAAACACAGGCAAATAGGACAAAATAAAAAGTTGCGTGACAATAGTTTTCTTAAGCTGTGTTCAAACCAAACGCCTCAGGCACGAACAAGGCAAATGGTTTACACGTTCACCCTATGGAAAGGCGCATTGATGTGGCGGGAATATGCAATTTAAGTGGCGCGAATTGTGGAATCAGGCGTTTGGCGCGCGAATGCCCAAAGGGAGGGGCAAATTTCGACAAAGTTGCAAAATTTGACCTTTCTGCAAACATTCGCATCTCGTCAACCAATCAGAGGCCGTGTTCTGGTGGTGACGCAGGACAGGGGTCAGGCCACGCTTTCCTCCTTTACTTTCCGGATTTTTGAAGCTCCGGGTCATGACTTCAAGCTCCTGACAGTCTGAAATTCTCTGTAGATTTGCAAACTTTTTCTCGAGACATAAAAAAAAACATTTTCTTAATAATCAACTGTGCCAACACTGGCCTTAATGCTGTGTTTACTTTTTCTGAGTATTTCTCGCTGTGTATTTGTACTGAGTATTCTTAATATTGAGTAAGTATTTTTCTGAAATGGTAATTTTGGTCTGATTTGTTTTACTGTTGTGCACGCGGGGACTGCAGATGGAAAGTAGCTTTAGCTAAATCTGGTCCAAAGCGTCTCTTCTCTTTGTGAGATTAGTGTTTTTGTACATTCTCAAATAGTAAACTAAGCTAAACTAAAATCGCACACAAGGACAAAACGTCCAGTCACGCCTCCCTGAATTTGTGGAGAAGAAATCGCCAAAATCAGGTAAATTCTCCTGTTGTGTGTGGCAGCACGTACAGTATGAATCTAATGTTTTTGTTCTATGCTTTGTCAGTACTTCAGGCTCAGATCAGTGAAATCAAACACAAGCTTAATGGGAGAATAAAATAACTTGGCTCTCGCTACAATAAATCCTACAACAATGACCACCAATCTTTCCGTTGACATTTAATTAGCAGCTTTCCAATTACTTGACACCTTCTGTGTGTACACGACTTTGATAACGATAGAATAATCATACACCTATTGACCAATCTCAAAAAGTCATCGTCAAGTATTTGTGCCCGGAGCGGACATGTTCCTTTTGGAGATAAGCCCATTGATTTTTGAGCAAGATGGAGGAAAACGGAAAAAAAAAAGAAAAAAAAGAGAAAACGCCATTCTGTCTCCTGTCTGTGAAGTGTTGATAAAGCCATAGCGGTGACACATCCTCTCCTCTTCCAGACGAAGCTAATTCTGTCAGCGCATCTTCCAGTTTGACACGCGGCTGCAGGGTCTGACGAGTGGGGGCCCCGGAATAACCTGTCGAGATCCCAGACGAGGGAAATCAATTAAAATCATGCAGATAAGAGTGACATTTTGTGCGAGCCGGAGTGAGATGGTATCTGGGAGATGGATGCTCTGGTTGGGATTGGCCGGTCCCCTTCTCCAGCTGGGCCCACGTCAGGATTGGTCTTACTGGGTTATTTTTTAAACTTCGTTCTACAGATAGCGTCTGGCTCCGTTTGCTCTGCCACGCTTCATTTGAATAAGCAAAGAGGAGATAAGGATGCGTCTTGCGTTGAAGAGGAGCGGCGCTTGATTCAAGAGGATAAACGGCACTTTTAAATCGATTTGGAAATAGCCACATTTTGTCTGCTCAAGTAAAGCCCCATTGTGTAACATTTGTGGTTGTATAAAGGCCACCTGCAGTCTAAGGATGCCCCAAACAGATACTGTAGACAGCTTTGGAAGATTACAGAGAGATTTTCACTAAGCCAAACTAGCTATGAGTCAGGTCTTTGGGGAGGCAAGCCGAGCGATCGTTCTGGCACAATATAGTTTGGGCTCAGTATTTATTCATTGTACAATTTCTTTGCAATAGTGTGGAGATTTTAGCCATGGTTTAGTCAAGATTTGAGCTGTAGAGTTTAGAATAAAAACATTCTTGGTTCATTCTGCTATTTATATGTTGGAGCTCCATCCATCTTCTTCCTCTTTATCCAGTTGGGTCGTGGCTGCAGCAGTTTGCCACCCAGTCCTATGAACCCCTCTGGTGAACCCACAGGAGGGTGAACCCACAGGAGGGGGGACCCACAGGAGGGTGAACCCACAGGAGGGGGGACCCACAGGAGGGTGAACCCACAGGAGGGGGGACCCACAGGAGGGTGAACCCACATGAGGGGGGCCCACGTCGTCCTTTTGAGTCATGGTCCTTGATTTCAGTTCACAGAGATGCTGCATGTTTTGGGTTGATGGGAGAAACCAGAGTGTTGTGGATTTCTAAATCTGAGAAGAATAAAAACTGGAGAAAAGTTGTCTTAAATCAAAGTCTGGATTTATTAAAGCAATTGTGCCACAATTACAGAGAACATGAAAACGAAACCTTCTGTCCCTCACGCAAAGTCCATCTCTTCCTGATCCTGGGTGGCAAAATAAAAACCGACTTCTTATACAGTCATAAAAGCAACAAGAAGTAAAACAAACTACAGTATCGAAACAACCTCCAAACAGACGACTCGTCTCGTTCAGCTGAGGCATCGATCAGATTTGCCCCCAAGGATCTCACTGTTCTAAATGATGAGAACAAACAAAGCAACAGCTTATTGTTTTGACGATACTGGATAAAGACAGAGCAGTGACCTGCTTTGAGATGCCCCAGGAACAGTAGATTACACATCACATGCAGCAGGAAAACAGAAATGCTTTAGCAGTTGTTAATTAACAGTTCTCTAAACCCATAAAATACATTCTTTAGCTTAAATAGATTGTAACAGAAAACAAAGTAAAAGATTTCCACCACAGGAGACATGGGGAGAACGTGCAAACTCCACACAGAAAGCCCTGGAACCTTCTTGCTGTGAGGCACAAGGCATTCTGTATATTTAAAAATTGGTTTACTGGCATTAAAGTAGTTTCACAATCAGAATATTCTTCTTGGTAGCTCTATATTCTGCTTCAGAATGTTATTGTGCAGAGTCATGGCCAAAGTGTGGCTCAGGATCTGGACGTTGGTCCTCGGGCACAGAAAGAAAAAACCCATCATGAAGTGAACCCTTCTGCCTCCTTTTTATTGGATGAAATATTATGCAGTGAGGCTCGAAGACGTTGTACTGCACTTTATTACCTCGACAAGGCTCTCAAAGCACTTCGCTCTGCTCATTATTCTTTTAGGTCATTCTTGATAGTGGTAAAGTCCGTCTGTAGCCACAGCTGCCCTGGGGTCGAATGACTGAAGTGAGTCTTTGGCTCACAGACGAGGTGTGTGACACATTTACAGCAGGTACAGCACCAGCACTACAGCAGTGGAGAAACTCTGACCTTTATATGTACACATTAGGGTTGGGCATTCCATTAAATTCTCTTAATCGATTGTCGGGAGAGTTAATAATTTGACGTTTTTATATTAAAATGATCATGATTATTATTACTCTGACTAACTGCATAAATAAACTCAACTTTACACCATATAAACCTGACTCCAGAGCCTCATCAGTGTGAGATCAGAATGTGTTTAATGCAGATTTAAACATTTGTTTATGTTTTACACAAACTAAACTTAAAACCTCACGGCTCATTTGCATAAACTGTAAGAGCTGAAAAAAGCAGCTCTTTCCTTGTGCTGCTGCTTCAGCTTCTGTGGGACTAAAGGACTCGACTCAGTGAATATGAGTGTTCTCCCTGTGACAGAGGATGTTCTGCTGATGCTGAGTCTGTTCTGTGCGTATGTCGTGTTGGAGATGTTCATGTTTTCAGAGGTCGTACGTCTGCAGGTTTAGCTCTTTATTTAACTTCAGTTCACTTTATTTATTTTGCTTCTGTTGTGATGAAAAGACTGAAAAGTGTTTGTCTCTTGGACTCGACTGTTGCAGTAACCGGGACACTGCGTAAACCTGCACCAGGACCAAACCGGGACACTCAAAAACCCGATCATACCCGGGACACTGATGTGCAGGTAAACACACTCTGAGGAATATAGGGATCTCCAAGGAGCCAGAGCCGAGACGTGGGACTGTGAGGCTCCAGAGTTTGTGCTGTGAGACGCTGCGCACAGACAACTACATTCGGTTTGTCGATTAAAATGAACGTGATCGATGAAATCCTGAAGATCAATTATCGATTAGTCGACTAATATTCTCTTGTGCACCTGTCGTCTCTGGTGTTTTCCCATTTGACAGGGATTTTATTGCAGTATAAATTTCATTTCTTTGGAGTGGTCTTTCCATAAAATCAGCATCATTCTTTGTTAGGTTTAAGTTTGGGAAAAACTCTTCTATATCATTCCCATTAAAATAACACCGATTTATAAAGATTACTAAAAAAATGTGCAAATGCTTGATTCATCTCTTTAGGATCCTTTACCAATGAACCATTACTATTATAAATTGATGAATTTAATTGGCAGTTCTCTTGTTTAAGTTTGAGGGAATGCATTTTGCCGCTTTATCACCTCACGGAATTGTTTCCATAATTGAAAAAGTGCAGAAGCGTTCTCTTCATGGAGACGTGTTTGTAGAGTGTTATTAGGCACAGACGTGTGTTCTGTTTCTAGCTGCTTAAGTTTTTTTTAGCATTTTTATATTCTAATTTTTCAATTTTTGAAGCAGCTGAGTAACTTATTATCCACTGTCTGCAGGTGTATGTCTCCCATAAAGTCTGAACCGAGTCTACAGAGTTTAAATTATTATTATTTTTTAAATTCCTGTGTATTATTTTGTATCAGTGCCACAAAACACTGACCCTTTAATAAGGAATTGTTAAATGTCCTTTGTCTGTTCTTGCTTTGCTGCATCTTTGTTGAGATTAGGACAGATAAGGTCAGAATCAGAATCAGAATTACTTTTATTCATCCCCGAGGGGAAATTTTCTTTGTTACAGATGCAACCGACCAAGAGCATGTACATCAAACAAGTTACAAAATAAGCTAAATACAATAAGATAAACGATAAAATAGCTCTCTCTGGGAAATTATTTACGTCATTGACATATTTGTGACTATATACATGTGTGAGCAGGAATAGGATGAAAAGGATTGGGTAGTTTGTGAGTTAAAGTGCAGCGTTCAATGGTGCACGGTCAGAGTAACGAGGTTATGGATCTTACTCTATAACATTTCTAATTATCATAAAAGAAAATCTATCCTGGAACATGAGTTATGAACATGGGAGTAACATGTATATTCACGACTGTCAGGATTAACCACACATCGCCCAAGTCCTTTTTTAACTGCTAATACTCGTATAAAACAAAACTTTCCTCTCCAAAACTTTGTAAACAGAAATCCTAACACCATCTCCACAAAATGTGATTTTCTCTTGAGACGCTGCAGGTAAACGCCCACACAGATTCAACCTGATTTTTTATTGTTTTTTTCTTCCCACCTTCTGTCATCCGTCTGTCACTGTCACCGAGCCCCAGTCTGCTGCCTGCGCCTCTTAACCCGTCACCTCTGCAGCTCTTCATATAAATGCACTCTCTCTCCTCAGTCCTGTCATGTCTGCACCACTAAAACATCTCCTCTGATTGCTGCTCCTGGTTTATTGAGTGTTCTGCGGTCACTAACTCAGTGCGTCTGTCGATGTGGATCCTCATCCCTCCATCACTCACATGTAAAGAGCTGGAGTGAGACGCACCAGCGCCACAGCTCCCCGACGCTCCGATAATCGCGATAGTTCAGTGTTACTCGAGAAGCCTGAGCGCTAATGTGTGGAAGAGGCTACAGGAAATTAGACGTGATAAGACAGATAGAAACTGATCACACAGAAGAGGCGGGGGACGCATATAAGAAACGGGCAAACTGTGCGGATTTAGGGAAAATATCTGTGGCTTTTCTGAAGTCTGTGACTGATTAGATTTGTGATTTATGTTTTAATTATTATAGGATTCTGTTCAAAGTGCACATTTTTGGAGAATTGACAAAAAAACTGAAATAAGATCTGACAAACTAACACAAGAATCAGATGTTTGTGCAGATCTACACTACAGGGTGAGGACTTTTTATGCAAAATAAGAAGTTGCAGCCTTTACTATTTTCTAATCGTGTCCTTAAAATTGCCGTTTCCGATCAATCCTGCAGCCCTAGTGTCGTTATTATATAATGTTTGTGGATTAATAATGCATTAGTTTTATATAGAGCTTTTTGAGACACTCGGAGTCTCTCTACAATGTTGTGCATTATTTAATCCACATCACTGGTGGAAAGTATCACAAATACAGAAGGGATGTGATCGTTTTAACAGGGAATATCATCTAAATAGAACATTTTGAATGCTTTTTTTGTACAGATTTTTTTTAAATTTATTTAACTATAAGTTAAATAAATATATCCAAATCTCTCTATGATATTTTCACGTTATGATTCTCACGGTACGATATTTATTGAGATATTTTGTGGAGTGACAAAACTGTGAATCTGCTGCATTTCTCTTTTAAAATGGCGTTAGTCCTTTGCTTCTGTCATAATCCAAAGATTTCAGATTTCAGGTTAAAAGTGCTTTTAACCGTCACTTCTTCATGTCAAATCGGCTCTGAGATGGAGCCTGGAGTTCCCTCTGCTTTTTGCTGCATCATAACAATGAATTGAATCAAACAGACGTGATTCGATATGTTGTGATGGCCCAGGGTAGAAATGTGAGGCTTTTGACAATATACTAACCTGATATTTCGGTTATTGTTACATCCCGACTATTTAATGTTTAAAAATGAAAAGGTTGAGGATCTTTTCTTATTTTATTTTGACTTGTACATTTACATTTATATAATTCTGCTTTATTTCACACCTGTTTCTTGCTCCTTTTTCGCTACTTACTTAGAATTTTTTATTCCCATTTGTTTACTCTTTGTTATTATATGCCCGTGATAAAACGGGACGTATTATGGTATGGCGCTGTCCATCCATCCGCCCGTCTATCTGTCTGTGGACACATTAAAGCTTTGTAGTGTCTTTAAGTTCTGTTGCTGCGATCTGATTGGTGGAATTCCGATTCTAGAATGTGATGATGTCATACTCATACTCCTACTGCAAGAGCCAGATTTCCCTATTGATTATCCGTCCGTCTGTCTGTCCGTCTGTCCGTCTGTCCGTCTGTCTGTGGACAATTTCTTGTCCGCACTCTAACTCGACAACCGTCTCACGTAGGAATGTCAAACTTCCAAACTGCACCAACAATTCATCTTTAACTAGGTTTGACAAATTCTAACTTAATTCTATATACAATAATTCAAAGTACGGGCGTATTTTGCCCCGCTGGCGGAGCTCTTGTTATATTATATTGTGATGTCTGAGCTCCTGTGTCCAAACAATTTCCCCTGTGGATCAATAAAGTTTGGCAAAAGGAGAAATTCAATTTGTCAACTAGACAAAAGATTTTTTTATATATATAAATATAAATACAACTTTTGTCCAGTTGACAAAGTGAATTTTGCCTTTTGCCCCACTGTACCTGTACGACTTCGACACATTTACACATATTTTGTTTAAGTCTAAATCTAAGTTATCAATTTACCTGGATGACCACCTAATGATGTCACAAAGTGGTTAAGCTCATGTTCAACATGCAGAATTGCTTGAACATGAATTTAACTAAACACAAGTTGTGTTTTTTTCATGACTGATATAATTATGAGCAGGTTCAGAAGTGTATTATCAGACACTTGGATTAACAAACACGTTTTTACTGTTTTACGTTTATTTTTTTTAAGTTATATTCAGATATAACAAAGAAGAATCAAAATGAATGTCTGAGATCTGTTCATTTCTAATCCTCCACTGCAGAATCCGCTCACCTGGCGCATGATCATCACACAAATCCATGTTGGCAGAAAACCTCCACAGCTGTAATCCTGAGGGGCTCTTCCAAATATATCGAACAGAGAACAGATCATGGTACAAACGCATTGGCTGTTTGTTTAGCACGGCCAGTTCACTTCTGATACATTTGTCATTGATTTAAGAATAAAAACAAAACAAATATGTGCATCTTTTTCACTCTCTGGAGACCATATTACTCGTTTATTTAAAGGTGCAGTGTGAAACCTTCTGGAAGTGGCACATCATCTGAATAACTCTGTGGAAATAGAAAGTTCAGAACCTTCTCCATAGAGGCTGATATGTTTTGTGTTATACTGTGGAATATTATGGCCAAAGGGACATTTCCATCAGGAGACTGTCCTCCGGGCCAAGCGAGCCCACTCACAGCACGTTTTTCAGTGCAATAAACAACCAAAATGAAGAAATGTACCGGGTAATACTACTGGGCCTTGGAAAATTTGCAGTTTGAGTGAACAAACTCTCAAATGGAGTTTAGTGTAGTTTATTATTTTGTCCAGAGCAACTTCTGATCCAAAAAAATTACAAAACAGCCACGACTTAAATCTCCAGGCACAGTGGCATGGAGAATATTTGCTGCATTAACCTACAGTATGTGCCACTACTTCTGTGAGTAAAAGTGCACATTATTTTAGTGTGTAGTAGGATTGTGCTGTAATACAGTTCCCAGAGGTATCAAAAAGTATCATCAGTATCAGTTTCATTACGGCATTATAAAAATCTGCATCAGGAGCTAAACCCACAGCAGGACTTCCTCCCTCCGCTCTCTCTCCTCTGAAACGTGGTTCCGCTCGGAGATTTCCATCCACACACAGCAGGAAGAAGAAAAAAACCTGACTGACGCTTCGTGTGGATGTGGAGCCCAAAAGTTTGTGATGGAGACGTTTTATTGAAGCCGAGAGTCGAGAGGGGACGAGGCTGAAGAGGAGAAAGTTCCCGAGGTGAAGTCAGACTTTCACGGAGGAGACGGGAACTTCTCCTGCTGAGAGTCTGTCAGATACAACATGCTGCAGTGGAAATATCACACGCCCTGGACTGTCGCCTTTTACAGTGCAAAAGAGGCCTATCAAAAAGTACAAAAAAAATGCAAATTTTGAGGTAAAATTGCCCTATTTTAAGTGAAATTATCTGCCAGAAATTTTCACTTCCCAAGTTTTCTTAAAACAAGACAAAATACAAATCTTGTTCTGAGCAGAAAACACTAGTGTCAAGTATTTATGGCAAGATTTTTCACCTTATTTTGAGTATATTTATCCTTGATTTAAGTAATTATTGCTTATTACTGCTTATTTCTAGTATATATTCCAGTATATAACTTAAACCAGGCTGTTATTTCTGAAATAGACACTTGTTTTAAGAATAACTGCTTTCGAGCATCCACATTATCTTTACATTTGATCAAATACAACATGAAATCATTCACATTTGAAACTGCATTTATTGAAATGTCACATTTTCCACTTTCCCAACATCTTAGAAATGTCCTTCATCTCCACCTAAAGCCCCGAGACACGACTCTGAGGACAGAGGAACAGATCTGAGCCTCAGAAAAGGTTGGGAGTTAAGAAGGCTTAACTTGGCTTGAGTTAATATAAAAAGTGCTTAGAATAAGTTGTAATATCGAGATAAGATAAATCAGGATGAATATCTTGAAACAAGTAAAAAAAATCTTGTCCTATTAAGTAAAAAAAAAACTTAAAATTGATCTTTTAAGATGAATCTGCTTAATTCAAGTCACTTTAACTATGCTAGAAACTCCTTTTTTGCAGTGCACTTTTCTGCCTCTTCTGCTTTTCTTGTCTCGGCGACTCCCAGATCATTAAACGGAGGGAGAAACACACTGGGGGAGTTTGGTTTGATCAGAACCTGTGCCTCATCTTCAAATATAAAGCTGCGACTCTGTTTCTGAAGGGTTTAGGTGCAGATACAAAATAATTCTGAATTAGTCACATTGCCTGGAAGGTTTAACGGCATCAAAGTTTGGATACCGCCCAACCCTAGTGTGTCGTCTGCCGCAGAAACTCTCACAAAAAAGTGCAGTGAAAATGCTGAAAACACTGGTATACATCACACACACACACAGGCTGGCAGAAGACCTCCGCAGCCATGACCGTGAGGAGCCCATCCAAACCCTCCATTTGGGCAAAGACGGCAGCTGCTCGGCACGGGGAGAGGCTAATCAGTTTATCCGAACGCGCCGGCGGATTATACAGTCAAAGAAGAGTTGTTGTGGCACAATGGAGCTGACTGGAGGCACATGTGCGTAGCTTTTGTTACGGGGAAAGACGGACTTAGCCTTGTTATGTGCTGCCGGCTGCTGTTTACCGCGGCCGCCGTGTAATGGAAGTGTCCAATTAGGGCTGGATTTGCCGAGGTGCGACCACGCTCCAGTCCCCGCCGTGTCCCGTGGGTGCTGGGGTGTGCAGGGGGAAGAGCGTCCTCGTTAGGTACGGTGTGTGTGTGTTTCTGGCAGTAAGTGGTCATGTGCACAACAGTTAAAGCAGCTGTACTGGATTTTATTATCACATGTATTTGAGCAAAATGCGTCTTGCCCCAGTGCAGATATTTGGTGTAAGCAGCTCGTGAGGTCACTGTCTTTACTGTCTGAGAACCAGGAAGAGTGCGGTTAGCATGCTAGTTGTGGTTAGCATTGCTTTGATGACCGTTCTGGAATGCTTAGAAACGGACCGCGACTCCATATGTGCCACTTCCTCCAGCTCCTCCGGACGGACCCTGAGGCGTTCCCAGGCCGAGAGACATCGTCCCTCCAGCGTCTTCATTCATTTCAATCTTATTAGAAAAAGAATCTTATTAAAAAGAGTAAGGATTTTTTAACTTTATTAATCTTAAAGTGGATTTTTATTTTAAAACTTTAAGGGGAAGTCTACTCTATTTTTTTGTCTGCCTGTAAACTGAACTTTTTTTTTTTTACCTTTATTTACTCAGGAAAGTCCCATTGAGATCACTAATCTCTTTTTCAAGGGAGTCCTGCCCTGCACACAATACATTCATAGGCAATGTGGGTGAAGTGTCTTGTCTAAGGACACAACAACAGTTTTTTTGTGACTGGCGCCCCCCTGTGGCCCCTGGAATTCCCAGTCCTGACCAGGACCTGCTGAGCCGGTGTGTCCACTTGAACTCACTGTCCACTGTAAATATTATTATGCACGTTTTTCACTTTTTTGCACCTTTTTAGCACTGTAGAAGTGCACAATAAAACCATCCAAAACGCATATCCCAACTAAGCCCTGAGTTTCTTGAAGAACCCGCCACAAACCTTTCATTATATGGGAATCTTTATTTTTAGGGTTAGTGTAGGGTTATAGGTTAGGGTTATAGGTTAGATTTTCAAAATAAAAAACTGGGACATCGTTGGTTTGTGGTGATCGGTAATAATAAAACTGTGAAACAAATGCGTAATTAAAGAAATTTGTTTTGCGCTTGGCTCTAACATCAGTCAGTACAGTCACATTTTCTTTGTGTTTTGGTCATTTTTAAGCAGATTTTCTGTATTTTACCTAAAGAAATGTCAGTTTCTGCTTCTCTACTGTTGACAGGGATCAGATTGGTCAAAAATAGGGAGACCTGGGATATTTCTTGTATAAAGCTGGGGGACAAATCAGTGGTTTTGGATAAATCTGCTGGGACAGGGGACACAGGGCTCAAAACAGGGACTGTCCCGGGTAAATAGGGACGTCTGAACAGCCTGGCATAGGGGTAAGAGTCAGGTTAAGGTTAGAATTAGGGTCCTGTTAGGGGTTAAGGTTGGGTAAAGGGGTCGGTGTCAGGTTAGGTTTAGGTAAAGCCTGTGGATGTGGATTCATATTTGCATCTAATTTCACATTCTGTCACCTCATTGTCCCGTGCGGAAGTTGCGAGAATCCGTTTTTCTAGCTTTAGCATTAAAAAAACTCAATAAAAAAAAAAAAATGCCCGTAATCTTAATGTGTAATTGCAATAAATACCAAAATAAACTGTTGTGTTTGCAATCCTTCACGATATATAAAACCGCTAAAGTGGAAACAAATGAAAGAAAATCTCCCTATTACACAGCGAGGAGCAGCAAATCCCTCCAATCCAATTTGCAATTAAATGTGGTGAGTTGCATTTGTCTTTGACCATCTGGTTTACTCAGAAAGTTTCAGGCAATTTAACTAATCAAAATTCCTTTTACAAACACTTACCAAAAAATAAATAAATAAAATACCAACAAATCCAACCCATTTTCCCATTTCAGTACTAATACACAATCCTGAACTGACAGTGAATAAAGAAAGAAAAGCCTTGAATATTCTACAGTACAACCTGACAGTGCCTGTGACAGGGTGCATTACTCATTTTACTAAGATTTAACTATAAATATTACAAATAAATTATTGTTTTAGCCTTTTTTAGGTTTAAAATCGTACTTTCTGGTTGGAAATCATGACGTCAGACTAGAGAACTGGATTATGTCACCCAGGAGCCAAATCCTTCGTTCATTCGTGTCCTTTATAGTGAACATTGAGTGAACCAGTCTGTCTTTTAAGTGTTTTGACACGGACTCTTAATTCTTGTTGGTATTTATAGAGCCGCCCAGGACTTTCTGCTGATATGTGATTTGTTTTGCTGGGACTTTTGGAACCACCATTTTCTTTTTCTTTTTCCATCCAAAATGGTATATTTTATGGTAGAAGGAAAGGAAAAGCAAACATCTTTTATTTATACAATTTTAAACTACATTTTCACTTATATTTGTATTTCTCAAGACTAAATGTGATCTTAAAGGGTTGTCAAGATTAACAAAATCTAAATGCTTCCTCCAGATACATAGAAAGTAACACAAAATATATAATGCAATACCCTTTTTTTCTTTGGGTCCCAGGAGGACATTGTAAACTTGGCCAAAACTCCTCTAATGTGCACAGAAATTATTATTAGACAAATACAGTTATAAGAAAACATGTTTATTTAGTTGAAATCATGTTTAAAGTATGTAAAAAATCTGTTTCTTGCAAGTAAATTGTGACAAACTTATAGATTTTTTTTATTTATTTATTTTTTATTGCAGCTGTGTTTGAGACCCTGTTTGTCGCCCCATCTGCCCCGAACATAGAACTATAATAAAAAAAAGTTTGTGTTATAGATCCATGTCCCAGCGCTGCTGCACTGAGGCCCATGTCGTCCTCACACTGTTTGTCATGCTCACTTGGGCAGGATCCCCCCTAATGTGATGTCTTCAGAATGAAACTCTAAGCTCTACTTGACACAATCATTTCTGAAGTAAAACTAACCTTGTGACGCCTGAATCGTCGCATGTTGAGGTTCTATTTTCTCATATATCAGTCGCCGCTGTCGAGCTTCTGTCAGGAAGAACAACTCACTGCTGCTCAGACACAAATCCTCCAAATGCAACGGTCGGTTTGACTCTAAAATGATTCTGTGACACAGACGTTCACAGGGACAGTCTGGAGTTCTAATAGTTTCCTCGGGTCTGTGGAGTGGCTCAGACTGTTTTTAGTGGCAGGACGACTGTGGCCATTGACCTGCACTAGCCCAGCACCAGCACCTCTGCAAATACAAGGACTGGAGGAAGATTTAAACAAGTGTCTCCACACGTCTCCAACACTCTGGAAATGAGGAACTGTGAACAAAACTCCAGAACTGTCCCTTTAAGTTTGTTTACTCTGTTATGGAAAAATGAACCCTTTTCACATCTTTCTCTTTGCTTCTGTCCAACTAAAACTCTGCTTTTGAACTTCTCCTCCGTTGTTAACTTTCCTCCGACCTTTTATTCAACTCTTCACCCAGAACCTCTTTTATCCCATCAGACCACTCAGCCACACAAAGATACTCTAATCATATCCTATTCCCTGTGAAGAGCGGCCAGCGTACTGCACTTTTATCACTACACTCTGAGGAATATCCATGTATTAGAAGGTATTTCCACCACCGCTGCAGTAATTACCCTTATTTGTGTACAGAAAATAGGATTAGGCAGTGAATGCGCGTACACGGGTCTCTAAAGTGCGTGGAGCTGCGTTTCCGGCCAGTGACGTTAATGCTTCTCTTTATGCATGTAATTCAATCGGGCCTTGTGTCCTCACAGCTGTGCGTGAAAGCCCCATTTGGTCCGTCGAATGGTGAGGACTTTCATTGAATTCAAAGGAGTGGTGCTGAGTCCAGTTTGTGTGTCGCCGGGTTCGAGCTAATCCTGAAAGGAAACTTATAGAATCTTTAAGAAAAGGCAGTGAATACGTGATTGTGCAGGGTAATGGAAGTCGTTTTGAAAACCTGCAACTTGTCAACTGGTCAAAAGGTAAATTGATAGTGTTGGCCGACTTCCGCTCAACACTCCACTTTCCACTTTGTGATGCCATGTGGTCAGGAAGTGCTCATGAACCTTCACTAGAACCATTTGGACTGAAGTAAAAGGTAAAAGGAGCTGAAAACGACTGCTTCTTGACATCATGAGGTGAAGCCGCATTTTGAGCTGTGGAGACGTAGACCGATGAATAATAAAAGATAGAATAAAACAAGAGAGGAGATACCAGCATCGTGATTTGGTTTAACCATTCCAGCCCGACGGCATCATGTACGATACCTGGGAATACGTTTTATACGTTTTTATATAACCGCACATAACTTTTCAACCATAAAACTTAGAAACTTACCTTTTCCCTTGAAACGCTGAGAAAAGTTAGCCAGACTGGTGCCATCTAGTGCCTCCGCTCAGTTTCATTTCTCTCCAGCGACTCATCAGGAATCAGAAACACTCGGCAGAAGTTGTAGTCGGGTGTTGGCCAGAACCAAACCCGAGTTGCGAAAGCGACTGCAGACACTCTCCTCCTGGACTCTCCTCCTCTTGGACTTCCTTTGTCAAATCATAACTTTGCATTTATTATCGTACCTTTAATTCCCAAGTTCCCCTCACAGAAACGACAGTGCTCCTGACAGACGTGTTCACTCTCTGCTCTGTTTGCTGTTGTGTCGGGATTTACTCTGACTCCACTGAGTGTCCGGAGCTTTACAGACGTCACCACCAAACAGCAGCGACTGGTTCAATGAAAAAAGTCCCCACCTCCCGTCGAGCGAACCAATCCTAACGCTGCGAGGTCAGAGAGGTTCTCTAGATGAATCAGGCTAGAAAAAAGCAGCTTTCCAAGGCTTTACATTATCCTACATCACAAGCACTCTGTGTGATGATGTAGGGAAAACAAGTGTCCAATGAGATCTTTGTTTTCCGCCAAGCACCTGTGCTCCGTCGGTTTTCATTTTTTCATTGGCCCAAACTTTGCCAAAGAGTGAAGTGAGTCAAGATGATCAACTGCTCTGAGCGTCTGTGTTCGTAACAAACGAAAAAGCCGCTCTAAGTGCTGAAAAAAGGGATGTATAACACTTCATTAGGGGGTAAAAGGGGGAGTTTTAATCGCAAAATTAAGAAAAAAAATCCATGTGACGACAAATGTATGAAAATTGCCCTTAAGTCTGGAAGGGTTAAAGCTGCAAGAGTCTATTTTGCATAACATAGGACCTTTAAAGAGGTAGATTTTTTTTTAGCTTTCTCCCATGTCACAATATTGTTCCATCAGATGCAATATTTTAGAAGTGATCCATGCATATTTGAGTAATTTAGTGATCTCTCCCAGGCCCTTTGCAAACCCCACGTCACCCACGCTCCCACACAACAGTCCTCCGTAAGTCTACAAAAGCAGGAACGAAACAAAACTTACACAACTTCACAAACCTGATGTGACGAGCAGCAGCTTTGATGTGATTCTGCTCTGAAGGGGGAGTGACTGAGCGTGGAGAGAACAGAGGGATAACGAACTCAGAATATAGGATTTTCCAAACAGTAAACAATAATGTTATTGTAATACCCCATAGAAGTAAAATAACCCTTAAATCAAAATGTCTGTTGTCTTTGTATTCTCTCAGTATCACTATTAAAAAATTTGAATTAAATCTGACCAAAACAGCTGCGTGAAGGTTTTCAATAGCGGGAAAATCGTGTTGAATGATATTTCCAAGGACAAGAGTAAAGCACCGAACTCCACAGTGATGATGGATGTGACGCGAGGACCTGTTCATTTTCTGCTGCACCTCGGAAGACGGACGGCGTCGCCAAAGTGTCAGTTTGATAAAGAAAAGCTGCCAGGAGCTGTGGTTTGAGAGACGTGTCGTGGTCATTCAACAGAACAAAGGAAAAATCATATCTTTGAGAATCAATACCAGATGGACTCTTTGTGTCGAACAAAATGAGGAAACCCCGAGGCAAACCGCGCTCTCACTTTTTTCCTGTTGGATGGTGCCTCAAGGAAATGTATGTGAATAATTTGTGTTAAGACTGGAACAGAAACTTGCCTGTTTGAGGATCAGGTGAAAGAGGTTTGCTCCACAGAACCAAAATCACTGTTTTTGCAAAAGTATTCTTTAAGATCGATATTTCTGGTACTTAAATCCAAAATATTGTTTATGGACAAAACATTTGAATAAAGAATATTTTACCAAAGAAACAAGTCACACATTAATGCATTTATTGCTTCATCACAACTCTCCTCACTTCTAATGTTCAGATTTCTTGAAAAAGGTGGTAAAAATATTAAGTTAAAAATATATATATTAGTTTTATTACTTCAAAGTCACTGTCTACAGACATGACCAAATGTTATATCTATCTTTTACATCAAGCATTAAACAACTAAAAGAATCTCATATAAACCTTTTGCAGAATGAGTCAACCAACAAAAGTAAAAGAAAAGATACATGAAATTCCCAAACTGACTCAAGTATTTGATGGGATCGTCTACGGACGCTACAAAAATGACCAGACAAAAATGATCGAACAAAATTTTAGTGTTTCGTTTTGTTGTTCTGTCGTGGAATTTCTAAAGTATAAAGAACAAAACTGAGACATTGTCTTAAATCAAAGAGTCTGATTTATTCCAGCGATTGTTCCACAGTCACAGCCCTGACTGTCTCACAGAGCATCTCTCCTTTTTACAATAACCATCCAGAGTACAGACGGTTGTGCTCATAAGTTCACAGACTCTGACAGAATTTGATTGATTTCTTGTCCATCTTTTAGAGAATATGAATAACACAAAAACTTTCCTTTCACTCATGGTTGGTGCTTCTTGGATGAAGCACCAACCATGTTTCCTCTTTTTAAATCAGAATGAAACAAACTACACTAATGACCCAGTGAAGCTGGAGTCTTTTGTGATAGTTGTGGATGTGTTCTTTCCTCTGATGGTAAAGCTGCTCATTCTTCTGGGCAAAAGGCTCCAGTTCCTGTAAATTCTTGGGCTCTTGTCTGAACTGCAGCTTGAATCTGCCCAGAGGCTCAGTGATACTGAGGTCAGAAGAGACGAACACTCCAGAACCTTCACTTTATTCTGCTGGAGCCACAGGTCCACTTTGTGTTTGGATCATTATCATGTTGAATATCCAAGTACGTCCCATGTGCAGCTTCTGGACCAAGAAATCATCAATTCTGCCAGTGGATGGAAACTTAGGAGCACAGCTTCCACCCAAAAGATCCACAGACAGGAGCTTAGTTCCAAAACAGCATCAAGGACGAGTCAGACACAACACTGGGTCACCAGAAGTCAAAATATAAGGAAGCAAGTTGAATTCAACGAGAGACATAATTAAAGGAGAGATATCATGATGAAGTGTCTGTTGTAGTTTGGAAGCCGAACCCTCAGTTATGATGATGTAAAGATTTCCATAACACACTGGTTCAGTTACACAAGCGATATCTCCAGTTTTCACATGTTCAGTTTAAATAAACACTTAAACTGAACAAGAGCGACACATGAATATAATTTAATCATTTAATTATTGTCCACCTGATCTTGAGGTTGGCGACTGTAGATATGAACATACACGGGTAACTCACTCTCTGCCATGTTCTATAAAGGAAATGAGTTTGGGTCCACTTTTGGCTCCATCGACTCTGGCTCCAGTTCACTTTGTATTGAAGAAACATTGACCCAGTCTCTGTAACTGCTGCTGTCAGGCTCCTCATTTTGGTCTTAAAATGTTCCTGTTAACCCTCTGTACATGATCCTGGTGTTTGGTTATTTTGTCCATAAATAAATTCCTGTTCCTAATGTGGACTTTTTATACGTCTATAATTGGACTGGACAGTTGTTAAATAATCAAAATTCAGTTTACAGTTTACATTTTAAAAACATTTACTTTATATTTTTGGTGAGCTTTGTCTTGCGTAACATTTAATGATTTAGAATTTAAGGATAATGGTTTTACACGATTATTATTAGCCTAATTATGGCAGTTTTAGGACTAATTGCGACGTCAACACACTAAGCTAACGTGGGTACATGCACTAATGAGGCTCTGGAGCGATTTTCAGCCCGGCTCTTCAGAGTTTGTGGTGTTTGGTGACGAACACTAACTCCAGGTTTGTAAATGCATTAGTTTGTTTCCACTGGCAGCACAGGGAATTACCATGGGAATTACCAATTAAACTAGCACATAACAAACATGCTCAGACATGTTAATGTGAGCAGGCCGCGGTCATGAACGTGATCTGCATGAAAGAAGAATGAAAGAATAAAGCAAAACCCAACTCTACGTATGTTTTAGATGAAGGAACAATGTTATTTAGAATAATATGTGCCCATTAAATGCATTGATTTTATCGTTTTCAATTTACTTATCGTCATTATTTACGTCAAAATAAGACCACTGTTGTTCTGTCTGCGTCTGATTACAAAATTATGACTAATTTATTAAAATTATATAATATCTGGTTCGGAAAGATTTTTATTTTTAAGGCTTCAACAATATCAAATTTATGCTTAGAATACTTTAAAAACACAATTCACAATGAGTACAATTTAGAAAAACTAATTGTCCTAGAGAATAACAAATTATTGGAGCATAATCGGAAATATTTGCTGTGAAAAAAGGCTTGAATTTAACTTAAACCTGTAGGAACATTGTATTTAGGCTGAGTTCTTCTCAAACTGAAAACCAAAAAAAGTCACAACACGCCAAAAAAAAAACATGATACACCAAATAAAAAGCCAAGATATGCCACAAAAAAGCCACAACACACCAACAAAAGGCCACAACACACACACAAGGCGTAAAGTGATAAAAAAGGGTTACTCGAATGTGCGTGAATGAAACAAAACACAACTCCAGTACATTTTGACGCAGTAACAACAGTAAAATGTGGCTTAAAGCTCAGGAGAATCAATTTGCTGGAATATAAAACCTTTCAGTAACACTCCGATTCCGCTCCTTGACGTATTGGTGGTAAAAAGCAGATTATCTGCACTATACCGGCTCTATTTCCGTGCTGCCATGGCGACAAAGGGCCCGCTCCCGTGACTGAGCTGATCCTTGTTGACAGTGTGGCCTTTGCGTGGCGTGGACGACACTCATCAGATTGAATTGGCCCCGACTCCACAGCTTAACCCATTCATCTCGCTCATATCTCCCACACGTCTGTCAGGGCGAGACCAGCTTATTCCAGATACCAACTTCTCGCCGCTGTTCAAAAGAACCGGCTTTTCTCTCCCTATAGATCGGCGCACAAAGACACGCCGTCGATTGTGGAGTGGAGCTCTGATGAAATGGTAGGTGAGAGTGCAGGTACATCGCTCAAGGATGGAAAGTTACAACAAAGGACTGACTTTGAGAAGAAATCACGAATAAAAGCGGAATTTTCTGACAGTTGCTGCAAGAATAGAATTAGTTAAAGGGCCTGTATGATGCAAAACCTTGTGAGCTTTAAAGGTGCATTACGCAGCTTTTCTGGTGGGCGGTCCATCACATGCACATGGAGATGTTAATGCTTTGCCTGGAATGTTCCACGGTGTGACATTAAACAGTCTATCCTAAGGCCTCATCCACACTCGTATGTGTTTAAGTCGTTTTCATTGCAGCTGCAGTGTTCATCCACACTACTGATGGAAAACGGCTCCAGAGACGGAACGATCTGGAGCCGCCAGCACCAACGACTTAACCTGAGCGCACACCGTGTGGACGCCTGAAACGCTGACGTAGGAGCTCTGGCTTGGACCGAATCACTGTGCCATGACATCGGTCATGTGACGCTATAGCAGAAAACAGTTTAAACAAACCTGAGACAAACACGAAACAGCGTAGTTAGAAGTTAGAAACTGAACCTCGTCGCTGGTCCATGAAAAGACTGTTTTCACTCTTTCCATCTTCCTTGGCTCGAAATCGCCTGCTGCAGCTTCAGACTCAGTGCTCCACTTCCTTGTTTTTACGTGGTGTTGGGACGACACCTAGTCATGTGACCTGTGTTTCAGGCACAGAAATGACGTGTCTGGACGCAAATCTTTTCTGATATAGTGATACAGTGGTTTGTTTCAGTGTAAACTTAACTAAACACTGAGGACCAGAGGAGACGAGGTCGTCTTTGCACAGTAAAACTGCACAGTTGCTGGAGCCATTTAAATCCTCGCTCAAAACCCACGTTTTCTCCTCAGCATTTGTCCAGAGTTTGGAAGAGACATCCTGGCACCTGCAGCTATTATTTTTATCATTATAATTTCTGCTGATTTGCTTATTGTAAGGTTTATTTCACTGTAAATGTTGTTCAGTACTTTGGTGATGCTTTGGCTGTTGTAAATGTGCTACACAAATGCATTTGATTTGATTTATTCATTACTGATGTTTCTATTGCTCAGAAAATATCTTTCTGTGAATAGAGTAGCCTCTCCACAGATCTGACCTGCAGTGTTGCCTAGCTGTTTGCCTTGTGTTAGATAATTCTTCGTTCTGAGAGATCTGAGTTTTTCCGAGTTGTGCCGTCCGAGGAAAAGGGGCGAGTCAGTGTCACTCCGCAAAGTCCTCGGACCTCTGAGTCGGATGGACACTCGAACGCACCATGAACACAGACGGGTGCAGCTAAAATAATAATACAGTGAGTTCTTGGGTTTAGTTATTAACTGACAAATACCAGGTTTAACATTTGTGAATTGATCTTAGCCCCTTGACATAGAGGTGACCAAAAGCAGACATAGTTTTTACCTACAGTGTCAGACGTGTGCACAGAATAATAACTTTGCTAATACAGATTGGCTCGAGCCTTCGCAGTGTTGAATGGCTGAACGCTCCACCGCCTCCTCTGCAGTCACAGCCAAACAATGCCTCCTTATTCTTTCACAGGGATTTTGTGTTCCTAAATCTCCCCTGTGTGCAGCAAAAACAAAACCCAACCCCCGGAAAACACATTTACTTTACTGTACAAAATAAACTAATTTTTCAATTCTGAATGCTAATTTTAAGTCCATTTCCACACTGATATTTGACTTGTCTCCAGCTGTTTCTGCCTGGGATTTTTCATTTTTTCATAAAGCGACGCTCCTTATGGCCAGGAAGTTCAGTTACGCGAAGTGAAGTCCCCGTAGTGACCAGGGACTCTCGCCATAATGTAGGAATCAGAGTCCTGCACGGGTCCATTTATGGAGAGCCACACCTGCCCGTAAACCACGATTATATAAAGTTAACTCCACACCCGCCCGTGTCCGAGATAAATCACACACAGATTAGAAGCGTTCGAACTGACGCGCTTTATTTCTTTCAATGATTCTCAACGAACAACAACAAACAAACAGCAGTAGTCGGTCGCCGCTAAACCTTAAACTAATAACACACAATAAACTCCATTCTTTTATTTCCACTTTTCATAGTTGCTTAATCACTGGTTAAACTTGTGGCTAAACATTTTGCTGTACCTGACCCCCAAACAGCACAACAACCAGTGTCAGTTTAACACAAAATAAAAGCCTTAATTTTATCTATAGCATATTGTGCTTGGTTCCAGTCTCATTCTTCCATCACAAATCAAAAACAGTCTGACCCACTCCACAGACCCGAGGAAACTATTAGAACTCCAGACTGTCCCTGTGAACGTCTGTGTCACAGAATCATTTTAGAGTCAAACCGACCGTTGCATTTGAAGGATTTATGTCTGAGCAGCAGTGAGTTGTTCTTCCTGATAGAAGCTCGACAGCGGCGACTGATATATGAGAAAATAAAACCTCAACATGCAACGATTCAGGTGACACAAGATATTTAAAAAAGCGTCTTCACACGTCTCCAACACTCTCGCAGCGCTCACTAGGAAATGACGCCTTATGTCAAACATTCAGAACTGTCCCTTTAAACATTGGTGCATTTTTTTCTTCACAAACTGCCTAAAGCTGCGAGGATCCTGCAGTTACTGCCACGATGTTTCTGCATTACACATATCCATGAGTTTCAGAATGATGAAAAGCTACAAACATTCTACAGCAATCAGCAATTCCAAAACATTTTCTATCTTCTGAATGATCAGCGTCTTCAAAATGGCACCACAGAACAGGAAGTTGAAACTCATGAATGCACATTGTTACAGAAAACACGCGCAGTAAAAATCTGTGCTATCAAAGTGATCTGCCCAACGTGTGCTTAGATCAGAGCTGGATTGGAGTATAATTTGATAAGTTATGACTTTTTTCATGAAACAGACTTTTTCCAAACTGACTGGAGGACTTTTTCTGTCAAATCCTAAACATGTTTGAGAATGAGGGAGTGGAAAGTCTGAAAGTCCCTCCACAGTGACAGAATGAAGCATAAACGAACAAATAAAATATGAAAAATGCTGCTCAAAGTCTGAGGACAGACGGGACATGTCGAAAATATCAGTTATTTAGGTTGCATTTAGTTTAGAGCGAGGATTATGGAATTTGGTAGAAATGATGCCAACAGGACGGGTAAGATAATAAACCTTCTGTCTCTGTTTGATTATAATCGCTGTGTCATATGTGACCACAAAACATCTTCAATTATCCAAAATAACGGCTGTATTTTAAACAGAACATTTGCTATGAGGAAAAATACTTCACACACTTAAAATCAAATGAAGAACTCACATGAAATCCCATAGACTTCTGTGTAAATTCTACACTATTGATTTGAGGTTTGTAGATTCTCCTTGAAGGCATCAAAACTAAAGAAATAAAACTCAAAATAACAAGATTTTGGATTTTTAAAAATAGTTTCCCTTTGCTTTGGTGATTCCTCGTGGCTCTGGCGTTTCTTGACCCTGACATATGAGTGAAAACTGTTTCCTCAGGCAGCTCAGTGAAAGGCCGAGGGTTTGCAGCTCTGTCGACAAAGGAAAGAGATCCTGCTGTGAGGATTTAAATCTGAAATAATAAAATATGTATAATATCTTGAGTTACTACATAATTCCATATATCTTGCATCATATATTTGGTGTTTTCGTGTTTTCTGTATGAATATAAAATGCAGAAAGGAGTAAACTTAAAGAGAAAAACAGTAAACATGCTGAGAGGGTCCAAACTTTTGTCTGGTATAAATAAATCTCTGGTGAATGTCAGAACCAGACACAGTTAGTCTGACAAGTATTTTCTAGTCCATTAGTTTTATAAGTAGGGCTCAGCCTCCCTCCTCTGCTGACAACAATCAGATTCTGTTTTTCAGAATCCGTCATAAATGTGCTAAAATGGGGCTTGTAAATGTCTTGGCTGAGATTCCAGAATTGCAGTAATTCGAACGGTCTGTAATTACACCAAAAAATTGCGAGACTAGACAGCAATTCTCCTTTTATAGACGGTGCACCACTAACTTATAATTTTGTAAATGGTCAAAACAAGAGTTTCTTACCTACAGTATTGAATCATCTTGTTTCTCACTTTTCTCACATTTATAGTCACAGTATGTTCCATTTTATATCATTTTATTTGTTTTTAGAACACTGAAAAACAGAGTAAATTGTATTTGTCCTCTCTTCCTTGTTTCCATAGAAATGTTCTTTCTATAATCTTCCACATTACAGTGTAAATATATCTGTCTCCATGGAGAAAGTTCTAAAGTTTGATTTTAACTTTTGTCTCCAGGTGATTTGGCCCCAGAGATTCATATGGTTCCTTTAAAGCTCTGTTATGGAAATCTTAAATCTTTGTGTAGGCACTTATATAAGTCCTGTAAATTCCATAATTAGTGCATAAATTAACCTCATGATTTATAATAAAAACTGAGGCTTCACTTGAGGACTCTTAAACTACAACAGACAGTTAGAATATACAGTATCTCCTTTAATTATGTTATTTTACTCATGTTATTTTGACTTCAGTGTGTCTGACTCGTCCTTGACGCTGTTTTGGGAACTAAGCTCCTGTCAGTGAGTCTTTTGGGTGGTTTATATGCTCGGTTTGATTTATTGCAAACACAGAGAGGGGCAGAGTCGCTCTATGAGGGACAGTCAGGGTGTGATTCAGCGCAGAATTGCTGGGATAAATCAGGCTCTTTGACTTAAGGCAACTTCTCAGTTTTACACTTTATACTTTAGAACTTCCACAGCAGGTGTTATATTAGGCCAAATAGACTCTTGTGAGATTTTATCCGTGTTAAAATGTTGTTACCTCTTCAAAAACATACCCAGAGTTGTGTTTTTCATCCACACATTTCACTAACCCTTTATAATCAGTCAGTTCAAAAGCTCAAAACGCTCTGTTCCACCTTGTGATGTCATGAAGCTGTAGTTTTCAAATTATCAGCTCCCTCTTCTCTTTAGTTCAATAGAGCTCGGCAATTCCAGGTGTGAAATGATCTAAATCAGGGGTGTCAAACTCATTTTGGTCCGGGGGCCGTATGCAGCCTACTTTGATCCCAAAAGGGCCGGATCAGAAAACTCAGTTCTCTCTTCAAGTTATTGTATTTTTCTCCGTGTCTCGTAGTGGTGTTTAAGATTATATTCCTCGAGCAACGCCACTTGTTCCAAACACACTGAGCACAGATTTCCCATTCACCTCTGTCAACAAATAAGAATTAGACTATTTTTCTTGGGAAATCCTGAACTCAGCATCTGCTTTTCTCATTTTTTGACATTTTGCTGATGAGGGTCACGGTCGACAGTCAAAACGATCGTCCTTTAAGAGCGTTTGGAAAGAGGAAAGTCTTCATTTGTGCTGCTCTGGTGGGAGTCGCAACGTACAGAAACGCCGGAGATGCTGCTGTGCTAAACGGTGCAGAAAATTAACAGAAAAATCTGAAAATTTTAAGTATTTTAATAGAAAAATCAGCCGAGGGCCAGATTAAGGGTCTTGGAGGGCCGGATCTGGCCCCCGGGCCGCATGTTTGACACATGTGATCTAAATGATTCTAGTGAAGATGTGTGGAGTGTTTTCAGTTTGGGAAAGAGCTCACCCTAAATGTGCAGGTTTTCTGTGTTAATCCTGTGTGAATGAGACAAAAACACTACTCCGGGTCTGGTTTAGATGAGGAAACAGTAGAACTTCAGAAAATAGCGTAATATGGACTCTTTAAAGAAACTAAGTCATGCAGTTTTCAGGTCAAGTCCTCATATACATTTCTACACCTCTTTTTCCGTGTTCCCAGACCTCCGTCCCTCTGTTTTCTTAATCCGTGTCTCTTTGTTGCCTGGCCTCTGTACCTGGGCCATTCCTACCCCACACATACTAATCCTGCGGGGTTGTCATTAAGCCTTCACTCCAATTAAACGCACTCCCGTTCTCACCGCTGCACTATCCACGTCGCGGCGAGAAAATCCCCCGACACCGGATTAGCCCGATCGGTGTGTGGGGATGAAAATGAAGTTGTTACACGACAAGGAGCACTTTTTAAATGTATTTCCGTGCCCATGTATGTGGCAAAACGGTCAGCGGTCACATTTTTATACAGAGATTTCCACAAAGTCCATGAAGTTCTTTACGTCAAGGAATCACTCAGTCACACTTTGATACACCAGTGTTCGCAGACACGGGGACGAGGTGGGTTACCATATACTACAAGGTGCACCTAAAATCCTTTAATTTTCTCAAAAATCGACAGTGCGTCTGTATGTATTCATTCTGGTTGTGCTCACTGACCTCAAACTAATTTTATGTGGTCCATGGCGCTCAAAAATCTGACAAAATGTTTTAGTATGACTTTGTTAAGCTACGGAGCTGCTCCACTGGATGGATTGTCGGCGAGTTACGGCGACTGTGGTCAGGAGTGATACTTTGCTTCAACATCATATTATGGTGTGTGTATTCTGCCCTACAAAGACAAAAGACCTTAACTCACCAGAGTGTGAAACAGAAATTACTTATAATAATACTACATTTTATTTATTAGCCTTTCTGAACACCCAAGGTCGTCTTACAACAACATAAACAATTTAAGTATGATTAAAACATACAGTTAAAAGCCAAAAGCTAAAGTGGGACAGTATTTAATTGACTGATTGTGTTTAGTGTTGTATTTGACCAGTATTTAGTAATGTATTAGACAGTATTTGAATTGACTGATTGTATTTAATTGACTTGCAGTTAGTTCTCGGCTATTCTCCCTGGAGACCTGTAGTATGTTTTGGGTTGATGGGGGAAACCAGAGTGCGACTTCAAAGTTTCTGTTTGTCCAGACAAAAGTATAATAGGGAGGGCTCCCACAATTTGACAGTCGGTTGCTACAAATTGGCCTTTGACCCTCGTTTGGCAGTCACTGTACTCAAAAATAAGAAGTTGTGCAAAGGCAAAAGGCAGACAGTGTGTCAGTGACTTTTGCCTAATTACGTAAGGGTCAAAGGTAAATTTTGAACTCAGTATTTTTCACAATATTTATTCACGTGACAAAGGAGGTCTCAAATATCCCCAAAATGACATTATTTTTGACCAAACCTGATGTTAGGGTGTTCTGCCTTTGTAGGGCAGTATAAGGAGCCCAAAATGGCCCCTGTTCAGAGACACTGACTCACACGCCCAAGTGAAGTGAACAAACTCGGTGCTGCCGTCATTCCGGGTGGATTAACCAAAGAACTCCAACCTCTGGATCTCGGTGTCATCAGGTGGTTCAGAGTTAAACTGCAGCTGTGGGAGCGTTGGACGACAGAAGGTGAACTCACATTCACCAAGACAGAGGCGACACTGGAAGAGTCGTGGATCGTGGATGCCCGCGTGAATTTATCAGTCTCCGGTTCGCTCTTGAAGAAAAAATAATTAATCCATTTGTGAAGCCCGGTGAGTTTTTGGAATACAGACAAAGGTTTATTGTTGTTCCAGCAGATATGGACAGGGCCTCGGCCTGAGACCACAGACCAACAGCCGCTCCTCCAGCAACATGTCCTTCCAACACCAGGAGTATCTCCCAGCATCCTCCCTGAGTCTCTACCCCAGAGCATCTGAGCTCTGAGTATTTATACAGAAATACACCTTACATACATATCAAAGCAGAGGGACGTTTGTTCTAGTGCTAAGCAACTTAACTTCCATTTGAGGACAGATAAGACAACAAAGGACTGATGAGCCTTTACACATGTTAATGATGCTCTGCTCTCAGGTAGAAATCACATTCATTTACACAAAGACAGATTCAAAGACATTTTTCCAAAATATACATTTCTGTTTTTGTTTTCAGTATGAAAAAAAAACTCATTCATTGATATGGAGCCTTATAATCCGGTGCACTTTATAGTCCAACAAATACAATAAGTGTCTTGCCCAAAGACATGACAGCATTCATCTGTGGGAGATGGAATTGCACCACCAACCTGTGGATTGCTCAACCAATCTGCTCAATCAGTGATGTTTTTTGTAATGTCGAGAGCAGGATTTGAACCGACAAACACTCGTCCAGCTGAGATATTGTTGCCGAAGAACTCCAGAGGGTCGTCTCCACGGCGACACATCCAAAAAACGCCGAATTATCCACATTCAGAGGTGCTAATGTGACAAATTTGGGTTAGACATCGCGGCGTAATCAGTGGCTTTGATATTAGGAGCCCAATCCGGCAGGCCGCTAATGTTCTGGGGACTTTTAGCATGTTGGAGTCAATATGTGAGACTGCTGGGGTTTTTAATGGGAGTAATCACGGCGGCGCGGCTTCAGTGAGCGCGCTAATCAGTGATACGCAGTGGACTTTATGAGCGCACTGGTACAGAATGTAGAGACGGGGAATATGTCAGCGGTGTTACTGAAAATCTAACTGCAATCGTGCGGCTGTGAGTGAGTCGGCATTTATGTGATGTGACAGTGTTTTCGAGAAAAAGTTTATGGTTTGAGTTCCTGATACTCAGTTTGTACGTGGACGTGAGGATGGATTTGTTCTTTAAAGGTTCTGATCTGTTTTCTAATGTCGTTTCCTCATCACAAACAGACCTGGAGTTGAGTTTTGTTTCATTCACACATGTTTAACACCTAACTCCTGCAGATTTAGGCAGAGTTCTCCTCTCAAATGGAAAACGCGCTGTTCCACCATGTGATGTGCTTCACTGGGTGCTTTTTAACCCTCCCAGACCGACAGTATCATATACAATACCGGCAAATATGTTTTATATAACCGCGCATAACCATAAAAGATGGAAACTTACTTTTTCTTACTTGAAAAGATCAAACTTTTATCTTTCCTTGCATATTTCTGACATTATCCTATGTCACATAAACTGTGTGATGACGGGAGCAAAACGAGTGTCCAATAGGAACTTTGTTTTCCCCAAACTCATGCGCTCCGTCCATTTTGATCGACCCAAACTTTGCCAAAGAGTGAAGTGAGTCAAGATGGTCGATGCTCTGAGCGTCTGTGTTCAGAACAACAGAAAAAGTCGCTCTAAGTGCAGTTTTTTTCTCAAATAAATGGCAAATCTTGGTGTGTGTAATTGTGCATCTCTTTCTATTTTTATTTAAAGGTTTATTTCAGTCCAAATGAACAAATCCAAATGTAATTTCCACCCTGGAAATGCAGAAGTGCTGTGGCTCTGGCCCTGGACCTGACAGGAGCTGTTTCCAGGACTGGACCAGGAAAGTCATGGAGCCACTGCACTTTTTTATGTTTTGTTTTGAGGCAATAAGGAGATTTTTAGTTTATTACAGACTTGACATTTTGCACTTTTGTAACTCAGGCCCTAAATTAAGCATTTTTAAGTCAAAAAAATTGTTTATACATGTTTGCTGTGTGTTTTGTATGAAAGAGTCTTGAAGGTTACTTCACACACCTTCACTAGAATCATTCGGATAGTTTCAGCCCTTGAATTTCTGATCTCTAATGAACTAAAGGTAAAGAGGAGCTGTTAACGAAGTACAAAAGTAAAACTACAGAACTAAAGGACACAGTTTATGTATCTGTACTTTCTACTCCATTGTAGTTTTGAACAGGACTAAAGTACCTTTTTTTGAAGGGTTAGTCTTTAACACCGTCATGGAAACATTCTGACTAAAGGTTGTGGGTTCAAATCTCAGCTTTGACCAAACGACTTTCGATTTGGAGGCAGTTTCTCACACATCACAATATAATATCATAACAAAGAGTAAAAAATATAAATGTTGATAATAAACTCTAAATGAGTAGCAAAAAGAGCAAGAGACAGATGTGAAAAAGGCGTAATTGACATAATGAGTACACTGAGAAATGAACGCAGTCATCACTGTTGACTGAAAATGCTTTAGCAAGATCATCACATAATAGCAAAATACTTTTTACTCCAACAGTCGACTTCAGTACTTAATTTATGTCGATTTTTATGCTTGAGTATAAATTTTCACTCCTGTTTCTGTATGTTTATTTAAATAACAGAATCTGTGACTTCCACCACAGACGAGTCAGTGAATAAATGAGGCACGTATGGACCTCAGAGCCATTTGATTATGTTGAATTCCTACATGCATCAACGACATTATTTTCTCTTATTCTGGTCTGAAGACAGTCTAATGGGCAGAAGGACTGGAGGAGCACTCTGCAATCAATCCACTTTTAATCGTCATGGCAACTTTAAGTCATTCTGAATTGTCAATGATCAGCTCGGGTCTTTTTAATAGAGAGGTCTACAGCCACCCTGTAAAAGCCTGTGGTGTCGAGCAGACTGAAGAATTTGGAGGAAGAAGCAGAAAAGCATGACTGTTTCTGTGTTAAATGAGAATGAATAAAAGTATTTTTGTTCCTGTAGAGCTCAAGACTTAAATCAACATTAGAACTCTGCTGGTCCCAGTACATGATGGGTGTTTTTCATCTGTACTACACCTTCTTAGCAAGAAAAGATTACTGCATAATGTAAATAACTATATATATATATATATATATATATATATATATATATATATATATATATATATATATATATATATATATATATATATATATATATATATATCTGTACATAATCAACTGCATTTTATTCACACAACAAAATGATGATGAATAATGTAACATATGAATGTTGCACTTTACACCTGCCCAAGGACAACAGCTGAAAATGAGCTTATAGTTAGCACTGACATATTTACAGAAATGTTTATTAATGTGTACTGTCCCTGTCAAATAAACTAATAAATGTATAAAATGTTTAAGAAAGTCATACTGAAATCAAATCCAAACAGGGCTGCTGCTTTAAAGTCTTAAAAAGGTCTTAAATTTCATGGTTCTAAATGAAGGCCGTAAAAAGTCTTAAATTATGTCGTCCAAGTCTTATTTTTTTCATGAAAGTCTTAAATTTCATGAGCCTATTTTTTCATAAACTCACGGGGCTGCAGTTCAACGTGAGACAGGACACTGAAAGTTTAGTTTGTCTTGTTAGAATGTTACAAATAATTTTTGCCCATTTTAAGGAAACACACACAACTATAAATGAGTTCTGAATGAGATTTTATGATAAAAGTACTTTGGTTCTTTAAAGCAGTGAGTAATAGTCATTATTAGAGTTGGATCTGGTGTTTGGGTGCGATGTTGGTCTTAATTTTCAAGTGGTCTTAAAAAAGTCTTAAAAAGTCTTAGATTTGGGGAGTCAAACCTGGGGAAACCCTGTGATTTTCTTTAGTTTTTTCCATATCATCACCATGGATCTGTTAAAATAAAGAATAGGTTATTGCTTACTGAGGCCTGCTGCATGTTTGGCCAGTCCATTGGTACAGCAACATCTACAGCTTTGACAAAGGTCGGATTTTGTGCCTATTTTTGCCAATTTTCAGATCACAAACTCCAAAATCCTTCAGTTTCTTCCAAACAACTTTTTGCTCCTCTCCAATCTTTCTTGTTCTGTCAGAGTGCTCACGTGGTGGGAGAAAAACACCGCTTCTGATAAAAGTTGCGGCTGCACGCTGGGTCCAAAGACAAAAGTTGTAGAAAACAAAAAAAACAGATGTGTTTTTCTAGAAGAACACTACTGCGCGTGGTGGGTGGGCTGCACCGAGCTGCTGAGGCGAATCTCGTGACGCGCAACACTGAGTTTGGCCCATTCGCTCAGGGCTTAGTGTTTAGTTACGTTTTTGACAAAGAAATAAAAACATACCATGAGAAGTGATAAAAGTTTCTGTGTCGTGCCCACACTGCCAGCCCAGTCCTTATCTTCACTGCAATATTTTATGATCTGGCTAAGCTTTTTTAACCTTATATCAGGGGATTCATCTTCTCTAAAAGTCACTTCCGGTCAAATGCTTTTCTACGGCAACGTGTTGTATATTTTCCACCAGCTTCATAAATCTGCCCCGACACAGAATCTTCATCCAACAAGGTCGACAAAGAACAGATTCTGTCCACGAAGAATTTATCCACAACGATCGAGGGAAGAAAGACGAAAACTGAAAGGAAACAACGACGAACATCAGTGAAACGACTGAGCAGCACTGACGTTCTGGTCCTGGAGGAAACAGAAGGAACTGGTTCAGACTGATTCTACTATTACAATTAAAAATCAATTTTGTGATGTCGAGTATGAGTCGCACCAGCCAAAAATGCATAATGAAGAAGAAAAAAAAACATGCACATAAATCAGAGACCAAGAACTAACATTTCATCTTGAAAGGCAAGTTATAGAAGTTACAGTAATAAAAGAACCGAATAGAGAACAATCCATGGATCATTCGTTTTTCAATATAGAGCCAAAAATAAGAAAACGAAAAAACAGCTCTTCTCTTTTCTTTATTATTTGTCTCTAAAGGCAAAATTAATTTTCACTTTTGATTCATATATATGGTCTATGGGCTGTCAGTGTGAAAAATGTCATATATATGTCGCGCCCGAGTATAGGCCACCCAAACCCTGAAAAAAGTGTGACTTATAGTCCAAAAAATACAGTAAACTGTGAACATCTGTAGCATTCAAACTGCACAAATCTATCCATCTCTGCTCATATCTACATCATGAAACTGATTTTTTACATTTTAATTCTAGAATCAGTCAGTGCTTGTTCTGCTTTAAGTTTTCGTCTTTCTTCCCTTGATCGTTGTGGATAAATTCTTCATGGACAGAATCTGTTCTTTGTTCCTTGTTGGATGAAGATTTGGTGTTGGGGCAGATTTACGAAGCTGGTGGAAAATACACAACACTTTTCCACAGGTATTTTGCCGTAGAAAAGCGTCGACCTGAAGTGACTTTTACTCTACATCATGGCACTTCCTGCCCCTGTGAAAAAGATCTGTTACTCATTCTGAAACGCTTAATTCTCGTCTAGAGGTCGTTTATTTTAAGAATACGTGTCAAGCAAATTTATCTCGCTGCACGGACAGATAATTTCACTACTTTTAAGTCATTTTCTGATAGATTTAAGTGTTTATATCTTACATTTTGGTCAAGCTTTATTGCAGTGTTGGCCTGCATCATCATGATACAAGTATAATACTCCCTACAACAGAAGCATAGCCAGACTGGATACAGCCAAACTGCAATGGACAATACCATCCTGTACTTATATGTAAACACTCTAACTTCTTTCAGCTACGTCCTTTTCGCTCTCCAACACAAACATCAGGATTCGGCATTATTTAGGCCGTTGAAATGCCAGATCTTTCTCGCCGCTGTGACCCGCGGTGCGTCTGTCCTTCCGGTCGGCTGTGCTGTCAGTCAGTTGGCCGCTGATGGACACGGCGGTCTGGTGAAATGGCCTGGCTCTCGCCTCCCGTCTCCTCGTCTCTGTCATACGTCTCGGCGCTGTGATGTGACGGAGTAATGAGCCGTCCCCGTGGCAGTTGTTTAGGCAGAAAATCGGACGGGGTCGCGGCGGAATACACACATGCCCACACTCGGGTTTCCAGACTCTTTGGGGACATCGCACTGACGTTTATTCGTTTCCTGGAGATGGACGCTGCTCTTCACCATCGTTATGACTTGCCTAATTTTAACCCAAACCTTAAAAATGGAATATTACACAAAATGGACTCTTATGAGCTTTAAACCATGTTAGAATGATGTTCCCTCCTCAAAAACAGACCTGCAGTTGTATTTTGTTTCATTCACATGTTTGAGAATCCTTTATTATTCGTCTGTCTACATCTCTACCTCTCTTACAGCTTCCTTTCGTGTTTTGTTCAGTTCCAAGGCTGAAGTTATCCAAACGATTCTTGTGAAGGTATATTTCATTTTTTAAAACACACGGGAGCACTTCCTGTATTATCACATGACATCACCAGGTGGTTTCTGTTTGAGAGAAGGACTAATGTTGGCGTGTTAAAGATCATACCGTAGATTTTCATGTTTTTCTAATTATTACTTGTTTTGGTTGGATAGTCGTCTGATTCATGAGCTGTTTTTTACATTTTTAGTTTTACATTTACATTATATTCCATTTTCTTATTTTTGGTTTTATTTTGAAAAACAAATGAATGAATGACACAGATTCTGATCACATAATGAAGGATTTCCTTCACACGGACCATATGTCAGCACCTTAAAGTAGACAGCGCCCCGTGATGTGAGTGTGTACAGACTTCAGTCCCCTCAATGTGACAGAAACCCGCCCACACACACATGTCACCGCCGCCGCTCCACTCCTCACTCTCCGTACAGCGCTGACATTTCCTGGCTGGGGCTTTATTGTGGATCGCTGGGCATTGCTTTAAGATGATGGGGGAAGGAGGCGATCTGATGTGGCGCCCCTTCAGTTTCCACTTCAGAATCCAGGCGTGTCCAAACGATAAAGACGTTGGACGAGCTGAGCAGAGTCCAGGCTCATGCTGTTTACGCGACTCTGTTTGCAGAACAGAAAGAGATTTGGATAGAGACGTAACAATAACCAAAATATGGTGATATCGTGCGGCACGGTGGCTGAGTGGCAACACTCAAGGTTACGGGTTCGATCCCCGGGTCGCCCGGGCCTTTCTGGGTGAGTTTGCATGTTCCTCCCCGTGTCTGGATGGGTTTCCTCCGGGTGCTCCGGTTTCCCCCATCAACCCAAAACATGCAGCACCTGAACTAACATCAAGGACCATGTTGTCCACCCTCCTGTGGGCTCCACCTGCAGAGGGGTTCATAGGGGGTCAGGTGCTATGAGTATTGGGCAGCAAACTGCCCCCGCGACCCAGCTGGATTAAACGGGAGAAGATGGATGGATGGTGATATCGTATCACTAAAGGTCTCACAATAATATCATGGACCATCACAGGTCTATTTGATTAAATGAAGAGTTATTGTAAGGTCCAAACATTTGTGAAGCCACAGATTTGACACTTTGCAACTTCTTCTACTTTTTAAAAAATGTCTCAGAAGTGAAATAAATCCACGAAGAGCGTCTGAGTGCAGTTAAAAAACTCTTTACTGAGGATATACATAATTCAGGACATACAAACATACAGAAAAAAGGGAAAATAAACAGGTAATGGGCGAAAGAAGGTCAGAAAACTGTTCCACAATTTCCACAGTCCACAACACAAATAAATAAATAAATAAATAAATATCAATAAAAACAACACTAGCAATAATCAACTGAAAGAAAAATGTAAATAGATCAAATTATTTTTAAGCAAATAATCACCAAATAATCATGTTAGACATAAAGAATCATCATTAGCAAAAATCCTGCATCTCAATAATGAAAATATTACATAAATTACAAAACTGGGTTTAGGCTCCAATAGTTCTGATGAAATATCTAAATAGCTTAAAAAAAAAAAAAAAAAAAACAGGGAACTACATAGACCATGACACAAAACAAACACCAAACCCTCACCAAGACTGACTCTAAAATGCTTCAGTCATTTGGTGCAACATTTATTGTCATTAGGGACGGAACTAAATCCAAATCTCTCTGGACCAGATTTATTACAATATAAAACTGTGAATCTGTGACTTTTTCCTCTAAAAATGCTTCACAGACTTAATCCAAAGAATGAAGATTTCAAAGTGCTTAGAACAGTTATTTCTTCACGTCGTGGAGCAAAGGATCATGGTCTATGTAGTTCCCTCTGTTTTTGTTTTTTTTTAGTTATTTCTGCATCAGAACTGTTCATTTAAGCAAAGAGACTTGGGATTCCAGATATTGTGATGCTCCACCAGATTATTGGGACACTTTTGACCAGACCATATCACCAGATTTTGGTTATTGTTACACCTCTACTAGTAGCATTCATGTCCAACTGATAAAGGTGCAGCTGAGGGAGATGCCGGGGCTAATGCTTACACCAGTGCGTTTGGAGGAAAGAGAACAATCTTAGTTTTCTGTTGGGTAGTAGTAGTTAGTCGTCATAGTCACTTGATGAAAAGCTAATTCTGTTACTGTCACATACACCAATGAAGTACTTGGACCAAACCAAAAGCTCATGTCATGACTGAAAAAAAAAAAGACCTTTTAACACCAAAAAATTGTAAAATTTCTTTCTCTAAAGTCTGAATTCCAAACCAGTGCTTTTACTGATCGTCTGTAGACCTCTGGATGAAAAAGACAATTACAAATGACTGATTCTCTGTCTTGATTAAGTCTTTGATCAGTTTCATGGCTCTGCTCATAACGAACTATTGATGCAGCTGATCTCATCACTGTTCCCTGGGGGTGTGACGCTAACTGGAGGCTGTACTCTGTCTGTGAAGCTCCATTACTCAAATAGATTCATTTTTGACATGATCTGACCAGGAAAAGTTGACTAAGTAAGAACTTTCAGACCATCGTAAAAAATTTCCTGCCAGTATTCTACGATAGACATGCATGTAGAACACCCCCAGCGGGATGTCACAGCAAAGTATTGGTTCCAACCTTTCTCTTTCCTCTGCATATTCCTCGTGGACGGTCGAACATGCGTCTGTAGTTCACCGTGAGGGCTCCTTCTCATCTTTGCTCTCTTTTGTTCCATTCCAGAGCCCAGAGCCGGTGATCTGTGAGCGCACTTCTGTCTGAAACCCCCAGGGGACGCTCTCCTGTCCATAACGCTCCGTGGACATCAGACGTCGGCCGCCCAGCAGGTAGGTTCACATGGTTTTGTAGGGGCGGGTTTGTGCTTCTGCTCCAGGGAGAAGTGGGACGGGCATGTCGGGAACGAGGAAACTGAGGAAACGGGCCCCGAGGAAATCTCTGGGGAAACGGCGTATGAGGCATCATGAACGAATACCATATACAATCTGTCAGGAAATATTAGAAAGACAAACGTAGATTGATCAGCGAGGGTTAGAGGGAGGACACTATGCAGCTCTGATCAAGGTTTTTAAGGCCAGATATGCAAATTTGACTTTTGTCCATGTCATAAAGTTTTCTCTTTGCCCCAAAACCTGTCAGACCTCTTATCCCAGTCGACAGAAGGTCAAAACTAAAACTTTGCAGCTATAATTACTTATGAAAATGGATAATAGTTTTTATATAGCGCTTTTCTACCTTCAAGGCACCTCTCACCCATTCACACAAACTCATTCCCCAGTGTGCACAGACACCAGGAGAAACGAGGGACGGCGAAAACTAAAAATCATGACCGACCCCGGAGCCTCGTTAACTGGTTAAAATCAGTTTAACTGTTCAGTGTAAAATCTATTCTAAATCTAATTACCATTTGAAATAAGGTGCATTTGGACTCTCACATGTGACAGCGCTGAAGATAAAGGTGTCATTTCAGAAAATGACTGAAGAGACGCCGCTTATAGACTGAGGAGCACAAGTCTGTGAACTCCACATGAAGCATTTATACACGACACGTGAGGCTCAGTTTAACCCATAATGAAACAGTCGCCTACACGACAAAAGCTTCTGTGGAAACTCAAACTACAGCTCGTAGCAGCATTAAACAGAAACACAGAAGCACTCGGCGGGGCACAGTTAGCACGGTTAGCAGAGTTAGCATAGTTAGCACGGTAGGTTGGCTTTTCTCACCTGTAGAAGAGGCCGGAGGGTGTTGCATTTTGAGGTAAAACATCATCGATGACGTGAACCTCACATCTTGACCAACGAGACGTCGCCGCACAGAAAATGTGCGTTTAGGCTCCGGTCTGAGATCATTTAGGGCGACTCACACTACGTACGGTTCCATTTAACCGAGGGTCAAAAAGTTTTGACCAGTTAATGTTGATTTGGTCAACCATTGGTGAAACGGTTCATGGTTAACATCCCAAGGAGAAATGCGGGGGAAAAAGGACAAAATGTTTATGTCGAGAGGGGGATTTGCACCACCAACCTTTGGATTAGTGGACAAACACCAACCGAGCTAATAGAACGGCTTTCATAACCTGAATTTCTGGCAAAGATAAGCACCATCTCATTTATGTAGACAGAGAGATTTTCAGACAGATGAAGAACTGCATTACTTAGAATTACTGTATTTGCTCTTTGCTGCAGAAATCAATCCGAGCTTTCACTTCCACTTTAATGCAGCAGACCAAAACTTCGATGAAACACGTGCCAGTACTCGATGGATGGGCCACAGACGAACGCTGAGGATCCCCAACACATGTCACATATCTTCCTTTCTGTTACTTACCTCATGCACTTAAATAAAATTAAATAATTACAATTATTGAAATGTTCAACCTGGGGACCTACCTGAGTGTAGAATCTTGCCCCACTGGACCAATAGTCACTTCTACGTCACTTTTTAAGTCATTTTTTGTGGCTTGACCAACGCTACAACTCAAACTATTCTATTAAAAGTACCATTTAATTAAAATAGTAATTTGCATCCACAACATTAAATTTGGTTTATCACTTAATGAAATAACTAACTGTGAGAAGCTGGAGTCCAGGTAATTAAAAGCGACCACTGTTATCAACACAAACACTAATTAATTTCCTATTTAATATCATTTAGAAGAAGTGAGTCTGGTTTATATTTACTTTATACAATTAAATTATTATTTAATAGTTTTTAGATGAGAGTTTTGTGTTGAAGTAAGGTCATCATAAGGATATATTGTCATGTTGGCAATTCAAATCCTATTCTCGTCTGGTTATACTTTAATTGTGTCACTCATGGCGGTGGAAAGACTGAAAATGTAAAAGTAAAAGTACTGATACATGACAAAAACACTCAGTTACAAGTGCCAAATGTGTAGTTGAGACTTGTGCTGTACGTAGTGACTCCTGTGATTTTAAATGCAACAGAATTATTTAATATGAGAGTCACCGGTGACGGTTCTATGAGCTTCTGGGCGTGATTGACATGCCCAGAAGCTCATAGAATTGGTGGATTAGCCAATCAGGAACACACATGGTCCATCCGTATCAAAACGAATACAGCTGCTTATGAGAAAAGAAAAGAAAAGAAAAGAGTGAAAAATGTGTATTTGACGAATCAATGAGCATAGCACTGAGCTTTGTTAATCTGAGACTTAATTTTGTTCAAAATTGTGTCACATGCGTCAAAAACAAATCTTACTGGACAATCGTGTTTGGTTCTGGCTCGAGAGGTGATGCAGGTCGTGAGAACCAGGCTGATCCCTCTGTGTAAAACTACAGAGAGCCCCAATTACAGCAACATGAGCATTTGTAATTAGCTCATTTGGCAAGACACTTCCCCCGTCTTCCCTGTTATTAGTGAGTGATTGGAGGTTAGAACTGCAGCTAATGCTAAACCCAGGGCAGCTCTGGCTACAGAAAGAGCTTCCCACCATCGAGAATGAAGAATGAGATACAGACCTTTTTCACAGGGGCCGAAAGCGCCGTGATGAAGCGTAAACGTCACTTCCGATTAATGCTTTTCTACGGCAAAATACCTGTGGAAAAATGTTGCGTATTTTCCACCAGCTTCATAAATCTGCCCCAACACCAAATCTTCATCCAACAAGGTCGACAAAGAACAGATTCTGTTCAGGAAGAATTTATCCACAACGATCAAGGGAAGAAAGACGAAAACTCAGAGGAAACAACGACGAGCATCAGTGAAACGACTGAGCAGCACTAACGTTCTGGTCCTGAAGGAAAGAGAAGGAACTGGTTCACTCAGACTGACTCTACAATTACAATAAAAATCGATTTTGTGATGTCGATATTAGCAAAGACAGAGAGATTTGTGCAGTTTAAATGGTCGATATTTAATCTGTGAACATTTGTAACATTTAAACTGCACAAATCTCTCAGTTTATGCTGATATCTACATCACGAAATTGATATTTTTACTTTAATTCTAGAATCAGTCAATGCTCGTCGTTGTTTCCTTTAAGTTTTCGTCTTTCTTCCCTTGATCGCTGTGAATAAATTCTTCATGAACAGAATCTGTTCTTTGTCGACCTTGTTGGATGAAGATTTGGTGTTGAGGCAGATTTATAAAGCGGGTGGAGAATATACAACACTTTTCCACATTTGTATTGGTATTTTGCCGTAGAAAAGCACTGACCAGACGTTGCAGACGACATTGCGGCCACTTCCTGCGGTTGTGAAAAAGCTCTGTTGTACAGACATTGCAAAACACAGTTATTACTATTTAAAGTCACATGTACTTTGCACCATGACTGGAGTGGGGTTAATGGAATCCATCACCTCTCCTCCTCTATGATGTTAGTTTTTGAATAAGATTTTTCCCAATACTAAAAGTGCCGTTGGTGATTTGGTGTGTCAAGTGATAAGTCTTTTATAATGTGTGTATAATAGTGTTTTGTACTTTGTGTAACCCATCCACAAATCCTCCTAACCTCTTGCCACTGAATAAATTGGGGTCTTACTATCGGGGTGAGCATTAGCGTAATTATCATACAGTAATTGTGTGTTTGAACAATATGAAAAAGAAAATTACATTTACACAAAGGCTTTTGTGGCTTGTGTCAAAAGAACAGTCGTCCATGCATTTGATTTTCAAGTCAGTAGGGTTTTCTCATTTGCATCATGGTCTTATGGCATAAGAAAATGGTTCTTTTGACATCATATCACTTGTGTGTATGAAGTCCAAAAGTCCTGCTACATTTTCCATTCATTTTTCCCATAGACTTTTAAAAAATAACTTCAAGAACTAAGGGTATTTTTAGTACATTTGTCCTCGCCTGGATTTTTTTTCTTAATTTTGTAATTAAAACTGCCTATTTTTACCCCCTAATGAAGTGTTCTACATCCTTTTTTCATTATAATATATTATTTCACAATCTGCTTAGTTTAGGGCCTCAGCTATAAAATGCAAAATCTCAAGTCTGTAAGTAAATTAAAAATCTCCTTATTGCCCTAAAAACAAAAAAAGTGCAGTGGCTCCATGACTTTCCTGGTCCAGTCCTGGAAACAGCTCCTGTCAGGTCCAGGGCCAGAGCCACAGCACTTCTGCATTTCCAGGGTGGAAATTACATTTGGATTTGTTCATTTGGACTGAAATAAACCTTTAAATAAAAATAGTAAAAGATGTGCAATTAGGCAGACCGAGATTTGCCATTTATTTTAGAAAAAACTGCACTTAGAGCGGCTTTTTCAGTTCTTCTGAACGCAGACGCTCAGAGCATCGACCATCTCATTTCACTTCACTCTTTGGCAAAGTTTGGGCCGATCAGAATGGACGGAGCGCATGAGTTTGGGGAAAACAAAGTTCCTATTGGACACTTGTTTTCCCGACATCATCATGCAGCGTGTGACGTAGGATAATGCAGCAAATTTGCTCAGAAAGTCAAAAGTCTGACCTTTTCAAGAAAACAAAAAAGTAAGTTTCTATCTTTTATGGTTGGAAGGTCATGTGCAGTTATATAAAACATATTCACAGATATCGTATATGATACCGTAGGTTAAGAGTCTAATGACTAATCAGTTTCGTGCGAACATCCACAATGCGATTGTTTTATGTCCGAAAATCACCTTTAAAACAGAAGATTCTGTGAAATACTTTCTACAGTTTCAGAAACAGATTTTAAATGAGATTACAGTGAGCACGGAGCTGATAAGCCCTGAGCAAGCTTTCAAACTACAAAAATATAGATTTTTTTGGGCAGTCACTGTTCATTGGCAGGGACATGAAATCCGGAGGGACGGGGTTTCAGTGTCCAGCTCCAAAAAAATCTTAAGACAAATTGCGTTTGTCACTTTCTGCATTCTGGTGCATTTTAGAGAGACTATTTTTGCACTGTTTTGTTGGTCCCCGGAGTTTCTCTGCATGACTCCTACACAGCCTTTGCTCTGCTCTGTCACTCTGCCTCTGCTCTGTGGACTCAGAAGCTCCACAAAGAACACGACAAGCTGCAAATGCATTTGTCAGGATGTCAGAACTTACATTTTACACTAAACACTTCTGTGCTCTGTAAGAATAAGTTGGACGTCGCACATACTTCCACGCGTCAAACAGAAGTGTAGCTTTGTTTCATGACAAACCATCACACATCACATTCATACGAGCAGGTGAAGTGACTTGCTCCAGGACTCTACGTTAGTGTGTAGTGATCGGAAAAGGGTGAACATTCTACCATGGAGCTGCCGCTGCCGCAAATCCTTATTCTGCCACCATTTCCCCCATTAGTTTAGGTCAATAAACCTTTATCGCTAGTATTTCTTATCATTTATTTACTATACTGTTTTTATTGAAAAGATTCTTCAGCAAATGGATGTTCTAATGGCGCCTCAGCCTTTCCAACATTATAAACAGAAATACTGGAAGACGAATGTGGTGCTGAAAAACACCTCCATACGTAATTCTCTAGGATATATTTACCCACACGCTGAACAAATCGGTTAATAGCGTCTGTCATTTTCACTCAGCACATTTGCTTTGATAGATATGCTTATTTTGCACCAAGAAGAGAAGCACAGAAGGAAAAAGGCAGTCTGACTGAAGCTGGTCGCAGACAAACTTTGCACTCAGTGACATCAAAGTGGCATTTGTCTCCCAAAGGCCAGAGCTGACAGGGCGACGTCCACTGTCACGAGTCCGGCCAAATGCCAACGCTTTCTTATCCAACACAAGACACGATTTCTGTAGTTTCAGTCATGCTTTTTCCTTTGCGTTATTGTGCCAGTCTCAAGATCAAGTCAACATTTTAACAAGAATATCAGTGTGTACTTCAAGACCGGCAGTATTGTGTTTTATACAACTGCACATAACTTTCTAACCATAAAAGATAGAAACATCCTTTTTTCCCCTTTAAAAGAGCAGTTATAAATCTATTAAAACATATTTTCGGCATTATCCTATGACACATGAATGCTGCGTAATGATGTGTAGAAAACGATTGTCCAACAGGAACGTTGTTTTCCGCCCAACGCATGTGCTCCAACCATTTTCATTGCCCAAAACTTTACCAAAGAGTGTAGTGAGTCAAGATGGTCTGATTGGTTATTTATGTGGGCATGATTTATCTGCTGCAGCCAATGGGTCCATGAGATCCAACAGCTGCTTCTTTGCCGGTGCAGAGCAAGAAAAAAATGGATGGTTTTGAGTCACAGCTGGTGGAAATGGTGAGAAAATACAAACATCTTTACAACACGATGCTCAGTGACAATAAAGGGAGACAAATGGCAAGAAATTCATGGAGATCACATAAGTTTTAAACTCTGACGAAAATGAGAGTAGAAAAGTCTAGTAATCTCTGTGAGAAGTTTGCAAAAGCCAAAAGTCGGGTCACCAAAAAGAGTGTTGGCTGAGTCAAGCTGGAGGACGAAAAGAAATCCCCTCACTATAGTTTACCTCCCTGCAGCGACTGAACTCCTTCAAACACAGGGAAACAACCAACAATATGACTCCTATTCTATGTCAGACAGAGGTAAGTGATTAATACTTAGCTAATAGGCCAATATGAGTGAATGAGTGAATGAATGGGGCAGAGCGAGGGGGCAGGACAGTTCAACAGCAGAGTATAACAAGTCAAAGCCCAAATGAACTTTGTTTCACCTCAAGAACAAAGCTCTTATGTTCTTATGAAGCATGACTCGGCCTTTAGCAGTGTGAGCTGGAAGGAACGTGTAACTTCAAAACCCTCACTCCTGATTGGCTCTTTAGTTGCCTTGATAAATTCCAAATTAGCCGCTGTAACTGCTGCTGGCCTTGAGCGGCTTCTTCAGCTGGAGCCGAATGCTATGCCTCCGCCTCCGACTGCCTCTGCTCAATTTCATTTCTCTCCAGCGACTCGTCAGGAATCACAATGCACTCGGCGGTCTCCAAGAACCCCGGATCCTCCTTTGGACTTCCTTTGTCAAATAATAACTTTGCATTTATGCATCGTACCTTTAATTCACAAGTTCCCCACAGAAACGACGATGCTCCTGACAGACATGTTCACTCTCTGCTCTGTTTGCTGTTGTGTCGGGATTACAGACTCTTTCCACTGAGTGAAACCGGCTCATGAATCAGACTCGAATGTTATGGGTGACCTCACAAACAATTAGTTCGGTTCTTTATACAAAAATTCCTTCCATCTGGTGGAATCTTTGCACCCCTAAAGATAGTAGTGAACACAGCTCAATAGTTGAAGCTAAACTGAAAAAGTGACAGGAAGAAACCGCAAAACAAATCACTGCTTCTCTCACCTCTATTTCCTCGGCTCCTTCTCACGAAAAGCAATCTAAAAACTGCCATGAGTCCATCCATGTTTATTTACTTGCTCTATTTCGTCTGTTTTGGGCAATTCTCAAAGTGACTTTTAGCTCCCTCTGGTGGTTATTTAACAGTCTTGGCATTAGAAACATTTGGATGTACGAATGCAGTGTCTGTCACTACACTTAGAATCTTTTTACGTACGAATGTGAAGCATAAATGAGCCTTTACACGGTCAGGTTTTCTCTCTTCCTCAGTCTGCACCATGTGACCTGCATCTTTACACGATTTCATCTGTGTCTTGTCCTAATGCACGGGCCTCGAGTGCGCTCACCCATCACGGCGACGCCTTATCACCGCACAGCCTCCTCTGCAAATTGGCTCCCTTCATTTAGCCCGGTTCTTCTTAAGCGTGAGCGTGGTGAGACTGGACCGGCACTGGTGCAGGGGGAAGATAAACAAACACTTGGGTAAAAATTACGGAAATATGCCAGGGAAATTACACTCTTGCCGGAGGAATGAAAAGTGTGTTTGGCACAAAGGTTTTGTGGACTTGTGTTTGGAATTAGTTTTAAAATGTTAAGGGGAAATGGCGAGAAAAGGTTGAAGGCAGGTAAGTGTGTAAATGTTACTCAGAATGAATGAGCTGTTGTGTCGTGCAAGATTAAAGTAATTAGTTTTGTTGTGCTTGACTAGCCCATTTCGGTGGTTATAGTACTGGAAACGAGAAAGAAACACTGTTGAGCTCACAATATCTTAATGAAGTAATTAAACCCTTTTTTGGCATTTCAAGATACTTTCATGTGAGGTTAAACACTTGAAAACGAGACTATGCACGTCTCAAATAAGGAGGCGAGTATGGGTATTGGAGTATTGACGTATTTTGATATGGTTCAGATCAGCATGTTACCTTTTATTGTTTTTGAAAATGTTTTATTTGCAGAAAACGTATTAACATGGTTTATAAGTTTCATTTTTCATCACGGTTTTGTTTATGGAATTGTCTAAGACCCAGGAGACATCGCCAAACTGCTCAGACATACATGACATCTAAACCCTCTTCAGGCACGTTTTTGAGGAGGTCGAACGTTTACTAATCCAAAAACGTGCATTTTGTTGTCTTTTGTACATGAACTTCTTACGTTCTTTTTAAAGACAGTACAGTAGGATGTGTATTTACCTTGTTGACGTGTTTTGGCCGCTAGCTGCAAGTCATCTTCTGACAATGGCTTGCAGCTACCAGCCGAAACATGTCAACAAGGTAAATACATCTCCTGCTGTATTGTTTTTAAAAACAGCGTAAGAAGGTAGAACGCTTGCATAATACTCCCTCTGTGGCTAGTTAGTCCCTTAGAGCCCTTTTTATACCTATATTTATTACCTTTAAATACCTTCACCCATACGGTGAAGAGGAGAGGACGTAGAAGCAGAAGGGTCATACATTTGGTGTTGGTGGTGCTGCCCCCTACGCTCTGGGTGTGCAAACTACATCAGCAAACTGCAAGTTTTGTGTCTCCGTGTGCAGCAGAATTCCCCCAAAACGCTTGAATAAAGGCAGAATAAGAGTGAGAACGAAAACACACTTTTGTGTTTTTGCTTCAGACCGTTTCCATGTAAACGTAGCCCCAGTAACTTTTGAAGGAAATCATACTTTTCTCGCAGCATACTTTTGATTTGTGTTTTTTGTTGAAGTATCCGTACTCTTACTGGAGTAAAAGTTGCATTTACAATTCCCACTGTGAGTAAATCTACAACTGACAAATTTGTATGTTGACAATATGAAAAGATTTGATTTGTGTTTGTCCTTTAAAAACCCAAAATACCAGATTTACTTTACATTTACTTCACTTTTTGTAATTTCTTGGACCACTACTTTGCTCTTCTACTTGAGTAATATTGTTTGAACTTGAGTACATTTTGGCGACCCTCCCTGCTCTTCTGATCCCTCGTCTGAAAACGCCACTGTAGACGTGTCCGGGACAGTAGTTCAGAAGTGCTGCGCTGCTCGGCCCGGTTCTGTTAGAAATGTTCTCTCCCATTTACTTTAACGAGGCCGCAAAATAAAAACTGTAATTGTGGACGTTTTAAGACCGCAAAAACAAAATGGCCGGCTATATCGGACATGTGGTGCTTGATGGAACAGAACTCCACTTTTACTGTCAAACTGTTGTGATCCTCTATATTTTTGTGTAATTTGTCCGAGGTCCTGTAGAGGCTGTTTGAACCACAAATGGGATTACACCGTCTCATGTCCAAGAGAACATTTGATTTTAGAAATGTTAATGTGCTGTAATGATTTCAACAAGACTCTGACCGACTGTGAAAACTGCCCCGCTTTGTTATAGTTCCTGATGTTTGGAGCCTGGCCACAATAACAAATGTAGAAGTGTTTAGACGTTAGACGAAGACAATAAACAATAATACTGAAACACAATAAAGCTAAAGCAGAATCATCGCCCCAAAAGCTATTCTAAATGTATAATATTGTTAAAAAACATGAACAGCAATAAAAAAAAGAATGAAACACTACTTACTTTCCATCTGTAACGAGTCATAAAAGCTACTTGTTCCACCCATAAACGGTTTCAAAAACTATCTAAAAAGCCACATGCATAAACTGTACATTGAGCCCCAGAAAAAACATAGTTCCTGGTTTCACATGTTGAACGATAAGTCGATATATTAGTTATGGTGACAGGCCTATTTGGAGCCTAATGTTAACTCTGCTGTTCAAAACGCACTGGAGCTCATGTATAAACCTGTAATAACCTTCTGAAGTCAGTGTTCTGTTTACAGGCTCTCAAAGGTCCATACATCATATTTTAGAGCATAAAGCTTCATTTTACTGTACAGAAGTGCACTGTACAGTAGAGACGCAACGATATGGCTTTACCATTCGATTATTTGTTTTAAGAAGCAAAAAACAACTCTCATGTCCGTTTTTCTGCTAATGAGATTAATAATAATAATAATAATAACAATAACAATAATAATAATAATAATGCATCAGTTTTATACAGCGCTTTTCAGGACACTCAAAGACGCTTTACAGAGCATTATTCATTCACTCCAGACCCGGTGGTGGTGCTGCTGTTGTAGCCACAGCTGCCCTGGGGCAGACTGATGGAAGCGAGGCTCCAATCTGCACCATCGGCCCCTCCGACCACCACCAACACTCACACACCACTTTCATACTAGGCAATGTGGGTGAAGTGTCTTGCCTAAAGACACTACGACAGTTTTTGCCACTGGCCCCACTGTGGCACCTGGAATTCCCAGTGTCTCCATCCAAGTACTGACCAGGTCCTGCTGAGCTTCTGAGATCTGACGGGATCAGGCTTTGACAAACCGGTGTGGCCACAATAATAACACTAGGATGTTAATGAAACAGTACACACAAACATACATAACAGCACAACTCCTTGTACAGCTGGAGTCCATTTGGTTCAGTGATTCACAGCTCAGAATTTTTATTCAGTGAAAATAAAACCAGCTTTCTCAGTCTGTTTTATATTTTATAATATCCCAGTCTGCCCTTAATATAGAGTGGGAGGGCTATCAGAGTTAATAAGTATTAAAAGTTCATATCTTTGTCATTCTTGGGTCTATCAGTGTAAAATAAAGAGAGTGAAAGATCAAACCCTCTGTGAGAATATTTCTGCTGTAAATCTCTGTGGAGCTGTTTTCTGTGTCTGAGGAGGACGCCCAGAGAACTGTTTCCCTTTGGACCAAAATAAATGACCACACAGAGCACATGGAGGAACACTTGGGTATCGAATCGTGAGACCGGTATCGAACAACTCGATATTATATTGATATTATATTAAATATCATTGCATCTGCTGTATAGACAGTATCCATTTCATTTTACATAGTGTAATTTAGGTAAATGTATAGAGTGACCAGATTTTCAACATGAGGTTTGTAATAATAAAAATTGTGAATCGAGTGCGTAATTAATTTAAATTATTTTGCACTCGGCTGATTCCTGACTAACATCTGAGTCAGTATAGTCCCATTTTCTTTGTTTTTTGGTCATTTTAATGCAGCTTTTCCATATTTTACCTAAACAAATGACAGTTTCTGCACCTCTTTACTGTTGCAGGGATCAGACTGGTCAAAAATAGGGACACTGGGACATTTCTTGTATAAAACTGGGGCAAATCAGTGATTTCGGATAAATCTGCTGGGACAGGGGACACAGGGCTCAAAACTGGGACTGTCCCGGGGAAACAGGGACGTCTGGCTCGGATTTATGGCAGGTCTTACTGGTTTTGGTTCCAGTCTCTGTAATTTCCCACTCCTAACTTCTCACTGAAAATCTTGTGTCAAATAAGAATGAAACTATGCATTCTTTAGCTGAAATAAGATGATGTAGAGGGCAAAGAGAGTGCATTTGTTTGAAATGCAGGAGACGTGATGAATTCAAAGACACTCACAATAAAAGGTGACGTGATGATATAAATGTCATGTGTTCGCAATTAAAACCCTGTAGAAGTTTAATACGGCATCTTTAAAGGTCGGAAACTGGCAAAACGGCAGAATTTTGTTGACCCAGAATTCCAAAAAAGTAAACACCAGATTTTTGTCCATCATTTCCCCCTGGCCTGGTTTTTTCCCATGTAAGCGTGTATGGACTTGGATTGGCGTGTAGGGACTTGGATTGGCGTGTAGGGACTTGGATTGGCGTGTATGGACTTGGATTGGCGTGTATGGACTTGGATTGGCGTGTATGGACTTGGATTGGCGTGTATGGACTTGGATTGGCGTGTATGGACTTGGATTGGCGTACATGGACTTGGATTGGCGTGTACGGACTTGGATTGGCGTGTACGGACTTGGATTGGCGTGTAGGGAATTGGATTGTCGTGTATGGACTTGGATTGGCGTGTATGGGCTTGGATTGGCGTGCATGGAATTGGATTGGCGTGTACGGACTTGGATTGGCGTGTACGGACTTGGATTGGCGTGTAGGGACTTGGATTGGCGTGTATGGACTTGGATTGGCGTGTTTGGACTTGGATTGGCGTGTATGGACTTGGATTGGCGTGTTTGGACTTGGATTGGCGTGTATGGACTTGGATTGGCGTGTATGGACTTGGATTGGCGTGTATGGACTTGGATTGGCGTGTATGGACTTGGATTGGCGTGTTTGGACTTGGATTGGCGTGTATGGGCTTGGATTGCCGTGTTCAGACTGTTCCACCCACTCAGCCTGAGCCGGAGCTGCAGATACTGACAGGTGAAGAAAATATCAGCACTCAGACAAAACAATAAACACTTGAGCTTCCAGTATGTGCACAGTAACATCCTCGTCCACTGTCAGGGCTCCACCGACGCAGGAAACTCCACGTCCACATGAGGAACGAGCTCTTCATTTGAGCGGCTCAGACTCCTGGAGTTTGCAGAGTTTTGTATTTGTTTCAAGCGTTTTTTTCTTTTTTCCTATGTGAGGTTTCAGTTATTTGTTGTGAATTGGTGGTTTTCATAATCCCAGATGCGGTGGACACTTTTTTTTTTCTTTTAGTTATTATTGACTGGTCTAACTATGTATTACAACAAGGAAATGTATTTTAACCATATGAAATGTACCTGCCCCCATCTTTATTAAGTATTATTCCAATCCACTTTATTTCAGGACTTTTAGTCCTGATTTAGATTTGGTTTTAGTCCTGGTTTAGATTTGGTTTTAGTCCTGGTTTAGATCTGGTTTTAGTCCTGGTTTAGACCTGGTTTAGTCCTGGTTTAGTCCTGGTTTAGACCTGGTTTAGTTCTGCTTTAGACCTGGTTTTAGTCCTGATTTAGACCTGGTTTTAGTCCTGATTTAGACCTGGTTTTAGTCCTGGCATAGACCTGCTTTTAAACCAGGACTAAACCAGGCCGCGCCTCCAGTCCGTGAAAATCTGGTCCTGAAAAGAGCTCAGTCCAAACGTAATAATCACATGTCGAATGTCGTGATGTTGGAAAAAAGCGAATGTGCCGCTGCTCCGACCACGGGGGAAAATGTCGGTGTACAGGACGTTTGGTAACAAAGCAACGACACAACTGTCCTGCATTGTAACTGCGATAAAACGCGTCAATATTTTTAATGCATTAATTTCTAGGATTCCCCTAATAAAACTGACTATTTACCATCATTGTGAACAAATGTCACTGAGATAGATTCATGTTCAGTGCCGTACTGTGGAGCCAAGCAAGCGAGAAGTAAAACACTCCGCCAGAAAGGTTGTGTGATGCATCTTCATGTGAATCTTTTTCACTCAAATGACTCATATTTTACTATTTCACAAACCCGATCTTGCAGAGTTGAGTGGACGACGGCAGCATGAGCCTCAAACACCACATCTACTAATCATTACTGGGTTCCATTTTTATTTTTCCCCTTCTGGAGCAACATTAATCAGTCTATTTGTTTGAGAAAATTAAACAAGCCACTGATATTTTTGTCTTGAAATTACAAAAACACAGCAGTCCAAATATTCACTCCCAAGTAATGAGCTGAATAAACCTCATGAATCAAATCCAAAAATTGTGAATTATAATTTTTTTTCTTTTCTTTTTCCGTGAATTCACCAGCTCCAGCCAAACCCGCTCTACGGCCGCTCTTCACTGGAACAAATGGTGGGGCATGATTAAGCCATTAAAGCCACATCTGCCAGACTAATTCCTTTTTAATTTGCGGGGGAACTCTGCTACAGTTGATGTGACATTTTAATTATGCTTGCTCAGTAAAAAATGATTAGCATAAGGTTATTGCTCTTATCAGCAGGCCTAACGCGAACAACGTGCCCAAACCGCGGAGCCGCTGCCAGGGAATGTGGGCCGGAGATGACACAGCTAATTCCAGCGTGAAGCTGTGATATGTGTGGTCAGCGTCCAAAACTCTAATCTGAGCTAATTTACTCTTCTCAAATGTAGAATATTTTTTAGCAATAGTCACGTTTACATAAATATAAGGATCTTAGAGGCTAATCGATACTAAAACTAGTAGAGATGTAACAATAAGGTAAATATTGTCTCCCAATAATCTGGAGCATCACAATATCTGGAATCCCAAGTCTCTTTGCTTAAATAAACAGTTCTGATGCAGAAATAGCTAAAAAACAGAGGGAACTACATAGACCATGATCCTTTGCTCCGTTTCAGTGCAGACGACATGAAGAAATAACTGTTCTAAGCACTTTTACATCTTCATTCTTTGGATTAAGTCTGTGAAGCATTTTTAGAGGAAAAAGGAGCAGATTCACAGTTTTATATTGTAATAAATCTGGTCCAGTGAGATGTTTATGGAATATGAACGAATGAAAGAAAGAAAGAAAGAACGAATTAAATACAGAATGACTGAAAGGACAAATGGAAGAACTGTAGAAAGAATGAAAGAAAGAACTAAAGAAATAATGTAAAATAAAGAACTAAAGAAAGAAAGAACCTAAAAGAAAAAAAACAAATTTAACGAAAAAGAACAAAAGAGCAAAAGAAAGAAAGAAAGAGCAAATGAACAAAAGAACAAACAAATGAACGAAAGAAAGAAAAGTATTGTGTAAATCTGATCCAGAGAGATTTGGATTTCATTCCATCCCTAAAGACAATAAATGTTTCACCAAATGACTGAAGCATTTTAGAGTCTGTTATTCTGTAGAATATCGTAATATCATGAGCCTCTACGATATCACAATAAATATCGTACCGTGAGGTTCAGACTGTGACCGTATCGTATCGGGACACTTGGATATCATTTCACTCCTACAACAACATTAAAACAGACCCGAAAAGCATAATATGGACCTCTAGATGAATAAAGTCTAGAGAAATTCTTCACTGTGTCACAAATGCACTGTTACAAGTCCAATTTCTGTGTGTAAAATAAGAGGAAATCAGGTCCTTCCTCTGCTGCGCTCACATGTGCGGAGCTATAGTTCCTCCGCTCTGGCCGGCATCCATTTTGTGTCAAATTAATGGGAGAGTCGGCCCCAGCTATTTCCATCTGTGTGTTTATGCCAAAGGCGCTATGAAAAATAGAACATCTCAGGAGGCATTTAGCGTGGACATAAATGTTTAAATAGACTCACAAGTGTTGGTGATAAGTCCAGTCCCGGTGTCACACGTAATCACAGCAGAACAGAACCAGTGCAGGACAAATTAGGGCAGTTTTCAGTTTTATTTGTAATTCTTTAGACAGTATCAGCATATTCTGTTTACAGTGCAACATACTGAACTGGAAATGTATGAAAAGTGGTACAGTTTTGATTTCGTGACCTACAAACAAGACGAGAGACACAAACTGCACTGAGAGAATCATTATTACACTGTTTTCTGATCGATGTTTTAATGTTTCCTCATCAAAAACACACCTAGAATTTTATTTCATTCACACATGTTTAACACATAAAACCTGCAGATTTAAGCTGAGTTTTTCTCTCAAACTGAACTCATGAAGTGCTCCACTGTGTTTTTAAACTCCACACTAGAATCATTTGGATCATTTCAGTCCCGGAATTGCCAATTTCTTTTGAACTAAAGGTAAAAGGAGCTTGAAAACTAACACTACATGACATCCCAAGGTGGAACAGAGGATTTTGAGCTTTGGCAATGTAGAGAGACTAGTAATAAAGGGCAAATGTGTGAAACAAAACACACACAAAAACAGAAAAGTGGCTGTTTGCTGCAGGTTTTCCGGTCTTCGAGAACATGTAGAGGCTCTTGGAAAAAAGGATCAAAACTTTAGATGCAACGAAATCACAAAGTCACAGGAGGAAAAGTAAAGAAGAAATTAAAAGGCCTTTATTTAAATGTATTTAAAGGCCACCATGTTTCTGGCTCGTCTTAATCAGGACTTAGTTAAAAAAAGCAAACAAAACACCACTTCATAGCTGGAATTATCTTATGGAACCCTATAATGTTATGATACACTATCGCTAAATCCCTAAGAGGAAGTGATCCACTGTGTTTTTAAGACCTCAAAGTTAAATGAGAGAGAGACTGACATGTAGTTTAGCTCGATCCTTGCAAAACGTCTGGACGACACAGACCTCAGAGTCTCAGCTACAGCCTGGAACAGACACAAGACGAGCCTCTAGTGCTAAAATTACTTTGCCTAAACCAAGAACTAATGCACTGAAAACAACTTTAACATACAGAGCCATTTGTCACTGGAATAAATTACCCGAAGAAATAACACTGATAGAAAACCATCTTGCTTTTAAAAGAAATCAGTGCAAACCAAGCTGTGCTGAACTGATCTGTGTGTTAGTTCCTGTTGTGTCCTGTTCGCTCATGATGGAAGTCGCTGTTGTGTCACGACTGTTGGGGTTTGTAGAGGATGTGCGGTCAGTGTGTTTTTGTGAAGTTTTGTGATGAGAATAGACGCCAGGAAGAGTCGTCTGTGACTGCAGAGACTAATGGGAGGTTCAGTGCAATGAAACACTGATGAGAAGAACCGTTTGACTCGCTAAGATTCAAGAAGTACAGCTGCAAGCAATAGTACTGTTAAAAAGTGTTGCAAATACAAGGGGAAATAAGTAAACAATATAGTAAAATATATATGTATATATAATGAAATACAGATATAATAAAAATGCAATAAAATATAGTAATATACAAAGGTGCAGGTAGGATTAAATAAGGTGTAGTAGAGTATTTCACAGATGAGTTACATATTGCACATAATGGTATTGCACGTGGGTTGTGAAGCAGGTTATTGCACAGATAACAGTCACGGTGAGGTAGTGACGTCCATGATACATTAACCTCAAATACCTTAATACATAAATAATAAATACCTTAAATAAATAAAGACCTGGAATTGCCAATCTCTGCTCAACAAAAGGTAAAAAGTGACTTAAACTACAGCTTCATGACATCACAAGGTGGAACAGAGCATTTTGAGTTTTGGAGGTGAAGACAGACTAATAATAAACTACAGGGTTTGCAGTGTTTATGCAGAATAAGACAGAATATTTTGGTTTTTGGAGGAACTTAAGGTACTTCAAAGTGCAGCCTTTGTGTTCGTTCAAATTTGGATTTTGATTCGACTTTGATGAGCTCTGACTGTTGTGTGTTATTACCTCAAAAAAATATATAGCTGGAGTTATGTTTGGTATGAAGAATGCTCTTTTAATAACACTCTGTAAAGCGTCTTTGGGGACATGTGGCTGTGGACAGTGCTGTATAAATAAAGTTGCCTTACCTTTTGTGTCACTCGTGTTTGAGTAACCGCGTCATGAAGCGGGAGTTTCCAAGTTAACAGCTCCTTTTACGTTTACTTTAGTGAAGATTGACAATTCCAGGGCCGACATTTCCAGAGCGCTTTCAGTTTGCAAGAAGAACTCTGCTTAAATGTGCAGATTTGTGTGTTAAACATGTGTAAATGAAACAAAACACAACTCCAGGCGTGTCTGCGATGAGGAAACGACATTCTAACACAGGTCTTAAGTATTATGTAAGTAGTAATGGGCCTTTAGTGAGTTTACATGTGATATTCCATTGTAGCAGAGCTCGGCAGTGCAGTGCGAATCTCCCAAGACTTGAACATATTAAACTGAGCCAAAGAGCTGAGGTTCTCCCCTGAGAATCACCGTTGGAAAAGTCTTAAAGAGTTTTTACATTTCAGCTCTTTGCCGCGCGGCCCCAAAGCACATCATTATCCTATTTTACTGTACGTCTGTGCTCTAGTAAATAACCAACTCATTTGTCGAGCTTGATTAAAATGTGTTTTTTTTCTCTCTGATTACAAAACACCAAAACACTTTTCCTTCTCCAACTTATTCTGGGAGAGCAGCACAGTGCAGGATCCAGGAAGTGTTGTTGGTTCGGATATCGGTCCCATGGTATCGGTTCAGCTGATCCTGGCTGGGTTTTTAATTTGATGTAATAAAACTGTTTACTGGCTGATGTGGGCTTAGGATGAATCGTAATGTTTTAACTACACCAGGCATGTCCAAACTATGGTCCGGTGGAGAAATGGGGCCCTGAAAGCATTTGTTTCAGCCCTCAGGTCATACTTTTTACTGCTTATTTTTAAACTCTACCTTGATCAAGCAGATTTTGTGTGTCCTTTTGAGGGTCTGAGCCTGAACAAAGGTCTGGAGGGTCATTCAGACCTGTTATAAATGCACAGATTTGATTTACTCACTGTTTTGCCCCTCGATCAGCCTCACACTGCTCTGTTTAATATGTGGCCCCTGATGAAAAGAGTTTGGACATCTCTGAACTACACATATGCCAGTTCATTTCGGATATCGACAGATACTTAAAGTCAAAGTATTGATATCTGTACACGAAAAGACTGTTTTCACTCTTCCTCAGCTCAAAATCGGCTGCTGCAACTTCAGACTCTGTGCTCCACTTCCTTGTTTTTACCGCCCACGTGACGTCGTGATATCGTGACACCAGCCATGTGACCTGCATTTCAGGCAGTTTTGCTGACACAGAAACGACGTGTCTTGGCGCAAATTGCTTCCGACACAGTGATACGGTGATTCGTTTCAGTGTAAACATAACCTTAATAGTGATACATGCTCAAATGAGTACGTAGTTTCTATACTGTTTTCAGTATTCGGTTATCTCTCCACACTAAAGCATAAAAATAAAGTGTTATGTCTCTTCTTCAGGCAGCAGTTCAGCCAAAACAGAAAATAATGACCTCTGCTTGAGATTTACTGTCAATAGCTGATAGATTAAAAAGTGCAAATATGGGCCCGATGCCTCGATCCGTCTCTCGTTAGTATCTGATTTCCAATAAGTCTTTCTAGTCTTGAACATTACAACAAAATCCCATAACCCAAAAGACAAAAGTATTATTGATGCTCAGATAAATCCAAACAAGCTGATCTGGAGGGTCATTTAAACCAGTTATAAACGCACAGACTTGAATTACTCATTGTTTGCCCATCAGTCCATGAGCCTCGATCGGCCTCACACTCGTCTGTGTTTAATATGTGGCCCTGGATGAAGAAAGTCTGGACACCCCTGAACTACACAGATATCGGTTCATATTGGATATCGACAGATACTTAAAGCATTGATATCTGCACCGGAGCTGAAACAGCTGGATCTTTAGGCAAAAGAATTGAAAATCAAATATTAATTGATCCTAAAATTAGTATTGAAACTAGATCATTCACAGGATGGAAATGAACCTTTCCTGAAAACTTTTAGAATAATCTTGAGCTGATTCCCCTGATTACAAAACACCAAAATACATTTGCACAGTGCAGGTCTGCGCTGACTAGAGTTGTCAAAAGTCGAGATGCACCGATACGATATCAGTATAAGATATCGGAGCCAATCAAGGAAACTTTGCTGGATCAGATATCGGTCCCATGATATCGGTTCAGCTGATGCTGGTTGGGTTTTTAATGTGATGTAATAAAACTGGGCTTAGGATGAATCATAATGTTTTAACTTTTATTCATTCAAACCTGTTCAGTTGTTTCTTACAATGGGATCAATTTTCTAATGAGTTGACCATGTTTTTTTGGGAAAAAACAACATTCTCAGATCCTACACGGGTATTGGTTCATATCGGATATTGGTAGATACTTAAAGTCAAAGTATCGATATCGGTACCAGCTGGATCGGTGCATCTCTAGTCAAAACTATCGAAAATCAGATACTAATTGATGCTAAAACTCGTATCGCAAACTAGATCCTCATGTGTGCAGGTATCGGTACTAAAAAAGTCACATTCACAGGACGGAAATGAACGAATTTCTGAATACTTTTAGAATGATCTCGAGCTGTATCAGAAGTACAGTGTAAGAGTGAGTGAGTTATATACACCCATGGAACAACCTGGAACCTTCCTGGAATGTAGGTATAAGACCACATGGAAATATAAAAGAAAATACTACAATTCAATGTGCAAAAACTCATTCCATTGCAAAGTAAAGAGTGATTTTTGTTTTGTTTTTGGTGTCGGAATATGAAAAACATATTTAACATATATAGGGACTTTGGCATTTAAATTTTTCTTTGTTTTAGGTTCTTTTTACTGTTTACAGAGAAAGAGGCAGAGCGAGAAAGATAGGCCAGAGGAGGGAGCTGGACGGGGAGCTGGTCAGATGGGCCTGGTCTCCTTCATATGAGCCGCTTTAGGGTGAGGGATTAGCCGCTCACACTCTGAGCCCTGGGGATTAAATGGTTTTCTGGACCTGGCAACCGACCGAGGCGATGCTGGACTGGGTTTACTGGAGGAGCAGAACCAATCACACTGAACATATCGGGGGAGAAGTTGGTCCAAACGGGAATCAAACCTCCAACTATTCAGCCGGTGTCGCAAAAGAAGACATAGTACGCTTATTTCGTATTATAAGTATTTCGTATTAAACTATAATGACAGAAACGCATCAATAGACTCTTTTTCTTCAGATATTACTTAAGTTACTCTCTTCTGCTTGAGTAATATTATTTTGAAGTAATTTTATTCTTAAGCCCTATTCGCACAGGATAATTACAACCTGGGGACGTCTGGTCATTTGCAAATTCCCGCCCCACCTCTGTGTTACCTGCAGCACATTCGCACGGGATCAGCGAAGTCCCTAAATGACTCTATTTTACTGAAATTACGACCGGATATGTCGTAACATCACATCCATCTCTATCTCTTTCACGCTGCTAAGTAAGTAAATTAAGTATGCCAAAAAAAGTAAATAATAAATGCTCCCTACCGCCTGCTGCTACACCTCATCCAGGTCAACGTCCTGCAGAATTCTCTCTCCTCTTGGATCTTTTGCCCTTTTTGTGGATCAGTTTCCATGTAGAGGCTGTGAGGCTGTGTTATAATTTGCCCATAAAAAGATCAAAACTGCTCATCAAAATTTCTACCGCAGCCTCCATTACTCAAGCCAGAAAGAGACATAAAATGCACGGAATATACAGAGAAAAGACCACGGGAATGAAAGGAATAGACAGAAAAGACGCAATTAAAAAAACACCGACAGATTTGCACGGGACGAGTATTATCACCGTACATCTGTGTTTGGTGAAATATCATAGATAATTTGCGGCGGAATTTTTACTTTACAAATTACAGACATGGAGCATTCGCACGGGATTAAGATCTCAGACGTCCTCCACAATTATAACAAATCACCAAAGGTCCACAGGTAAAACTGATCCTGTGCGAATGGGGCGTTACCTTAGTAGTTTTTGAGTATTCTAGTGTTGTCAGTGTTTTGTACAAAATGTTCAAACCTGATTTCGTTACTAATGCTGCGTTCTCTTGTGCTCGGGACTCAGGGAAACCCGACTTCCACCTCGAGAAAGTGCGATGGAACGGCCGAACACATTCCGAAACACAAACTCGGGCTGGTTCAGAGCAGACCGAGTCGGTCGGATTTACATCACAGTAAAAATTGCAGCGTAAACAGAGAGAATTGTCTTTTTTTTTGACGTGTTAAGTTGTGTTTGTGTAGAGAAAGTGTCTTCTGAAAACTTTGTAGTGACATTTAGACTTTAGTCTTTCACATCATATGACAGTTGTTTTTTTTCTGAGCCTGTCAGAGTCAACCTGCCAGAATTGAGTTGTCGACAGTTAATGTTAGCGAACAGATGATTTATTAGCAGGAGTGAGTGATTCCTGACATTAAACTTTCTCAGAAGTCCATATTTTCCCCGACTGTTGCAATGGAACGCATTTACAGCGTATGTCGGGAGAACTGCCTCTGATTTATCGCCTACCGACGATCAGTAGAATGTAGAATGCAGGGTAAGAATAGGCTCTGTACTCAACACTGATAATACTAATAAAACCCCCTCTTTCTTTAGACGATAGAATGTGATTTTCAACATTAAATCGAAGAACTTACCTTTATATTATCATGTGGTCTTATATTGTGTCTATTCTTCAGGCAGCAGGTCACCTGGAACAAAATACTGAACTCTGCTTGAGATCCAATGTCGAGAGCTGATACGTTAAAAAGTGCAAATATTGGGCCGATATTTTGTGGTGGGAATTTCTTACTTTATCTGTCGTGGTCTGTTTAAGATAAAGAATGTATTTTATGGGTTTAGAGAAGTGGTAACTCACAACTGCTAAAGCATTTCTGTATTTCTGCTCACATGTGCTGGTGTGATCTGCTGTTCCTGGGGTCTCTCGAGGCAGGTCACTCTGCTCTGTCTTTGTCCATCATGGTTAAACAAGAAACTGTTGCTTTGTTCATTCTCATCCTTTAGTATAGTAGAATCCTTGTGGGCAATCTGCTCGATGTCCCAGCTGAACCAGACAAGTCGCCTCCTTTTGAGAGTTATTTAGATCAATCCTATCGTATGTTTTACCTCATGATGGTTTGATGACGATTGTAACGGTATAAGAAGTGTGTAGAATCGCTCTGTCATCCAGGTCCAGGGCAACAGGTAGAGTTCAATTTGTCAACTGGACAAGAGTTTTATGTAGAAGACGTTTCGCCGCTCATCCAAGCTGCTTCAATTCTGGTCAGACGCTAAAGGACACTGACTTATATCTGCCTGAAGAGGGAGGAGTTGGATCCCCCCAAACCAAAACACATTAAGAGAACAGTGGGTGTATCCAGGTCAGGTCCAGAGCTGTGAAAACTCCATTAGATTCAAGATTCCTGTTTATTTGCCATATTCAGGTTCAACACAAGGTCAACAATGGGGATGAGAGAAACTCGATATATAGATATTCAAGAAGTACTGTTAAAAAATACAATAGTACTGTTAAAAAATACAAATGGTAAACAATATAGTAAAAAATAAAATACAGATGTAATAAAAGTTTAATAAAATATAATGAAATACAGATATAATAAAAATGTAATAAACATAAATGGCGCTGCATGATTCTGCTAATTTGACCCCACTCCCATTTCAATAGGTCGAGCTAACAACAGAAACTGTAAACAATAGGGTTCGTTTCAGGGTAATTGGGGGATCTAACTCTTCAGGCAGATATAAGTCAGGGTCCTCCAACATCTGACCAGAACTGAAGAAGCAGCTTGGATCAGCGGCGAAACGTCTTCTACCTAAAACTCTTGTCCAGTTGACAAATTTAACTCTTCCCGATGCCAACTGCATAAGAAGTCTGTTTCTGTTTTGCCGTTCAGAAGGTTTTGTTTTAATCATTTCTCTGTGATTGTGGCACAATTGCTTTAATAAATCCAGATTCTTTGATTGAAGACAACTCTTCTCCAGTTTTTATTTTCCTCAGATTTAGAAATCCACAACACTTTCCATCTATCTCTAGTTAACATCAGATTTTCTATACTTTTGACAACCACATTCTGCCTCTGCTCATTTGCAAACACATGTCTTTCTAATCCTGAACTTTAACACAAATCCCATAACCCAAGAGACAAAAGTTGTATTGATGCTGACAAATAAAACCAAATTTCTTTATTATCACAAAATTCACAGAAATGTTCCCTTCTGTAAACGTGGTGAGGAGGTTTTAATGGCGGTTTGCTGGTGTTGTTTCTGGTGGATAAACAGGACTGTGCTGCTGATCCTGCTGACGTGAGCCTCTGATTGGTGCATTCATGCAGCTGAAAGAGCCGCTAACAAGCTCTCCCACGACCAGCTTTCCCTTTTGTGACCCTGCGGATGATAAGCCAGCCTCGTATGTCACTTTATCTGGAAGTGGGCATGTTCCACGCTCTGCATGAAGCCCAACGATAACAGCGTTCACACAAAGGGCCCATATGACGCCATTTTCTAATCTACATGTATGTTATAATCATGTTTCCTTATCGTAAGCATACCTGGAGGTGTCTAATGAGCTGAAGGTAAAAGATCTCTTGAAAACTTTCGCTTCTTCACATCACAAGGTGGAACAGAGCATTTTGAGCGTCAGAAATGTAGACAGACTCATAATTATAATAATAAAGGGTTATTTAAACGTGCGGATGAAATAAAACACAACTAAATTTTCTCTAAACCGGACCAAAAAGCCTGTATCTGAACCAAAACTGAAAATAAAACCCAAATGTGACGTGATCTTTACACAGCCCATTCTACAAAATGCCACGTTACAAACTTGGCATTTAAGCGGATTTTTGAAGAGTGGAAATAGACCATTAGAGGGGTCCTGACCTTTGAATGTAGTGAACTGTCATCACTGCTTTATAATTGACCACTGTATGAGGAGAACAAGCTTAACCTAATGTAATCAGATAATAAAAAGGTATGAAAATGTACTACCTATGAGATGTGCTGGTTTACAATCCAATTACAATATAATAGTGAAACTGGGATGCAATTCGCTATCACACACAGAACTCTTTTGGGATTAGTCTAAACTGGTTTTATCTTCAAGATCTGACAACACAAAGCATGGATCTAATTCTTCGGTCGGATTTAGGAAGGAAAACGCAGAGACAACTTTGATGTGAAGTAAATGGGTTTTGTAAATGAGAATAAAAAACACAAGAAAATGACACTTGAAATTATGTTTGTTTCATATCTCAACATTTTGCTTCCTGTAAAGTGAAAATTTATATATGTTTAAAGTGGGATTAAAAGATAAATCCAAATTGTAGCTACTAAATTCTGTACATGTTTTAATAGCATTGCCCACCGTTCCTAGTTCCCCTTTAGTCCTCCAGATCCAGCTCACCACCTCACTCTCCCTTTAGTCCTCCAAATCCTCCCCACTCTCCTTTTAGTCCTCCATACCCCCGCCATTCTCCCCTTTAGGCTTCCAAACACATCTCACTCTCTTTTCAATCCTCCAGACCTCTGCTAACTCTCCCCTTTAGTCCTCCAGTCCTCTCTCACTCTTCCTGTAGTCTTCCAAAACTATCCTCACATCTCACTCTCCCCTTTAATCCTCTAAAACTCCTGTTTATATCTTCCTGATCCCCTTCACGCTTGCTCTCCCCTTTAGTCCCCCCCCCCCCACTCTCCCTTTTAAATCCTCCAAACCCCCGTCACTCCCCCCTTTAGTCCTCCAAACTCCCCTCCCTCTCCTTTTAGTCCTTCAACCCTCCCCTCACCCTCCTTTTAGTCCTCCAGGCCTCCCTTTACTCTCCCCTTTAGTCCTCCAACCCTCTCACTCTCCCTTTAGTCTTTCTGATCCCCGTCACTGATCCCTTTAGTCCTCCAAACCTATCCTCACTCTCCCTTTAATCTTCCAGACCCGCCATCACTTCTGACTCTCCCGTTTAGTCCTTCAAATTCCCCATCACTCTCCTTTTAGTCCTCCAGACCTCCCGTCATTCTTCCCTTTAGTCTTCCAAACCTATTCTCACTCCTCATTCTCCCCTTTAGTCCTCTAAAGCCCCCTCACTCTTCTGTTTAAATCATCCAGACCACGCCTTACTCTCCCCTTTAGTCGTCCAAACCTCCCCTCACTCTCCCCTTTAGTCCTCCAACCCTCTCTCATTCTCCCTTTAGTCTTCCAAATCGATCCTCACCACTCACTCTCCCCTTTAGTCCTCTCACTTTGAAAACCTCCTGACCCCCTTCACACTTACTCTCCCCTTTAGTCCTCCAGACCTCCGCTCACTCCCCCCTTTAGTCCTCCAAACATATCCTCACTCTCCCTTTAGCCTTCAGACCTCCCTTTACTCCTCCTTTAGTCCTCCAACCCTCTCACTGTCCCCTTTCGTCCTCCATAAACACGTCCACTGCCATCGTCACAGCTCTGACCTCTAACCTAGTTTCGTGACCCATCTGTCCCCATGGAGATGCACAAGTTAATACAAAACTGTGGAACATTCCAGGCAGTGCAATAACATCCCCACGGCGACCAGAAGACGAACCCTCCACCAGAAATGTTCCACAGTGTACTTTAAAGTGGCTCACGTACGGTGCAGTCGAGCTTCTGTCGTCTCTGGAGTCACGCTGCGCTGGTGCGATTGACTTGTTTATGTCGGTGGGCTGTGGTTATTTGACTGTTCTCCAGGACCCCCCCCCGAGCCGCCGCTCCGGCCCCGTCACGCCTGCCTCTGCTGGGGGAGGCACAGCCCCGGCACACGGCCCCGGCACACGGCCCCGGAGCCGCTCGATGCAGACGCCATAGGGAGAGAGATCGGTAAATGCTGAGACGAAGTACAGTGCAGCTGCTTTTACAAATACTGCACCGTTTGGAGGTAGAGTCGAAATGCAGTTGTTCAAGGTACATATGACTAGAAATGGGAGATTTAAATGGGTTTTTCCTCTTTAAAACGTAAATAAAATAAATAAATTTGAAGAGAATTTATATCTCAACATTTCTCATTTGTTTTGTGCTGTTTTGTGCTGTAACAGTTTCATTTGTGTGAGTTTATCTCTAAAATTATTAATTATTATTTCTGGTAATTATAGGACTATAGGATTTCCGCTCATCTGACGGTGGCAAGTTTAGCAAAACTAGTGGCAATAAACGATCTGAGGCTGAGGAAAAGTCTGTTTCAGTCTTTAGTCATTTGCTTTGATTCATATTTTATAATAACACAGACTTTTCCTCAGCCTCAGGTCGTTTCTCTTCTCTAGTTTTGTGGAGTTTGTCTCCGTCAGCTGAGCAGAAATGACGTCCTATAATTACCACAGAAATAATAATGAATAATTTTAGAAATAAACTCACACAAATGAAAATTGTCACAGCGTAACCCATAACCCTAACCTATAACCCTAACCTATAACCCTAACCTATGACCCTAACCTATAACCCTAACTAACCTGACACTGACCTCCCACCTAACCTTAACCCCCAAAGCTCCAGTGTTGTAATATTAAGTCTACAAAAAAGCTCTTTCCCCCCTTTTCCAAACCACATTTACATTATTAATGGCTCCTGTTCTGTTCTGCGGGGCTATTGGAGGCAGAATGGTTAAATAGGTCCGGTTTTCTGCCCATAAAGTAATTCGACTCCACCTGCCTTGGTGTGCAGCAGCTTGTTGTTTTGGAGGGGATAAACTAGCACAGAGCACTTCCTGATATTCCAACAATAAAACACTATAATTAGATGCAGACAACATGGAATGGCCTCATTTTGACCTCACGAGCCGCTTATGCAACAGACAATACATCAGTACTGTTGGTGTTTTATTTGTATTCATTTATGCTTTACATGGATGGAATTTATAACTTAAGGCCAGGGAACCAAATGTTCTTTTGTAAATGAGCACAATGCTCACGCACCGGATTCTGTATGTGCCAAATGCAAACACGGAAAAAAATAACCCAAAATTCATACTTTCAATGTCCCAAATGGTTTATGAGAGCTTGGAGCTAGTTAAAAGCTATAGACCGAACAGAGATTATGTCATGTTATTATTAATAAAACATAAAGTTGCTTCTAAATATCTTCTACAAACATGACTAAACTACGGACGCCGAGGAGGCTCATAACAAATGCAAACGCCGCAACACAACACAAAGCCACACCGGGAATGACAGTGAGACTTTATTTTCTGACGGACCAAGTGAGGAGGACCAAGCTGGAAATTATTTACGACGGTCAGACAGCGACTTTGATCCTGGACACAAAACAATAAATGTCTTTTGCTTATGTTTCCAACTTTGTTCACTTCTCCGTTCCTTTACTTTTCACTTTTCTTCTTCAACTTTTCCCATTCACTTCCCATTTGATCCTCCTCGCTTGGTCCATCAGAAAAGTCCTGCGGCCTCTTCCGTTGTGACTTTTTGTTGTGTTGTGGCGTTTGCATTTGTTCTCGGCCCCTGGCTTCCGTACGATACTGGCTCTCATCGCACTTGAAATTATTCTGTTTTTTCATTACAGTAAATCACATTGGTTTAATTGAACTGTCACTCATTGTTATGGGCTCCAAACGTATTAGATAAAGACGAGTGGTAATGTGCTGTCTGGAGATGCCAGGAGGGCGTGTGCGTCATGACGGGCTTTGCTGTCATGTGTAATGTTCATGTGGAATAAGATCGAGCATGAGAAAATAAGTGAGAATAACTCAGTGTGACGTGCGACAGAAGGATGCACCAGGCACTTATGACATGGACATGATACAGGCCACTGTGTCTGAAACTGTGGCACCAGCTCCTTTTGGTGGTGCACTGCTCTAATGTTTATCTAATTTAATGATGTTCAACTGAACTTTGGCAGTACCAGTCCCGTTCAGAGTTTAGTCCTGTTATAGACCTGGTTTAGAATTGGTAGAACTTGAAGTGTTTTGAGACACATACGATGCAAAATTGACTTATTTTTTGAGCTTTTGACTATATTATAACATCGTTCCTATGCGTGAAGTAGTATTTTTGCTTCATTCACTCAAGTTTCTGTGATCACTGGAGCCCTAGATTATGTGGTTTGCATTTTCCAAGGATTGTTGTGTCGTAGGTAGAAAAGCCTGTGTGTTACAACTGCTCACGTTCACATGTTGGGGCATGTTTGTTAGTAGCTAAAATGTGTTTTTCCCCCCATGGTAATTCCCTCTGTTGTCAGCAGATGGAGCAATATATTTAATTAGATTCACACATAATACATGCGTCACATTCTGTATGACATAATTTTGAAAGATTTACTCCTATACCAGGCTAAATAAGAGTCAGGTTTGTGGAGATGCAAGCCTGCTCACAGTAAGGATTTTCAGTGCAATAAAGGCATATTTAATCAATATTTTAGTCTTATTTTGGGGCTAAAAAGTTTCATACGGTGGCTTTAAAAACTTTAGAGAGATCTAGAACCAACAGGCGAGATTCAGCTGACGTCATTGTTATTAAATGAGCCTGTTGCATGATGGGAAATATTGAGGCAGCGGCAAAAAAACAAACACAGAGCGTGACTTTGCATCTCTCAGTTTATCAGCAATAATGGTGAGTTGCTGTTGCATTATCAGATGCACAAATAGAAGGAAGAAGTAAAAGCTCTTTTTCGTATTCCGAGTGAAAATAATCATAAGATTAAAGGACTCTGGGATCGGTGCTTTTTCGTGCTTTCTCGCTACGTTCACCGTGTTTCCTTGCCACAATGAAACTCGCCTACGCTGGACACGGACACGACATCAGGGCATGTGTATTTTATTTAATTTTTTTCTATTTTTAGTTATGTTTTTTGTCATTTTCAGGCAATGAATACCCAGCACATTAATAATAAGAACATAAGACATGGCAAAATATAAGCTTAATACACATGCAAAAAACAAGTCTCAAAACCCTCCCCCGTCCTCAGTTGTGTAAAACCCGCCTCATACAGACAGGATGTGTGGTTCCTCGTGCAGACAGGATGTGTGGTTCCTCGTGCAGACAGGATGTGTGGTTCCTCACGCAGACAGGATGTGTGGTTCCTCGTGCAGACAGGATGTGTGGTTCCTCGTGCAGACAGGATGTGTGGTTCCTCATGCAGACAGGATGTGTGGTTCCTCGTGCAGACAGGATGTGTGGTTCCTCGTGCAGACAGGATGTGTGGTTCCTCGTGCAGACAGGATGTATGGTTCCTCGTGCAGACAGGATGTGTGGTTCCTCATGCAGACAGGATGTGTGGTCCTCGTGCAGACAGGATGTGTGGCCCTCGTGCAGACAGGATGTGTGGTTCCTCATGCAGACAGGATGTGTGGTTCCTCGTGCAGACAGGATGTGTGGTTCCTCACGCAGACAGGATGTGTGGTTCCTCGTGCAGACAGGATGTGTGGTTCCTCGTGCAGACAGGATGTGTGGTTCCTCATACAGACAGGATGTGTGGTTCCTCGTGCAGACAGGATGTGTGGTTCCTCATGCAGACAGGATGTGTGGCCCTCGTGCAGACAGGATGTGTGGTTCCGCGTGCAGACAGGATGTGTGACCCTCGTGCAGACAGGATGTGTGGCCCTCGTGCAGACAGGATGTGTGGTTCCTCATGCAGACAGGATGTGTGGTTCCTCGTGCAGACAGGATGTGTGGTTCCTCATGCAGACAGGATGTGTGGTCCTCGTGCAGACAGGATGTGTGGTTCCTCATGCAGACAGGATGTGTGGCCCTCGTGCAGACAGGATGTGTGGCCCTTGTGCAGACAGGATGTGTGGTTCCTCATGCAGACAGGATGTGTGGTTCCTCGTGCAGACAGGATGTGTGGTTCCTCATACAGACAGGATGTGTGGTTCCTCGTGCAGACAGGATGTGTGGCCCTCGTGCAGACAGGATGTGTGGTTCCTCATGCAGACAGGATGTGTGGTTCCTCGTGCAGACAGGATGTGTGGTTCCTCATGCAGACAGGATGTGTGGTTCCTCGTGCAGACAGGATGTGTGGTTCCTCGTGCAGACAGGATGTGTGGTTCCTCGTGCAGACAGGATGTGTGGCCCTCGTGCAGACAGGATGTGTGGTTCCTCGCGCAGACAGGATGTGTGGTTCCTCGCGCAGACAGGATGTGTGGTTCCTCGTGCAGACAGGATGTGTGGTTCCTCGTGCAGACAGGATGTGTGGTTCCTCGTGCAGACAGGATGTGTGGTTCCTCGTGCAGACAGGATGTGTGGTTCCTCGTGCAGACAGGATGTGTGGTTCCTCATGCAGACAGGATGTGTGGCCCTCGTGCAGACAGGATGTGTGGTTCCTCGTGCAGACAGGATGTGTGGCCCTCGTGCAGACAGGATGTGTGGTTCCTCGTGCAGACAGGATGTGTGGTTCCTCATGCAGACAGGATGTGTGGCCCTCGTGCAGACAGGATGTGTGGTTCCTCGTGCAGACAGGATGTGTGGTTCCTCACGCAGACAGGATGTGTGGTTCCTCGTGCAGACAGGATGTGTGGTTCCTCGTACAGACAGGATGTGTGACCCTCGTGCAGACAGGATGTGTGGTTCCTCGTGCAGACAGGATGTGTGGCCCTCGTGCAGACAGGATGTGTGGTTCCTCGTGCAGACAGGATGTGTGGTTCCTCGTGCAGACAGGATGTGTGGTTCCTCATGCAGACAGGATGTGTGGCCCACGAGCAGACAGGATGTGTGGTTCCTCGTGCAGACAGGATGTGTGGTTCCTCGTGCAGACAGGATGTGTGGTTCCTCATACAGACAGGATGTGTGGTTCCTCATACAGTCAGGATGTGTGGTTCCTCATACAGACAGGATGTGTGGCCCTCGTGCAGACAGGATGTGTGGTTCCTCGTGCAGACAGGATGTGTGGTTCCTCGTGCAGACAGGATGTGTGGTTCCTCGTGCAGACAGGATGTGTGGTTCCTCGTGCAGACAGGATGTGTGGTTCCTCGTGCAGACAGGATGTGTGGTTCCTCGTGCAGACAGGATGTGTGGTTCCTCGTGCAGACAGGATGTGTGGTTCCTCGTGCAGACAGGATGTGTGGTTCCTCGTGCAGACAGGATGTGTGGTTCCTCGTGCAGACAGGATGTGTGGTTCCTCGTGCAGACAGGATGTGTGGTTCCTCGTGCAGACAGGATGTGTGGTTCCTCATGCAGACAGGATGTGTGGGCCTAGTTCAGACAGGATGTGTGGTTCCTCGTGCAGACAGGATGTGTGGTTCCTCGTGCAGACAGGATGTGTGGTTCCTCGTGCAGACAGGATGTGTGGCCCTCGTGCAGGCAGGATGTGTGGCCCTCGTGCAGACAGGATGTATGGTTCCTCATGCAGACAGGATGTGTGGCCCTCGTGCAGACAGGATGTGTGGTTCCTCGTGCAGACAGGATGTGTGGTTCCTCGTGCAGACAGGATGTGTGGTTCCTCATGCAGACAGGATGTGTGGTTCCTCGTGCAGACAGGATGTGTGGTTCCTCGTGCAGACAGGATGTGTGGTTCCTCGTGCAGACAGGATGTGTGGTTCCTCATGCAGACAGGATGTGTGGTTCCTCATGCAGACAGGATGTGTGGTTCCTCGTGCAGACAGGATGTGTGGTTCCTCATGCAGACAGGATGTGTGGTCCTCACACGTCCACAGGCTCTGGTGACACAGCCCTGGGACCTGCCTCAGACCGGACCAGGCGCTAATTGGCTCTACAACAAATATGGCGGCGGCGCTGTGTGGAATTCTGATGAAGGTCAACGTGAGTGTGATGCTTCGGTCACTTCTTTTTACGGACCTGTGTGTTAATGAACTGGTGAGAGGCACAGTGGCGTCTCTGGGAGTCAATAAAACGATAAAGCGGCGACCATACAGAATGGAATCTGGGTCACGTACTGTAAAACCCTGGAATTACACGGTGATAAGGGTTAGATGTTGAGTTGGATTATGTGTCATTACATTTTCTTGCATTGTGCTGAATACGTTGGAAGCTATAAAAGGCTCTGTACCTGACTTTGACAAATTAAAAGCAGTTTGCAGTAAAAAAAAAAAAAAAAAGCTCCACTTATCCTTCACTATCCTAACACATCCTTAGCATCCAAATGATTAATTGTGATCAGTGTACAAGCACATTTCACCACTTTCAACAGTACACAAGCCTTACTTCTTGGTTCACAGACAATAAAAAAGATCTTAAGTTATTCACCACATAAACAATAACCATTAAAACACATAAATTACAACACAAACATCTTGGGATGTAACAGAAACGTAAATATGGTGATATGGTCTGGTCAAAGGTGTCACGATAATCTGGAGCATCACAATATCTGGAATCCCAAGTGTCTTTGCTTAAATGAACAGTTCTGAAAACAGAGGGAACTACATAGACCATGATCCTTTGCTCCGTTTCAGTGCAGACGACATTAAGAAATAACTGTTCTAATCACCCCTATGAACTAACATCAAGGACCATGTTGTCCACCCTCCTGTGGGCTCACCACCTGCAGAGGGGTTCATAGGGGGGGTCAGGTGCTATGAGTATTGGGCAGCACGCTGCCCCCGCGACCCAGCCGGATTAAGCGGGAGATGATGGATGGATGGATGGATGGATGGATGTTCTAAGCACTTTTACATCTTCATTCTTTGGATTAAGTCTGTGAAGCATTTTTAGGGGAAAAAGGAGCAGATTCACAGTTTTATATTGTAATAAATCTAGTACAGTGAGATGTTCATGGTGAAAATCTGGTCCAGAGAGATTTGGATTTCGTTCCATCCCTAATGACAATAAATGTTGCACCAAATGACTGAAGCATTTTAGAGTCAGTCTTGTTACTATGTAAAATATCACAAGACTATCGTGAGACTTTGATATCGTTACACCTCTACAATTGAGTTATTTCTTCATGGACTAAAGAAAAATGATCTTGAGATGCATCAGAACAAGTCTCATAGACGAGTTTACCCCCATGGAGCACTGAGGGATCACAGAGATAAGGCCACATGGGAATATAAAATAAAGTAGTAGGATTTAATGCTGAAATACGCATTCTGCTGTCTACATAAAGAGTGTTTTTTGGATTGTTTTTATGACCATCGTGGTATTGGAATCAGTATTTCAAGGAGTGGTTGTGTTTTTCAGAAAAGCGCCCTTTTCCCTCTGCACTAAATCTGCTCCTTACAGCCGAGATAAGCCCCGGCAGAGTCGTGGAGCAGACGGCTGAAGATACGAGCGTTTACCTTTGTGAGTTGTTTCTTCATAGATAAAAATACAGGCGAGGAGCTCGTCAATAACCGTGTGTCTATGTTATGGGTACAATACCTGTGAACGATAAGCTACGATCAATAACGAAGATGAGCAATAAAATGATAGAAACCGCTTTGCAAAGCTTTTAAAATGATTCTTTTTAATGTGGGAATGTAAAACTGTTTTTCAGTAGATCTTAGAGTCAAAATAAGACCTCTGTGTGATTATTAAGTGATTATTATTAGCTGCGAAACAGGAAGTAACAAGACTGACTCTAAAACGCTTCAGTCATTTGGTGCATTTATTGTCATTAGGGATGGAACAAAATCCAAATCTCTCTGGACCAGATTTTCACCATTAATATCTCACCGTACCAGATTTATTGCAATATTTCCTCTACTTTTTCCTCTAAAAATGCTTCACAGACTTAATCCACAGAATGAAGATGTAAAAGTGCTTAGAACAGTTATTTCTTCATGTCGTCTGCACTGAAACAGAGCAAAGGATCATGGTCTATGTAGTTCCCTCTGTTTTTTTAGCTATTTCTGCATCATGAATGAATGTTTCTTAGGACAGTAATGCATAGAACATGCATAATTATAATGGAAATAGAAATGCTTCTTTTCTATAACAATAAAACAAAAATAAATGTGTAGATTTTACTTGTCTGAAAAGGAGGGAAAAATTCTTATTTATCCCCTCCCCTTTTTTCTACTGTCCCAAATGAACAAAGTGCATATAGACTTCTCATTTCCTGTACGTTAGAAGATATAAATGTGCAGTGCACATCATCAGAACTCATTTAAGCAAAGAGACTTGTGATTCGATATATTTTGAGACCTTTAACGATACGATATCATCAGATTTACGTTATTTTTACATCCCTACTGAACTGTAAACGTTCATATCTTTAACTCTTTCCTCTATTGGGGCTTATCTCTGCTACAAGGGGCAGATTTAGTGCGAAGGGGAGAGGGGGCAGTTTCCTCCACCCCCTGCACCCTACAGGCCGAGGGGCTGAGAAACACACTCGCCCCTGCACCACCTCCTCCCTTATGTCTGTACGAGATCCCAGCGATGACGGGCATTAATAATGTGGCCACGCGAGCTTGACAACCCCCGAAGTTATATATAGCCACGTGCACAGGGACTTTAAGCAACACAAGGTGGCGGGGACAAATTCTGGTGCAGATAGGCCGACACGCAGCTTATGAATGAAATGAATGGGTCTATTTGGCGGGCATTGATTTTCTTTATTCTCCTTTTCAGCGGGTACATGGCGGCTTGGGCGGCGGCTATTACTGGAAAGGGGAATATGCTGCTGTCGATATGATGTGAGAATAAAATCGTAAAAATTGAGTCTTTAAGGTGTAAGGAATGATAACAAATATTGGACGGGGTGGAGTACTGGAGGACAACGGAACAAGAGGAGCGCTATCACTGCCCTGGTGAATCTGTGGGGTTATTGTTACTGACAGTTTAACACGAAAGACCAATTATTTTATTTACAAAACACAGTTTTATTTTACCGCTACCAGTCAAAAGTTTGCACGCACTTTTACATGTATTTTTCTTCTTTATTTCCATGATTATTGACTTTGTAGATTCTCTCTGAAGGCATCAAAACTACTGACTAACTAAACTAAATATGACATAATGAATATTATTTACAGCTAGACTCCACCGTTCTGGAGTTTTCACCGTGACACAGCGTTTAAAAGGACAGAGAATCTGAAAGGGTCTGTTCGACAGTGTTGTATCTGTGCTGCTGTTACCCAAGGGGACTCCTGCCCCAGAGCAGGAGCTAAAAAAGTCCAAACTGTGGCTCCTCTCCCTCTGTGAATACTGGTGCTACAGCCTCACCTGGAGCTGCACATGTTCAGTCAATCCTTTTTTTGTTTAGTTGATTTACTTAATGAGACACAGTCTACATGAACCTTAACAGGAGAGATGCTTGTACCAGGCTGTAGCTCCAGAGCTCATTTCCACCTGTCATTCCTGGGCAGGGTGGTGTTTTGGTGTTTTAGAGAGAGAGAGAACGTCTTTATAAAGACTGGAGCATCAGAACACTTATGTTTCCTCAGTCATCCCCAGTTCTCTCACCACCTTAAAATCATCATTCAGTTCATTCACTCCAGAACATCACTCACTCCAGACGCTCAGTCACAGGCGCAGGTTTGAAAGGAGAACGTGCTGTAGTTTGTCCATGTGATTATCTCTGTTGGTCACATGTTCCACTGACGAGTGGCCGCACATAAAGAGTTTCCAAATTCTGTCCTGCGTTTGTCCTGCGTTCACCTCACACTGTGGATTGAATCAGTCAAACTTTATTTATATCACGCTTTTCATACAAAAAAAATGCAACACAAAGCGCTTGTTATATTCAAGGAACTGAAGCATGGAAACTACCAAACTACCGGGCCTCTTTTGTAAGGAACTGCAAAAGGTTTCTACAGTGTGGAAACTCCTAAATCCAAGTGTCCACTGCACTTTTTTTTAATCGTTACAAAGTTATTGGATGTCACACTACAAAACACAGCTTTGAGTTAAATCGTATGGCAGCAAACAGACACTGTGCGATTGTGCCCTTTGTTCCCTCCCCTGTGTTCTTATTTCTAAGATTTTTCTCAAAATTAAACTCTAAGTCAAGTCATTTTTATGTTTGCACCACATTTAAAGGGATGATTCAGAGTCATTTTAACCGAGGGTCCTTTGTACCAGGACCTTGAGGTGGACTGAGGAACATAGAGCTGAAGGAACATACATTCTGGCTGTTTTCACATTTGTAAAAGTGAGTAAATGAACATGAATCAGTTCCTTTCATAAATCTTTCACTGGAGACGGCCAAAATCCTGCAGCCATCTTAATGTAACAGTTAAAGTAACTGAGTCCGACAATATCAGATTATCAGATTATCGTAGGGCCAGCGTAGGTTTTTGATCGCATGCAGATGTTACTGTTCATTTCCAGTATTGATCTTTATATGAAAAGACTAATCCTATTCTCATCAGTTAAAATCTTCAGTGCAAAAGTTGTATAAATGTAAACTTTCCCCCCGCCTTTATCCTTCCTCGATTCCAGACGCGCTGCAGTCTGAGCTCAGGACTTCTCCCGGAGTTGTCGGAGTTCAAGTCGGGCGATCTATACAGAAACACTTCTTATTCCAGAGCTGAGCCTGGCTGCATCAATAATGCAGAGAGAACGGGTGCAGCGCTGTGGTGCCGTGTGCAAAATGGAGCTCAGGGTGTGCGTGGAGGGCCGGGCTGGTGGGAGTGTATAGGTGGTCGCGGTGTGGAGGTTTCGGGGCTTTGATACGGCCTCAGGTGGTGTCTTATGTAACACTCCTCTCGTGTTACACTCATCCTACAGAACAGAGGAGCTGCTCAGTGTGAGGTCAGAAAATCTACAAATACTGAGTTTGTAGGAGCACAACCGAGTCAAGTGAAGTCAGGAGTACGGAGCAGTGCGGTCGCCATACTGACTTTTCAGACTTGAACCTGATGATGAACTTAAATCAACTCTAGACTTCAGAGAAACTGTCTGAAATTAACTGCACACAGAGTTAGTGTTGGGGGGCAGTGCATACGGGAGAAGAACTGACACAGCATGGTTTAGTCCTGGTTAAATCCTGTTTTAGTGCTGGTTTAGTCCTGGTTAAATCCTGTTTTAGTGCTGGTTTAGTCCTGGTTAAATCCTGTTTTAGTGCTGGTTTAGTCCTGGTTAAATCCTGTTTTAGTGCTGGTTTAGTCCTGGTTAAATCCTGTTTTAGTGCTGGTTTAGTCCTGGTTAAATCCTGTTTTAGTGCTGGTTTAGTCCTGGTTAAATCCTGTTTTAGGCATGGTTTAGTCCTGGTTTAGACCTGATTTAGACCTGATTTAGTTCTGGGTTAGACCTGGTTTACTTCTGGATTAGACCTAGATGAGACCTGTTTTAGACCTGGGTTAGACCTGGTTTAGTCCTGGTTAAATCCTGTTTTAGGCCTGGTTTTTAGACCTGGTTTAGACCTGGGTTAGACTTAGTTTAGTCCTGGGTTAGACCTGTGTTAGACCTGGTTTAGTCCTGGTTAAATCCTGTTTTAGTCCTGGTTTAGACCTGTTTTAGACCTGATTTAGTTCTGGGTTAGACCTGGTTTACTCCCGGATTAGACCTGGATTAGACCTAGATGAGACCTGTTTTAGACCTGGGTTAGACCTGGTTAAATCCTGTTTTAGTCCTGGATTTAGACCTGGTTTAGACCTGTTTTAGACCTGATTTAGTTCTGGGTTAGACCTGGTTTACTCCCGGATTAGACCTGGATTAGACCTAGATGAGACCTGTTTTAGACCTGGGTTAGACCTGGTTAAATCCTGTTTTAGTCTTGGATTTAGACCTGGTTTAGTCCTGGTTTAGACCTGGTTTTAGGCCTGGTTTAGACCAGGGTTAGACTTAGTTTAGTCCTGGGTTAGACCTGTGTTAGACTTGGTTTAGTCCTGGGTTAGACCTGGTTTAGCCCTGGTTTAGCCCGTTCGTTGGGGACCCCTGCTGTAGATGATTTCATGTGAACCTGAGGCTGAGGGAATGAAGATGGAAATGAGGCTCTAATCTTTTCATATATTTACAGTTTAAAAGTTCATTAACATGTCGTCCCTTTACAAATAAATAAATAATAGGAAAATAAAATGAGGAATAGACTCAATACTGATTCCAATACCTTAATTTATTTAGTTAATAGATTTTCAACATTAAATAATAATTTTCTGTTTGTATATTTCATATCTGTGGTAGGTTCCTCGTCTGCGTCTCTCATACTTGTTCTGATGCAGCTCCAGATCTATCAGTTCTAAAATTATACAGGAAAGGTTCATTTCTGTCTTGCAGTTGTGACTTTTTCAGTCTTGATCCCTGCTCAGATGAGTATCTAGTTTCTGCACTCATGTTTTTGAGCCACAGGTTAAAGTGCTGATGTAAATGTTGTAGCCACAGCTGCCCCGGGGTAGATTTATAGTAACGAGGCTGCCAATCTGCACCATCTGCCCCTTGGAGTTTGTTTGGAGTAATGTTAACAACATCCATGAAGATAAAACTCTTCATAATTACATGCAGACGGCACATCTCATTTTGACCCCAAAAGCTGCTTATCTGTGTTGGGGCGAAACAACACCGCTCAACAACTGTATACGGTAAAATAGTGAAGAATCGGGAACAGACGATTTAAGTTCTCTGGGTGAACTTGAGGCCAAAGTTTTCAGTCTAGGGTTAAGACCTCCACCCAGTCCATCCAACGATATGTGGCGTATCTGTTTTGTAGTTCTTGTCTTTGTGCGATGGTATCTTCTGGAACATCTCGGGCTCCTCCAGTGTCCACTCGGATCAGATTGGCTCCTTCACTCTATATGCAAATGAACATCTTATCGGAGAAGTTCACCTCCGCACAGCTGGGATCTCCTGCGTCTCTTAGTCCATGCCGTTAAATGCACACAGAATCCCATTACCGCACGGTGGAACGGACGGGCAGGTTTGGCCTCGTGTTGCCTTTAATTGGGTAAATTTCATGGACGTGCTCAGACTTAATATCGGCCGCAGTGGTGGACACAGCAGTTAAAAAATGTGTTCATGTAAACGCACTTTTCAGAGCCTTTAACCACGTCATAGTTGTAGTTTGGAGTGCTGAGCCTGAGCGGTCCTTAATCTACGGTGACCGGAATTTCAAAATAAATAAAAAAAACTGGGCGTCCTCATTTTTTTGGTGGTTGGTAATAATTAAATAGTGAAACGAGTGCATAATTAAGGAAAATTGTTCTTCAGAGATCATTCATGACGAACATGAGAGTCAGTATAGTCACAGTTTCTTGGTGTTTTGGTCGTTTTTAAGCAGATTTTTTTTTGTTGTATTTTACCTGAAGAAGTAACAGTTTATGCCTCTCTTTACTTTTGGCACTGATCAGACTGGTCAAAAATTGGGACACTTGAGACATTTCTTGTATAAAACTGGGACAAATCTCTGGTTTTTGGATAAATCTGCTGGGCCATGGGCCACAGGGCTCAGGACTGGGACTGTCCCGGGGAAATAGGGACGTAATCGCTTATTTTCAAGACGCCATATTGCTGATTAATTCCTGTTTTAACCTAAACCAGTACACGCCCCCTGCTTTCTAATTTAATTTTCCTAATCTGTGATAAAAGTAGGATTTGACAGCGTCAAAAAAACACTACACTTGACTTTCTAACATAATCTGCAGCTCCTTCAGAGCTGCCTTCTCGTTTACGGTGACGTCAGCTCTATTTGAGCATCACAGTTTTCTAAAGTGGAAGTCTTATTTCTTGCTTGTTTCTTTTATTAAGCTGTTTTAAATATATATTTACATGTACCAATGGTTATAGATTATAACTGTAGAGCTAACACAAGTCTCTATTCAGTGTAGTGAAGACTGCAGACCAGCACAGACGAGAGAGCAACACAGGACCTCAGTCTGCTGTACACCTGCACCTAAAGGACCTCAGTACATCTGCACCTAAAGGACCTCAGTACATCTGCACCTAAAAGGACCTCAGTCTGCTGTACACCCGCACCTAAAGGACCTCAGTACATCTGCACCTAAAGGACCTCAGTACATCTGCACCTAAAGGACCTCAGTCCACCTGCACCTAAAAGGACCTCAGTCCACCTGCACCTAAAGGACCTCAGTACATCTGCACCTAAAGGACCTCAGTCCACCTGCACCTAAAAGGACCTCAGTCCACCTGCACCTAAAGGACCTCAGTACATCTGCACCTAAAGGACCTCAGTACATCTGCACCTAAAGGACCTCAGTACATCTGCACCTAAAGGACCTCAGTCCACCTGCACCTAAAAGGACCTCAGTACATCTGCACCTAAAAGGACCTCAGTACATCTGCACCTAAAAGGACCTCAGTACATCTGCACCTAAAGGACCTCAGTACATCTGCACCTAAAGGACCTCAGTACATCTGCACCTAAAAGGACCTCAGTACATCTGCACCTAAAGGACCTCAGTACATCTGCACCTAAAGGACCTCAGTACATCTGCACCTAAAAGGACCTCAGTACATCTGCACCTAAAGGACCTCAGTACATCTGCACCTAAAGGACCTCAGTACATCTGCACCTAAAAGGACCTCAGTCCACCTGCACCTAAAAGGACCTCAGTCCACCTGCACCTAAAAGGACCTCAGTACATCTGCACCTAAAAGGACCTCAGTACATCTGCACCTAAAAGGACCTCAGTACATCTGCACCTAAAAGGACCACAGTACACCTGCACCTAAAGGACCTCAGTACATCTGCACCTAAAGGACCTCAGTACATCTGCACCTAAAGGACCTCTGTACATCTGCACCTAAAGGACCTCAGTCCACCTGCACCTAAAAGGACCTCAGTACATCTGCACCTAAAAGGACCTCAGTACATCTGCACCTAAAGGACCTCAGTACATCTGCACCTAAAAGGACCTCAGTACATCTGCACCTAAAGGACCTCAGTACATCTGCACCTAAAGGACCTCAGTACATCTGCACCTAAAGGACCTCAGTCCACCTGCACCTAAAAGGACCTCAGTACATCTGCACCTAAAAGGACCTCAGTACATCTGCACCTAAAAGGACCTCAGTACATCTGCACCTAAAGGACCTCAGTACATCTGCACCTAAAAGGACCTCAGTACATCTGCACCTAAAAGGACCTCAGTACATCTGCACCTAAAGGACCTCAGTACATCTGCACCTAAAGGGCCTCAGTACATCTGCACCTAAAGGACCTCAGTACATCTGCACCTAAAGGACCTCAGTACATCTGCACCTAAAAGGACCTCAGTACATCTGCACCTAAAAGGACCTCAGTACATCTGCACCTAAAGGACCTCAGTACATCTGCACCTAAAGGGCCTCAGTACACCTGCACCTAAAAGGACCTCAGTACATCTGCACCTAAAAGGACCTCAGTACATCTGCACCTAAAAGCCTCGGGCCTTTCGTTTGAGGACAGTGAGTTGCAGATATTGGCCAGAGAGTAGAATTGGTTTAAAAGAGGCTATTTTGTTAGCAAAGAAAACCCTTTAAACAGAAAAGGAGGACTCACCCTCTGTCTCCTATTTATAACTCCATCCTCAGACCTAAATCAGAACAAACTAAGAAAACATTAGGTCAGGCCCAGAGGTGTGAAAGCTCCATTATGGCCCTGAATGATTTTGTTACTATGACCCACACTTGGAGCAAGTTCAACAGGCCGAGCTACAACAGAAACTGTAAACATGTAGGGTGTTAGTTTCAGAGTAATTTCTTAGTAGCTAACTCCTCCTTGTGGGCAGATTTAAGGCAGTGTCCTCCAACATTCTGACCTGAACTGAAGAAGCAGCTTGGATGAGCTGCGAAACATATTCGACCTAAATAAACTTTTGTCTGGTCGGCAAATTGACTTCTCTCCTTTGCCATGGCACGAGCACAGTAGGTCTTCTTTAAAAGATGCTAAGTTTACTTTTTGAGCCATCGTCAAAAATGTCTTGAGTTATGAGCAGTAGAAAGTTGCATAGTGCTCCTTTAAAAATACATAGTCATTTCTTTGACCTCTACCATCTCTGCTGTGTACTTTTACGTGCTGAATATTGTTTTGTTCTGTTACTTTAGAATGTTTTTGACGCAAATACGCCGTAGGCAACAACTTAACTGGAGAACTCTTGTCTTTGCGTAGCGCGTCGAAATCCTGCTCATTATTTCCGGGGACACTTTTAAAAACACACCATTATCTCTTCTCCTTGTGCTTTCTGAAAACAAAGGCTCAGCACGGTGACGGACGTGTCGGTGCGATGAGCGAGCTCCACCAAAACCTGCTTGTTTACACTAACACGTCCTGACAGGCTGCATTCGCAACGCCATTTTGCTCTCTTCTGCCTCCATTTGAAGTTCCACTATGTCCTGCTCCACATTTCAGTATTTATATCATCAGTTTTTCAGTTCACCATTTCCTTTTTTTCCCACAGAACACATTATTGGTATTACTGTGAAACGCGGAGAAATGACAATATGGATTCCGCGGTTGGTGCTGGGAGAGACTTGTTTATTCGATGGACTTTTTCGTGTCCACAGTTATTGGGCTATTTGGTATTATTATTGGGGCAGCTTGTTTGTTGTCGGAGTCGCTTTGTTCAACTCTCAGCGCGTCGTGTTTGGGTGTAATATTTGCGGAGGGCTGTGTGCTGTTCGACAGAGCGAGGAGGAGGGGCAGGGGGAGCCCAAAAAGAACTGTCGTGGGTCTGTCAAAGGTGGACACCTGGAGGTAAGGGGGCATGTAAAATCACTCTTTTTATGAACTTTTACACCATTGTTCTCCCGTGAAAAACATACCTGGAGTTTGTTATTAGGTTCTTTTTTCAGACCAAGAGTTTATTTTCCTGACAGTTTTGACTGCTCCCTGTGGTCTTCCTCAGGCCCCATACACACTAGTACATATTCGAGTCGTTTTCATTGCAGATGCAGTGTTCGTCTACACTAATCTGATGGAAAATGGCTCTAGAGACGGAAAGATCCGGTGGTCATGTGATGCTATTGCGGAAAACGGTTTAAACAAACCATAGACAAACGGGAAACGGTGGAGCTAGAAACTGAACCTCATCGTCGGTCCAAGAAAAGGCTGTCTTCCTCGGCTCGAAATCGCCTGCTGCAACTTCAGACACGGTGCTCCACTTCCTTGTTTTTACCGCCCACATGACGTTGTGATATTGTGACGCCGGCCTAATCATGTGACGGCGTTTCAGGCGGTTTCCCGGACACGTAAACGACGTGTCTGGACGCAAATCGTTTCCAATATGGTGATTTGTTTCCGTGTAAACGTAACCTCAGAGTAAAGAACCACAGACCGAAGTCGAAACTGTCACGTATGAAAACAAACTCTTGGTCTGAAAAAAGAACCTCATTGGACTATTCCCGTTTTCCTGGAGTTGTTTCGCTTCACTCAGGTTTGTTTGTTTTGCTGCACAAACCACTTATTTTCTCAAATCTTCCCTGGATTGTTACATCACAGGTAGAGTGTCAGATATAATTTATGCTGTTTAATTGCATTGATTACAACTATATTCTCCTGCGACCCGAAGAAAAAAAGTTTATTACTATATATATATAAAAATTTTTAATAACATTTCCTCTGTATTGGATGCCGGGGACATTTTATGAAGAACTTTTTTGACCAACATCTCTGACAAGCTTCTACATTCACCTCAAAATGTTTTCAGACTCCCTTTCAGTTTCTTCTTCTTTTTTTTCTTTTATAATTGTGCAGCCACAAACTCTAACTCGAGGAACCTCGTCAATCCGTGTATCATTCGCTCATTCGTTTTTCAATATAAAACCAAAAATAAGAAAACGAAAAACAAAAGTTTTTTTCATTATTTGTCTCCAAAACCAAAATGAAAAAACGGATAACGATTCGTTTTTTCAGTTTTCGATTTTGTTTTTAAATGAAAAATGGAAAACGGATAACAGCCGCTTTCCTGCTTTGTCCAAATTTGATCCTTGAGCAAGTTGCGCAAACCGGAAGTGAACCTTTTACTGGGAGCAATGCGCGCGCAAGAGCGGAGGAGCTGACGAGATGGACAACTGTACCGTGTCCCATTTCAGGAGGCTGCGAAGGCTGCAGACCGCAGGCCGTGTCGAAACGGGACAGGTCCAGCCCACGGAGCCGCGCTGCCGCACAGCAACCGAGACACGCTGCTAATGCTAATGCTAACAACACGCATCTGCAGATTTCGCACACAGATTAACAAAGATTACGCACGGGTAATCAAACTGTCACATTTTGAGAACAAGTTATTCTAATCATTCTAATCCACATTTTATGGCTAAAATATTGCTGTTTCTCCAATACATCTAAAATAGGCTAAATTACCTTAAAGTTTCAAAAACAGCAATGAGATATGCATTAAATATTTTTAATTGATAAGGAATTACATGTATACAGGGAATGCATTTAAGTCATTTTATAAAGACTCTCCTTTGAGAAAAATGGTTTATTAAACAATCAATTTATTAAACAACAATTCTTTATTTCTATTTTCATTCTGGAAATACTTTGTCATAATATGAATAGTCAAACATTAAACCCATCACACACACAGACACACACAATGCATTCATAGGTTAATAATAAATAAATAAAACATGTCAGTGTACTCCCATTGTGTAACTTTTTGTTGTTGTTGTAAAGAAGCAGGTGCCAATCCAAAATGAACAAATTATCTTTACCAAATATGATCAGATTGAATACTGCTTCACTGCAGTACAATAGTACATTCTTATAGTACATGTAATTATAGTTACTATTAAAAGACACATCAGATAACTGGGACATCTCACTGTGAATCAAATGTCACAGTGAAACACGTTCAGATAAACTTATTCTGAACCTAAACTGCATGGAGACATCACTATTAGGACACATTCAGGACAGCAGCAGACAGCGGGTGCAGGAAGCCAGATGAAACCAGAGGCCCCACAGGTCTTCTGCAGGTTGTGACTCTGCAGGTTGTGACTCAGAGGTTGTGACTCTGCAGAAGTCCTCAGTGACTCTGGACATGGACAGTGGAGACATCTTGTATCTTCTGAAGGAGGGAAGAGCAGAATGAACCTTACGTCTGATTGGTTCTGTTGGTTCAAAGTCCTGTCCTGCAGAGTGAAAACCTGTAATGACACATTAAGAAAACTACCAACTATTACAGGAAAATGAGGTCCACAGAGCAAGTACATTCACATCCAAAGTGTGTTATGTCCTCATCCAGGAAGTTGCAGATGAGAAAAGAAAATTCATAACATAAAACATTTCAAACTGTTTTCTCATCGTTATATTAAATGTGACTGGCCTAACAGACACAGGTGTCAATACAATGTATTCCCAGAATGAAATGCATGTGTGGGAGGCTTATATTACGCGATTTACAAGTAAATATTATTATACTGCATGAAATAATGCGTGTTTTTACCTTACCTCCGAGCTACCCCTGTCCGTGAAAACGTGGCGTTTCTTCCTCTTTAATCACTCCATGGTCTTTTCCCTAACAGTAAAAAAAAAAATAGTGTTTGATGGAAATCTGTCCAAATATGAAAGTCTGAGCGGACTTGCTTAGCTGTAAATTACTAGCCAAACTTTTAGCTCAAAGCTCCAAAGTTCACGCAGTTAAAAACAAACTTTTTTTGACAGTTTTGTGGGAGTTATTTTAAGTTTACCGTTGTATTAGTGATGATTTCCAATAGTTAAAAGAGTAAATGTACTCACGTGTCTGCTTTTTACCTTATGTACTGATGACAGGAGCAGTTTGTCTTTTACGCCGGAGTTGGTGTTGAATACAGAACCTTCTCACCGACATTTCCGGGGATCTCTTAATACCGAACTGTCGCAACGTGATAGAAATCTCAGCGTATGCGTTTTCCAACCTTAAAAGCTGTTTAATCATATGATAATGATCCTCAAGTCCAGCGGCCATTAGGTTTGTTTTGCTCACCCCTCGTTATACACGTGTGTCCCTGCTTTTTCCATTTTTCATTTAAACACAAAATCGAAAACTAAAAAATCGAGTCGTTATCCGTTTTTTCATTCTGGTTTTGGAGACAAATAATGAAAAAAGCTGTTGTTTTTTTTCATTTTCTTATTTTTGGTTTTATATTGAAAAACAAATGAACGAATGATACACGGATTCTCGTCCCCCCATTAAGACTCTATTTCAAATCACTTAAAAGATCTCTCAGTGTCCACTATAAAGGACATGAATGAATGGACCGGGTCTCAGGAGGACAGAATACAGCATATTAACCTGCATAGATATTTTTGTCTTGTTCATCGTTCATTTCCTGTAGACAGAGTGTGTTTTGTTTAAACGGCCCATATTAGGCTATGTTATAATGTTTCCTTCTCAAAAACATACTCAGAGTTGTGTTTTGTTTCATTCACACGTTTAACACACAAACTTATTCTTCGCTCAAAGAGAAAACATTCTGTGTTTTCTCTGTCATGTGGTGATATAGGAAGTGCTCCACTGCTCCAAATAATCCATCATTACACAGACATGTGTCAGTTTTGCATAATATAGGACCTTAAAGACCAAAAACAATACAAACCGTGCATATTATGTGTTCTTTAATGATCAGACACCATCTATATGTTCACTTCACGGCACTAAATTTGTCCAATGCAGGTGACCCATCTTCCATTGTGGCTGTAGAATGTATTTATTTACTTACGGTTAGCACGGGGTCTGAGGATCTAAATAATATTTAATACCGTATTGAGATTATGCATAATTTCAGAGGGTAAACACGCTCCCACTCTGTTTGAACCATTTTAAACAAACGGGCATTTCTCTCTGCGATTAGTTTGCAGATAAAGTGAGTCATATGTCATGTAAATAAATATAAAATGAGTCAGTATTCTGAGCGTGTCTTTGAAATGATCCGATCCCATAAAAGAGCCGAAAGTCCCGTCACTGCAGTGTCCTCCTTTGTTGCATTCCAAACAAGCGTCACTGAAAACATGTTTTTATACGTTATAATCAGGATGATTTTCAGACCAAAGAGCGATTAACTGAGGACACGATTATTTGTATTTTTGAAATCGCTTTACATACACCATTAAATTAGACTCGGTGCTACTGACAACCCCCCGCTGTGCTACAAAGTTTGACATTGCAGCAAGTCAAAAACTACAATAAAAATAAAATAAAAGCTCTTGTGGGCGTGGGTGGAAATGCCAGGCCCCTGTGGAAGTGCGAGAGCTCAGAGGAAGTGCTCACAGCTCCGTGAACTCTGACTTTTCAGGTTAGCCGGCTCTGCGTTTGATCCGGGTCACACTCGCACAAATGCCGGGTCCCTCCCAGTGAGAGTACTAGACCCCAGGGACCACCCGGGGCTGTGGTGTACTCGCTGACAGCTTTGTACGGTTTCTTTAGCTGTAATGTAGCACCGTAGTGAATAAAGGTGCATTTGGTAAATGGGTCAGGGACGTATACGGATAAAAAATATGAAAAAATATGAGTTTCTATTGATCTTTTTCACATATTTCCAGTGTCAGGAGCATAAATCTGTGTTTAACATTTATATGAAGCATTTTTAGTGTAAAATGTCATGTGGTGCGACCGAGAATAACCTTAAAACTGTTTTATTTTCTAAAACCTGGTTGTTATATTAATCTAAGTTGTGAGTAATATGAAGTGTACAGAAACAAACTGTTGTGTTTCTTTAGATTTTTAATGCATTTTGATATTTTCTTTTGCTCCAATATGACGTCACCTGTTTGTGTTTAATGAACAAACTACTGCCCTGGAAAATGCTGAAAATGAAGAAAAACGCCTAAAGAACCGTTCACCCAAGTCGACTTTGTCTGTTATTAAACTCCAGCCACAGAATTCCTGCTGTTATTAGTCGCACCACATGATGCACGGTCGCACCACATGACATTTTAACACTTTAAGAACAAAAAACATGCAGAATAACTCTGGATTTATGAACAAATGATTTGATTCCACAGAGGTGCTACAGAAATGTGCTGAATTATTATGAAATTTGAACATTTTTAACTGAGGAAACTGTAACTGGACAGAAAATGTAGGCGTCATGACACTGACCCAAACACATAAGAGGAAGAGATATTTTGCCAGTTTGAGACTGTCATAATTATTATTTTAGAAAAGTTTGTTTGCTGCATTTGACCCAACCTTCCTCATTTGTACTTATCTGTGGGTTTCAGGTAAAAGTAGGACCATCGCTGTAGAGATGAACAACAAAATACAGGGTGTTCCAAATAATTTGACATAATTTTATGCTATTATCTCGAAAGCTCAATGAAATTTGACAGTTTAGGTGCTGAACATCAAAACCCTCTCCTCTTCAAGAGCATTTTCAACACAACTCTGATCTCCTGTGGACACAGAGCTTCCCCTGTGCCCGGCCTGGACGTGAATACATGGATCAGGCAGAAGAAGAAGCACTGATGCTGCTGCTGTGGTCTATAGTCACTGAATATGACACTACGGTCCATATGATTCTTTGATTGGCTCTTTGTAAAGTGTTGTCATCTCGCCAGGCTAAAGTAACCCGTCTCACTCAGATTGATCTGTGCAACACTCTGAACTGACTTCTGCACATTGTCAGTCTGCGGTGGCTCTTGGTGAAAGTGGTCGGGAACTTTTGGTGCGTTCAGAAAAATACTCCAAGCTGAGTCGAAGCGCTACAAGAGCAGAACAATCAATCTTTTGTTAAATCCAGTTGAGAGAAAAGACAAAGACGTCTTTCCTCTTCCCTCTGCAGGTTCTTCAAACACAATACACACTGTGTTTTTGCTGAAAAAGTCTGAAGCACATCCATCCTCGTCTTCATGTTTATTTTGGTTTGGCTTTGGCTTCTGCCCAAACCAGAATGTTGCTCTGTGATTGGTCCAGTCTGTGGACCTCTGGCCTGTGACAGAAACTCTCCTGAACTCACAAATATCATAATAATCCATCTTTTTGGATAAGACTGACAGAAAGATACAGGGAGTAAGAAATGCAGCACATTTACAGTGGTCCCTCATTTATCGTGGGGCTACGTTCTTAAAATAACCCGCAATAGGTGAAATCCGTGAAGTAGTCAGCTTTATTTTATATAATTCTATATGTTTTAAGGCTGACTTCACACTTTAGACACTTTTCTCAGACAGACTCTACGATCCAAACTGAGGAGCAGGGAAGGGGAGCGCCACAAAATGGTCTATGTGTGGAAAACACTGCGTCTTTTCCCACTGAAGACCTTGGTGCAGGGGTCTTTTTCCGAGTGAAGAACATAATTAAGGGGAGTTGTTGTCGGCGCTGTTTTTTCCTCTGGACGAGAAGATTCTTGTAAACAGACACAGACGCCACCTTTGATTACGCAAAACAGCCAATCAGGGCGTAGAACACAATGCACGTTCATACTCATATGCATAACTTCACCAAAAAATATCTGTGAAACCGTGAAAGGTGAATGGTGTTATGGTGAGGGACGACTGCACACATTTAAAAACATTTAAACCTTTCCTCTTCGCACCAACATGTGAACTGTCCTATGACAATACTTCACAACAGACTCTAAGTGAAAAGTCTTTGTTCCACCCGGTGCTTTTAAGCCTCCATCTTTAGTTCACTTGCACACAAACCTTGACTCGGCGGTGCAGGTGAATACAAATCTCCGGAGCGTTGGGAGACAGGCTCTGCTTTGTACTAGTCTCATTTGTGAGTGTGCTAAACGCAGACGGTGAAGCATGGCTACACCGGAAAAGGCCACGCACCAAATTTTCCCCGTAATTAGATGTCACTTTGGATTTATACACAATGCAACGTAATGCAAACAACTATTAATCCGGCGCCGGGCCATTTGTCTGGGCTGCTGTTTCACACGGAATTCAATGAAAAGCCAAAAAACTAAATTACTTAAGGAAAAAATGCACATATATTGAAAGCGCGGCAGAGGTTTAAAGGTACATCAGGTAGCATTTCTGGTAGAGGCTAAAACCACCTTGTCCACATGGAGGCCTTACTGCTTTATCTTGAATGTTTATTGCAATTTTTTTTTCGATATCCGATATTTGGCCTGCTGTTGTGGCCGATAAGGGCGGCCAGATTGGCTAAAATATTCAAAAATGCTAAACACTCCTAGGTTAGGATGGTTGGTAAAGACAAAATCGTGAAAAGAACTCGTAAAACTGCATCCTCGTGTCAGTCATGATCTGAGGGACTTCTGATGCTGCATTTTTTTACTTTATGGTCTTTCACAAACACGGTTTTATGTATTTTGGCAAAACAAATGACAATTTATGCTCCTCTTTACTGTTTGCGAGGATCAGATTAGTCAAGAACTGTAATAGTCCTGTTTTAGTCCTAGTTTAGACCTGATGTAGTCCTGGTTTAATCCTGATTTTGATCAAATTGGTCTAAAATAGAGACATCTGGGACATTTCTTGCATAAAACTGGGACAAATCAATGGTTTTGGATAAATCTGTTGGGACAGGGGGACACAGGGCTCAGAACTGGGACTGTCCCGGGTAAACGGGGACGTCTGGTCACCCTACGATAATCATTATTTGCCGATACAGATATTTAGCTTTTGAAATAGTAGTAGTAGTAACAGTAGAGCCCACAAATGTAAGTAAATATCAAATTGTATTACATTAATTTATAGATATAGATTAGATATAAAATAATTACAACAGTAACAGTTATATTTAGCTTTTTAAATCCATAGCAGGGCCCACTAATAGAAGTAAATATCACAAATTACATGATATTTAATTTATCTTAGATATAAAATAATGATAACAGTTACGTGTTATACAGTACTCAGCCTACGGCAACAAACTCCCCAAAACTAGTGAAGAGAAATGATCTCAGGCTGTGGAAAAGTATCAGTCTTTAGTCATTTGTTTTTATTCATATTTCACAGACTTTTCCACAGCCTGAGATCATTTAACTTCACCAGATTTGCGGAGTTTTGGTGAAGCCGCTGCTGTCAGCCGAGTGTAAATGATGTCATATCATTTCCACAAAAATAACTACTCATTTTAGAAATAAACTCGCACAAATGAAAACGTTCACAAATGAAATACAAATGTTTCATATAACTTTCTGTCTGTTTTGAGGTTGTTTCACATTCTGAGAGGCCGAATGACGTCATTGGCCCAAAATAAAACTAAATATCTTAAGAACCAGAATCGCACAAACAAAACTTTTTGGAGCACAAAAGAGACACAAACAATTGATTCCATGTTGGGCATTTTAGAGCATTTTTACTCTTCCTGGGGTCTGGCTCACCCCAGTTTGACCTATAAAAGACTCGTTAATTGCTCCAAAACTAAAGCAGCACAAACAAAACTTTTTGCGTCACAAAATGCCACAAACGATTGACGTAGTTTTTGTGTAGGTTTGTGTTTGATGGGGCCAACGGCACGTCTCAGGAATGTCTGAAATCTGCTGAAATCCCACAAGACACTGAGATGGCTCCAGACAGGGCAGCGGCTCTTTCTGCAGTAAACATGCACAGTAGAGCGTGAAGTGTAGTCTGATAATGCATCTATAAGCTCTGATTGTGCTGCTGTTTGTGCAGTTCCCTCTGTGGCCATCGACTCGGGCGGCCAGTGCTGGTATTGTGCTCTTCCCTCTGCTGGAGACGTTAGCGATCGAATGAGCGAATGCTGAGAGTTCCAAAGCGCCCGGACGGAGAATCAATTCTACTGTCAACACAATTAGAGGCGTAAAGATGCACGGCCTGAACTCCGGAGCCCGGAGCCAAAGTGTGGGGAAGGTGATGCAAACAGAAGACAACACAGACACTGGAGCGGAGAGCTGCATGTGAGGGGAAAAGGGGTAAAAGACGTGGAGCTCAGGTTAAAGAGCTGCAGCCTGTTTAAGTATCATTTTATAGAAGGAGGCAGTGTGTTTGCTCCAGTTAAAAGTGCACTGTGTGATTGAGGAATACGTTTAATGTTGTACTGTGGAACATTGTAGCCAAACCAATCACATCTCCATGGGAACAAGCAATTGGCACATCCTCCTCTTACATTTAAAGGACCTGTACCTACTTTTTGTCATCTTAAAATGTGAAAATCAGAACGATTTGATTCATAAAAGTTATTCTGCACATCCTAATCATTCAGTTTATCAGAGCTGATACGGGAGATCAAAAACGCTAATGACTAGCATGCTAATGTGTACCACATCCACATATTTTGACCTCAAGAGTTGCTTATACAATATATCGCGCACAATAAGACATCTTCAAATCTAAGGGGCTGTTTACACGACGACAGTAATGGGTGTGGCACGTCCATATCGTTTAAGGCAGCGGCGTTTTGGGGGGTTGAAGATACAAAAATGTGAAAACGCCTCCAGAGTGTAACTCTTAAATGCTCCACCCTGTCGCCACAGGAGACAGGACGCCACAGGACGAGTCAGAAACTCCACTGATCACAGAGTCACTCAGATCCTCGTCCACATGAAGTTGGTGCAGTTTTTACACTTCATGTTGTTCTGAGTTGAGGCGCTGGAGAAGAGGAAGTAGAAGCAGAAGGGTCAGACTCAGCATTTGGTGTCGGTGGTGCTGCCCCCAACGCTCTGGGCATTTCAGACATTTTCTTACATTTTCTTACATTACTGCCAAGTTATTACATTATTGGTTTTATTACATTAAAAATGATTACATTATAGGCAGTTTTTACATCATTGGCCATTATTACATTATCGGCTGCTACGCACCAGTCCAGACAAATTAAAGCTGCACTGTGAAACTTTGTGGTTGATGCTCTGTCACCTGCTTGTTTCTATGGACACTGTATGTTTTTACTGTGCCTGAAATCTTCCGCAGTGTGACATTAAACAGCTCTACCTCATGTTTATTCAATTACAGGTAGTTTTAGAGCTCAAAGATAAATAAAAAAACAGAAATTCTCCGCAGATCTGACCTGTAGCTTGGTCTGGTTTGGTCTCCATGGAGATACAAATGTTTAATGCCATACTGAGAAACATTTTTGACAAAGTAATAACATGGAGAAAAGCTTTTGACGCATCCTCCACCAGAAAAAGTAACAACACAAAAGACCCAAGACCGTTAAAAATGAAGCAAAATCTCGATTAAAACGCGATTAATTCGTCCTTGCAGAATAAATGTCATGATTTCTTCCTCTCCGTGACAAATGCAGGGCCCTGGTAGGCGGCGGGTATGGTATGGATTCTATAATGAGCTCTTTCAGTGCCAAATGACAGTTGATTTGCATGTTTTATGTTTAAATGGATGTATGGCTGACATTTACGGTCCGAGGCGCCGTATTGAGCGCGATAATAACGGCCGTAAGAGCGAAGCATCTGTCACGGTGTCAGCTGCACGTGGGGAAAACTGTACAGGCTTCACTCGGGAATAATCCAATCCACTTTATTTACATCGCACATTTTATAAACACCACAGTCCCAAAGTGCTGCACAGACACATTAATACAATAAAACACAGTCAATCATGAATAAAATTAAATTAAAAAAAAGCTGTTAAAATGCAAAAAGGTAAAAAACGAAAAAAAAAAAAAAGTAAATAAAAGACACAGAGGACCTCACAACTCACGCAGTGTTAAAAGACAGAGCGTAAAAGTGGATTCTTAAAACAAGACTTAAAACTCACTTAATATATAACTGAGGTATATTTGTATTAATATTTCTGTACTTTTTATTTTTACTTGTACATAACATTTATATAATTTTACCTTATTTCACAAAAGTCTTGTTATTTTTGCTGTTTACTTACAATTTATTATCACCACATATATTATATTTGCTCTTTGTTGATTTATTATATTATATTGTGAGATGCTGTGTCCAAACATTTTCCCTTGTGGATCAATAAATTTGATCTATTTCTAAGTTTAGTTTGGCACCATGAGAAAAACTGGGTCACTTGAATGGGATATAACGCAGTAATGTGAGGCCTTACAGAAGAAAACTGGTGTGTTTTTCTTTTTTTTTTTGTATTAATGGCTGCCACACGTTGCACGCAGGGTTTCCCCAGGCCTGACTCCCCCAAATTTAAGGCTTTTTAAGACCTTTTTAAGAGCACTTAAATGAAAACACCCAAACACCAGATCCAGTTCTAATGACCATTACTCACTGCTTTAAACAAGAATACATAGGCTCATGAAATTTAAGACCTTTGTGAAAAAAATAAGACTTGGAAAACATAATTTAAGACTTTTCAAGGTCTTAATTTAGGAACATGAAATTTAATACCTTTTTAAGACCCTGCGGCAACACTGATTTTGCCTGATTTTGGCTGTGATTGGTGTGACCCAACTTTAGTCTTTGTATGACAGTAACAAATATCGCATTACAATTTTGAAGTAACTTGCCCAACACTGCTCACCTTTGCTTGTTATGGCTGGATGTGCTGATGGTGCAGATTAGCAGCTTTGCTTTTGTTTTAATTATTGATTATTTTTGGTGAAATGATGCTTATTCTACCTGCATACAGTAGTTTATGTATCAGCTCGAGTTATTCTCACTGTGCCCATTGCACTCAAGGACGAACCGTTTCAACTCACAATCCCAAGTGTGCGTCGGAAGAACCACAGCTGATCAGCCTTTTCAACCGGAGCCGTCTTCTCAAATCATCCCGAGCGTTAACCAACACTAAGATCGCCCCGCTCGGCCCGTGTTACACAACCTCTCATTAGCATGTTGAATCTGACGCCAGCGCTGTTTTCCCAAGAAGACGACGGCCATCACAATGAATTCTGATTGCGATGATTCAGAGCGGAGAGCACACACTGGCGCACACAAAAGCCGCCGTGCACACACTTTTCATCTGGCCGTAAAGTGCAGCCTCCCACGCGCCCCCCCTCCCTCTGCAAAGGCATTTGATCGGCGCCGCGGCGGCCGAGCGGAGTCAGGCCGAGCGGGGATGTACGGGGTGCAGTGGGAGACGGACGCTCTGATGTCTTTATCTGCGACGATGCAAATGAGAAGCCAGACGGCAGCGAGCGAGACAGGCCGTGGTGCTGCTAGCATCTGTCACAGTCTATAGGCGCTTTTTATTTGAGTGCCACATGTGCAGCCCTGGAATGGATCAAATACGCCTGGTTCACGTGACTTTAGGCGCCTGTACCCCAAGTATTTGCCCCAGTACAGATGGATTGTATGAGCAGCTTTGGAGTTGTGTTGGAGAGTTGTGAAAAGCACTTATAAGAGTCATTACTAGAGCTGTAACGATATCCAAGAGGCACGATACGGTCACAGTCTGAACCTCAGGGCACAATATTTATTGCGATATTGTGGGAAAGCTCACGATATTACGATGTTCTGCAGAATAACAGACTGACTCTAAAATGCTTTGCCCAGTCATTTGGTACAACATTTATTGTCATTAGGGATGGAACGAAATCCAAATCTCTCTGGACCAGATTTACACCATAAACATCTCATCACACCAGATTTATTACAATATTTTTATTTTATTTTTATAAATTTTCCTCTAAAAATGCTTCACAGACTTAATCCAAAGAATGAAGATGTAAAAGTGCTTAGAACAGTTATTTCTTCATGTCATCTGCACTGAAACGGAGCAAAGGATCATGGTCTATGTAGTTCCCTCTGTTTGTTTTAGCTATTTTTGCATGAGAACCAATCATTTAAAGCAGAAGTAAGTAACATTTTTACCTAATTACATGTCTGTAAAGCTCCTCTGATGGTCACATGTGACATTTTGAGGTGTTTGAAGGGTTCACTGGTGCCTCTGCCTCTGGGCGGAAAAACGGCACATGCAATTTGGCTCCTACCGACCCGGATCTGAGCTCAGGGTCTGTTCTGTTCTCACCAGAGCCAAACTGCTCTACGACACACAGCTACACACAGGTAACCGAGCCACACACCTGTACTGACGAGCTCCGGGCGCTGCGAGCTGCGGTGCTCTGGGAGCTCTGGGCGCTCGTACATATATTTTTACAAGAGGTTATGTATTGAAATTGAAATCAATCACCATTAAACAGAGTAAAAAACATAAAACACCTGAGACATTGTGTTGGACACTGTTCAGGGGCTTTCTGTAAACAAACGTGAGCAGATGAGCAGGAGGGGACGGGGTGAGGAGAGTATTTACGACGGGGGAGCTCCACCACTGAAGTTACTTAGTTCTGCTTTAAGCAAAGAGACTTGGGAGTCCAGATATTGTGATGCTCCACCAGATTATTGTGACAACTTTGACAATATCACCAGATTTACCTTATTGTTACATCCCTAGTAGTTACAATGATTAGGATGTTCTAAATGCATAAGGTCAGTGAGGATTGTTTTTAATACAATGAAAATCAGGAACAATGTCTGAAACAAGAGGATATTATGTGTTTTTGTGTCTTTAATTCTCATTTTAAGAGGGGGTATTATGCAAAATATTTTTCCTCATCAAACACATGCTTGAAGAAGTTTTAGATGTCATCAATGCATGTTTGAGTAAATTAGTGATCTCTCCTGTCCGTATTCAAACCCTCCTTAAGGTCAGTTGTAAGATTTTGTCCAAAACTGTCCCCAGCAGCAAGACAAACCTGATGTGATGTGCAGTGGCTTCATTAGCAGGCTGCACGCTGATCGTGTCGTGATCGCGCTCTGAAGGACTTGGAGAGTGAGTGACTTGGAGATTTAAGGCCCGTCTCGAACAGAAAGCACCAGACCTTCTGAAAAAGAACATTTGACTTGCTCCTCTGAATAAAATAGAGCAGTAAAGTGTACTGTATGATCCATAATTCATAGTGCTGACACCTGAGCTGTGGCTTTTCACACGCTCAGTTCTGCAGAGGTGACAAATGTGACAAAAGCAGCTGTTTTTAGTCTGTACACCCTTTGTTTGTGTAGGTGTCTGCGCCTCAGTCAGCCTCAGCATGGAAGAAGCCTGCCGCCGTTTGAGATATTTTGTCAATTTTTGCAGTCACTGACTCTCACTATTGTCGTTTGGGCCTTAAAACTGTGTTTTGCACACCTGAAAATGTAGCACAGCTTATACTCACATTCAGATGCTTAAAACCAGATGTTCAAAGTGTCAAAAATGACCTGGTGAATATAAAGCACCAGTCAAAAGTTTGGAAACACCTTCTCATTTAGTGCTTTTATTGTTTATGTTTCTACTTTTTTTCATACAGAAGACCTCACGTATATGAAGCAAGATCTATGGAATTATGTATCAAAGACAAAAGCAGAATATCTCAACTAAATATGTTTTGTATTTTATGATATATTTGTCAAAGTCGCCCTCCTTTGCTTTGCTGACGTCACTGCAAACCCCTGAAGTCTCCTGAAATGGCTTCACTTCACAGGTGTGTGTTGTCAGTCAATGCCAAGAGCACAAAGCAAATAAAATAAAACATTTTCGGTTTATATTTATGTATTATGTGGAGCAATGCCTCAAATCCATCCATCCATCTTCTCCCGCTTAATCCGGCTGGGTCACGGGGTCAGTTTGCTGCCCAATACTCATAGCACCTGACCCCCTCTGACCCCCTCTGCAGGTGGAGCCACAGGAGGAGGACGTCATGGTCCTTGATGTTAGTTCAGGTGCTGCATGTTTTAGGTTGATGGGGGAAACCGGAGCCCGGAGGAAACCCATCCAGACAAAGGGAGAACATGCAAACTCCACACAGAAAGGCCCGGGCGACCCGGGGATCAAACCCGCAACCTTCTTGCTGTGAGGCATGAGTGCTAGCCACTCAGCCACCGTGCCTCAAATCCAGGATTTTTAAAGCAGAAAAGAGGAGATAAAGTCCACAGGAAGTAGAGTCACTGTGGCTGATCTGCAGCTTCACCTCAATCCATGGCTGTGTGGATGGAAACAGACACACGGGACGAACTATTCAGACTTTTTACTTTTAAAGAACAAAGAAAACTGGATTCACAGCACTGTTTTATGGACTGGACATCATTATTTGCGGAGGAAAAAGATGAGATGCTGCACTTTAAATGCACTACTTTACGAGAAGTGAGTAATATATTTTTTATATCATTATTTTTGCTAAATCCTGAGTTTGTCTTTTTATGTCTCTGTGTCCGTTAGAGGAACACAAACAATATCCTACGTGTGTCATTAGGCCGATAAAAATAGTCTGATTTTAATTGTGTCGGGTTTGAACACAAATGTCTTAATGCCCATCGGGCTCAGGTCAGATTTGATCACTGCTCTGTCAGACTTTTGTGCTTAAATACCTGTTTCACCCAATCTGTCGCAGTGTGTTCGTGCTGGCAGGGAGGGGTCAATTTTCGAATAATTCAAATCGTTGTCATCGATTTTCAAATAGTGATTTTGCCAAAAATCTGCCGTACACAGGCTGCAGGAGTCACGTGACTAAACCGTTTGCTCTCGTACGTCGGTGACTGAAGGCGATGGCACGATTTGTCCATGTTTGGTAGTGGTTCTGTTGAGTGGGGGGATCGTTTCTCTTCACTAGTTTTGTGGAGTTTGCTGCCATCAGATGAGCGGAAATGACGTCCTATAATTACCACATAAATAACTATTAATAATTTTAAAAATAAACTCGCACAAATGAAAATCGTCACAGCTCAAAACAGCACAAACCAAATACAAACATATAATTTTCTTCCTGTTTTGAGGCTGTTTCACATTCTGAGGTTCTGGACGACGTCATCGACCAAAATAAAACTCCAAATATCTTAAGAACCAGAATTGCACAAATGAAACACAGCACAAACGATTGACTCCATTTTGGGCGTTTTCGAGCATTTTGAAGCTTCCTGTGGGTCTGACCCCAGTTTAACCTATAAAAGAATAGTTAATTTCTCCAAAACTAAAGCAGCACAAACGAAACTTTTTGCAGCACAAATGATTGACATAGTTTTTGTGTAGGTTTGTGTTTGATGGGGGCAACTTCATGGAGGTAGGAGTGACAGAAAATAATTGAAGCTCTGCTGTACAGTTCGACTGGGGACCCCCCTGCAGCCATGCCTGGGGTTAGTCCTTGACCGTGAGCGCCTGGAGGAACCACGGAGAGAACCGAGCGAACCTGTCGCTCCACGGCTCGGTCCCTCGTGTGGCGCATGTGTTCGAGCGCTACACGACAGTCAGTGCAACTCGCCATTCCCACGCTGTGGTATTTACCGTGTCCTCCCTCTCTGCAGCTGATGTATGACCGGCCCAGGAAGAGTTGTAATCCAGGGACAATATTGACCCAGCGATACCGGTCTGTACACAGCAGGCTAATGTGGCGAGTGCGCTGGATACAGGAGCAGAGCTGTGTGCTGGACTGGCCCCGGGTTAATCACAACTGTACAAAGGCAATTAGCTGGTGCAGAGGCATATGGGACAGGGTCTAGGGGTAGGTTTGGTCATACATATTTATATATACACTGTAACACCACTTATTAGTCAAATTGGTCTTTTATTGTACACAGGGGATTCTGGAAACATTAAATTTGAATGGGATAAAGTAGAATATGCGAAATTCATGAATAGATATCACAAGACTAAATTAGGAAAGCTCATTATTCAGGGTCGTCATGGGGTCTTTAAAAGTCTTAAAAAGGTCTTAAATTTCATGTTCCTAAATTAAGGCCTTAAAAAGTCTTAAATTATGTTCAAGTCTAATTTTTTTTTCACAAAAGTCTTAAATTTCATGAGCATATTTTTTCTGAACTCACATTTCTGCAGTGCAACGTGAGACAAGACAACGTGACAGTTTGTCTAGAATGTTATAAATAATTTTTGGCCATTTTACACCAACACATACAACTATAAATTAGTTCTGAACGAGATTTTATTGTGGGTGCGATGTTGGTCTTTGTTTCTTGCTTCAAAGGGAGACCGCAAATTAAAGGAGTAGTACTAGAGACAGAGATACTTTATTGATCACGTGGGAAATTCAAGTTTTGCAGCATTTCCACTGCGCTTCTCAGTGGCCTTTGTCAGGACTGGTCAGGCAGGGTCAGCAGATCTGTGTCAGGGCAGTCTGAGGAGAGGAAGAGACAGAAGTTTCCCTCATCTGTGTCCTGGAGCTCCAATGGGAACCAGGTGAACGTAACAGGAAAGGCCACGAGGCTCTGGTGTTTCGGTCGGTGATGAAATGGACCATTGCTTCCAAGTGTTTCCTCCGGAAGGTTTTCTGTCATATTTGCTGCCATATTTGGTGTGAAAAAAGGAAGTCTGTAACATCTCAAATGTCTTTAGTTAACTCCTTGCTTAATCTGCTGGTTTCACACAATCCAATAGTTACGTCCATATTCCGTATATATGAGTGGACTCAGTGAGTGTGACGTCCCCACAGCGTCAGCGCCGCTCAAACGAGGCTCGCGATGCCACGGCTACAGGGGCGAATCTGGAGCCAGGATCTATGTTATGAACAGGGTTTTTTGACGGACAAAATAGCGAAAAAGAATTCAGGATCCTGTGTCGCAGGTTCATAAGAACATTTAAGACCAAAATGACGAGGCCACAGCAGGAGTTACAGACAGGGACGATAAGATCTCAGTGTGAGTCAATGGGAAAAAGGAGAGAAGGAGCAGGAAGAGCCTCCTGGAGCACTTCCTGTTTGGCACGCGGCGGCTAACGGGTTAGCTTAGTCCACTCCGATATACGGACTATGGTTGTGTCCTTTTAACTGCACATTCTAATTGATTAAAATCCCATGAAATTATGTTATAAACTGAGCTCATGGAAACAATAGAAATAAAATATTGAGAGCCAGGGAGACACTTGAGCAGCCAACCACTCCTCACCATGGAACACACAGAGGCGCCGTGTAGGGCCCACAAACCTGGAGGGGACCCAACCATGTCGTCTGCACTGAAATGGAGCAAAGGATCATGGTCTATGTAGTTCCCTCTGTTTTTTTTAGCTATTTCTGCATCAGAACTGTTCATTTAAGCAAAGAGACTTGGGATTTGATATATTGTGATGCTCCACGATATTACTGTGAGACCTTTGACGATACGATATCACAATATTTACGTTACTGTTACATCCCGACTGTTTATATGAGACCAGGAGACAGGGAGGCGGAAAACTGCCGAACCCTATGCACAGAAAAGTATCTCCCAGTCTGCTGCTCTCTGTGTTCGTGCCTTTTTTCAGGAGCATCGTGAGCAGGATTTGAACTTCCAACCCTCTGATCAGAGGGCCAACTCTTACCAACTGAGCTTTCGCCGTCCCCAACAGCACGGATCAGGCGGATAGTTATGGCCAAACACTTTAAACAAACATGTACCTATTAGCATAGCATTAGCAATCTGACACCCAGATTATCCAAAATCTGAACTGTTTACCATTATTATTTTTGGATTATCTCGTCTTTCCATCGCGGCGTTTACAGTTATTGTCTATACCGGTTTCCTCACCCTGTAGGTCATGAGCCTATTAGGGCTTCGTATTGTCACAGTTGCACGAGTTTAGCAGCTTTTGTGCCAACGCTAACTGCTAATCGCTCATTTGAGAGTCTTACAGCTCAGAGTTCTCTGTAGCGTGCAATTTTAATTGATGTTTAAATAAAGATTACGTTTTTGAATCTTTGGGAGTGCCGGGGTCAGCTGGAGCTCCTCGGGTGTGCTTTTATAATGACCCTGATTGGATTCATTATTTAAGGGCTCCTCTGAACCCACTTAACCCTGATGCCCTAACGGGAGCGGGAGGGTTTGGGCAGAGGCTCGGGCACCAACCGAGTATCAAGGAGAATTAATTACCAATGATAAGGATTAACTTTAGCTCTTACGCTAACGCCGGCATATTTACGCTAAAGCTGCAACTTTCGGCTGTGGGTCTGTCACCTTCTTGTTTCTATGGATACGTCATTGCTCTGCCTGGAATGTTCCACCATATGACTTTATACATCTTGACTTTACATGTGGGTTTAGAGCTCAGTAATTTGGTCTGGTTTGGTCTCCATGGAGATAGAAAGGTTTAATGCCACACTGTGAAACATTCCAGACAAAGCACGAACAGTGGTTGACGTACCCTCAGCTAGAAACGTCACACAATGTAGCTTTAAAGGTCTTGCTGGGACACTGATTAAAATCCCTCCATGTTCTTCCTCTTATCCGGGGCCGGGTCTAAGCAGGCAGTCCCAGACTTCCCTCACCCCAGACACTTCCTCCAGCTCCTCCTGGACCCCGAGGTGTCGTCCCTCCAGCGGGTCCTGGGTCTCCCAGGGGCCTCCTCCTGGTGGGACATGAACACCTCCTGAGGGAACAGATGCTCCTCCCCTCAGCTGCTCCTCTCCACGTGGAGGAGCAGCAGCTCTACTCCGAGCTCCTCCCCCTCTCTCTAAGGGAGCGCCCGGCCTCTGCGGAGGAAACTCATTTGTGCTGCTTGTATCGGTGATGTCGTCCTTTCGGTCGTTCCCCACGGACTTTTTTTATTCTGTCTTTAAACTGCAAAAACTAAAATCTTGCCAAGATTACTTGAATTAAGAAAGTTTTATCATGATTTCACTAATTTCAATAAACTTTTTGTGTTAAAAATGAAATCTGAACATACCTCTTGCTACACTTAAGAAAACAATAATTCAATTAAAATATGAAACAAAATCTAATGTTGCTTGAATTACAAAAAACTTATTCCATGTTTTAGATACTTAGACTTGTTAAGTTGAATCTACTCAAGGGTAAAATGTTCTTAATTGAAATCATTTAACTCTCTATATATAAGTTTTTACAGTGTATTTGCTTTAGAGTTTGAATACTGACAATCACTAAAACTGGTTAAAAAGGAAAAAAGAAAAAACTACCATCAAATATCGCTTAAGAAAATTGCATAAAAAGAAAAACAATATCCAAATATTCAACCGTTTTAAGACAGATTTTAAAATAAAATTGCGGTATAAAGAGTGCAGTGCTGTGAGCAGTGCAGCAGTGCGGTGTTGGTCTGATCGTGTTTTCCTGCGTCCTTGTGGCTAAATTCACGTCCTCCGTCCCCAAAATGAGTTTCACAAGGACCAGGATATAAACGGTTTGTGCCCAGACAGCAGCTGTTTCTGAAGGAGATGCACTTTTTCACTTGGATCAAAACCATATCTGTTCTTTTCAATCTCAAATATCTGTGAAATGGTTCGTAACACTTTTTCTGTGACTACGACTACTAGAAAACCACAGACGACCACAGAATCCTTATCTGGAGACCGTCAACTCCAGTTAAAAAGTGCTTCTAAAACAGTTCCAAAACCTGATTATAACACGAAGAACTTGACAGTTAACACATATTGTAAAACTATTATGATAAAAAAATGTATCTTTATTAACAGAATGCAGCACAATATGAGGCATTTAATATGACCGTGTGAGTATCTGGTGTCCATATTGGTTTTAGTACAGAATAAAATGCCTTTTTTTATCAATTCATAACTATTATATTCTCTTGTTTTAATATAATGTCTGCCAAAGTCCTTAAGGATTTAAATTTAAGGAAATGGTTTTGTCACGCTGCACATATGAGGAAGGTGATGTTTGACTTATGGGGATTCGCATATGTCATAAAATATAGTGGAACTAGTTATCACTAATTAAATCAATATTATTGGTGTATTATATACAGCTCATGTCTTAAATTTAATAAAGAAGTATCACTGTATGTATGTAGATAGATATAACTATATTATAATACTGGTCCCTGATAATACATTGATTTAGCTGATTGACTGACATTATTATTCTTGGTTATAGTGGTTATTATGCAGTCTGGTTCTTCATAGGATAAAATAGTATCAGTAGAGATCTCGTTATGACCTACAGTGTGAAGAGCATATTGCTAATGACTGGCCTGTTATCTACAACATGTTTCTATGATTGATACTGATGTCACTGTCATGATTACCATCATTATTATTATTATCAAATCAATATACAAGAGATTTGTAACAGTGAAACTGTTAAACACTGAATCGTTTTAAGGCAGTGGTGATAGTGCTGATGGTAAATATGTTCTATACAGTATATGAGAAATCACGGATGTACATCTGAATCTTTTGCACACAACATAATTTTCAGATCAGGGCTGGCAAGTGGTGTTGCCCGGAGAGCGCCCCCTTCTGGTAGTACCAAAATCGTGTGTATTTGAATGCGTAGTATCGACACACAGGCAGAGGGTGGTGCTGTTATTAGGGGCGGCCCCTCTCTAACAGCAGGTCTCTAACCCTGCTCTCTTTTAACGCACAATATACACAAGCTACTATGAGTTAGCAACATGATCACCACTAAGTCAGCACAATGTTTGTACAATCCTCATGTTGAACTCATACATTATAGTATAGGATTATAATTGGATGATAATTGGATTTATTCATAATACTTAAATAACATGTTGATAATAATAAAATAATAATGCATCAGTTTTATACAGCGCTTTTCTGGACACTCAAAGACGCTTTACAGCATTATTCATTCACTCCAGACCCGGTGGTGGTAAACTACTATTGTAGCTACAGCTGCCCTGGGGCAGACTGACGGAAGTGAGGCTCCAATCTGCGCCATCGGCCCCTCCGACCACCACCAACACTCACGCACACACCACTTTCATACTAGGCAATGTGGGTGATGTGTCTTGCCTAAGGACACAACAACAGTTTTTGCAACTGGCCCCACTGTGGCACCTGGAATTCCCCGTGGTTTCCCATCCAAGTACTAACCAGGCCCTGCTGAGCTTCTGAGATCTGACGGGATCAGGCTTTGACGAGCCGGTATGGCCACGATATATGATATATGATGATATGTGATATGTGCACTTAAGTGTTGTGAGCTGTGTTCTTACCATTGTTGGTATTAGTGTCTTTACCATTGTTGGTTTGTGTCCTTGTCGATATCCTGTAAGTCAAGTAAAAATGTTCACTGCACATATGATTGAAAATGCAAATGTATAATAATTGAAATGCAAAATGTTTTTATTTTATTTTTTGTACTAATTGAAAATCAGGCCTAAGGAAGCACTGTTGTGTCAAATGTCCTGTGGGTAAGACCGGGGTGGGATTTCATAAGTTTTCTTCTTCCCACTCGTTTTCGAGCCCATCATGGGAACTTCTTGTTTTGTAATTCATGGTGAAGCCTATTTTTCTTTGTTCTAACTGCTCAAAACAAATAAAAAAATAAAATAAAAAAATAAACTAAGATGTAAAATATGCATCAAAAACTGTTTTATATTCAAATCAGAATCAGGTTTTATGGCCGTATGAGTGAACAGGTTCACAACAATAGGAAATTACTGCAGAATTTGGAGCAAAACGTAGACAAACACAAATAAAATAAAATAGAAAATAAATTCTCTAATGTAATACAAAGAGCACTTACATTAGTTAAATTACTGCACTTCTGTATCATCTGCTCCCTCAGTACCATATTTTCACGATATGCATGTCACGGTGTCATATTTAGATGTTTATTCTGATATTTTGAGTTCTGAATATGCATTTTTTTTTTTTTTTTTTTTTTTTTAAATGCTCAACAGCCTTTTAGTCTGTCTTTCTCTGTCGTCATCCATAGAACTGTGATTTAAAAGTGCTTAAAAACATCATTTCTTCATTTTGTCTGTGCTGGAATGAAGCAAAGGATCATGGTCGATGTAGTTCCCACGACATCACACGGTTTACTTGTACTTGTCTGCTGGACCTGCTAAATGCTCTTGATGTACTTTTAATGCTGCTTATTTATTTGTTTTTATCCCTTTTGGTCACCGGGCCTCGAGGAACACATTTCATTCTGTCATGTGTTTCTTTCGCTTGTTTAAATGACAAATAAAGAACCTTGAACCTTGAAAAGACAAAAGCATTTTTATACCTAAATGTAGAAAAATAAATTCTCATTTTCCTCAGTTCAGCTCATTCGTAAATATTCTCTGTCTGGAGGCCTTCAGTCACCACATTTCAACCTTCCTCGTGTTAAATATAAGTTGGATAATAGAAATAGAATAGAAATGGCTGTTAGAACAGTCGCTCTGTGCCGGTTGGGTCCTCGGGTTTTCCAGGGGCACAGCTGACGGGTGCATTTGGTGCAGTTGCCATGGCGACGCCGGCAGAGCTGGGCACGTCGTAATGATGCTCCGTACACACCTTCAGCGCCGTCCTGGCACCCGCAGCCCACGGGAAGTGCACCGTTTTGGGCGCCCGTCTGTCGCCAGGTGCTGCGAACAGTTCCAGCAGAAATTTAACTCGGAGAAGCTGCAGGGACCGGTGTGGGTGCGTGGGCTGTTTAAGGGCCTGTTTTAGCAGCGGTGAGGTTTTGTTCGGCAAAGATACTCCATCACTTTACCTGACTGCACTACATTAGACTTTATTAATCCACAAGTGAAATGATTTGGACACAGGAGCTCACACATCACAATATAATGGAATAATAAACTGAAAAAATATAAATGGCAATAATAAACTCTATGTACCATATTTTCTGGACTATAAGTTGCTCTGGAGAAGTCGCACCAGCCAAAAAATGCACAATGAAGAAGAAAAAAAACATATATAACTCACATTTTTGGCGGGAAATTTATTTGGCGAGTTACAGTAATAACAGAACAGAAGAACAGGCTGAACATGTGTCTGGTTTGTTCTCGTCACATATGAACAGTTATTCACAAAACTAGAGCAGAAACAACAGAACAAGTTTAACCGAACTCTCCATCTCGCTCCAAATCACTAAATCCACTGAATTCTTCATCCTCGTGTCACTTCTGAGCAACTCCACCAACTCCAGATAAATTCAGCTTTTAACCGCGATGAGCTTTTGTGTTTTCTTCATTTCAGTTCGAGTTTCGTCCACTTTTCTCCATCAAACACAAGTTTCTCTCACTCCAAACTTTCTTTCTGCTGCCCGATTCCCGTTTTCAGCTGCAGATTTCAGGACTTGCAGCAGGACAGAGGCTCTTTCTGCAGGAGACATGTGCAGCAGAGCGAGAAGTGACAGTGGTGCAGGAGGAAGAGCCTGAAGAGCAGATACTGGAACACAAGAGCGCCCCCTGTCAGTGTGAAAATAACCAACATCCAAACCGTGAAAATCTTGTAGTCCGAAAAAAACAGAAGCATTACTGATGTATGGAACTCCTGTTTGAAAGTCCACACATCTTCACCAATCTCGAACTCGTCTGAGCTCAAACTGCCCCCGAGGATCAGCCTGCGGTGCTGAAAGTCGAATCGTGATCTCATTCCTGTGACCTGATGCTATTCTGGTAAAACGGCCACATTGTGATTCACTGCTTTTGTCCTGAATGCAGCTTTGTGCTCACAAACACAGACATGACTGCACTTTACTCTGGGCCCATTCCACAAACATGAGGAGCGCATGAATCACTGTGCAGTCCAAACACAAGGCGACGTGTCCCAGGAGGATTTTCCTTTTAATAAACAAATGTGGAATTCAATATGCACTAAGCTTTCGTTTTAACATAAGATTAAGAGTTTAGTGATCTGGCCTCGCATTAGTCACAGACCCAGGTCACAAAGTGTTTCAGATAAAAGCAGCGTACGGGACATTCACGGTAACATTAGGCATAGCAGACCTAAACCAAAGAGGCCGGGAACGATTCTTCAAAGCTTCTACACTCAGGCTGTGCCAAAAATGGACAGATCAGTGCATTGTGATCTCTATTTTAGTCAATCTTGATGATAAAACCTGTGCATTTTAATCGACAGGTCCCCAGTCGTTTAGCAGTCGGAGCGTGTGGTGCTGACGAGGATTTACACGATTGTTTAGGAAAAAGCCTGAGCCAAAGTGTGTCTCTTTATGTCTCCTCAAGTATTCGCAAGTTTGGACTTAAGAGGCCATTTATACGACAACAGTAACGGGTGGAAAACACAAAACATTTCTCCAGACGTCCAGATCATTTAAATGCAAGATTGTTTTGGGGGGTTGAAAATGCAAAAATGTGGAAATGCCTCCAGAGTGGAAATCTTAAACGTTCCACCCTGTCATTGCCAAACAGAGAGATCACGTCACGAGCACGAGTTCAAGAAAAAACAAACATGGCAGAACTTCAACTACAGCTGCAAATGGCACAGGACTTGAGTCAGAAACTCCACTGATCACAGAGTCACTCAGAGCAGAGAAGATCATTTCAACACATCACAGACATTTTTGGTGCAGTGGAGAAAGAAACTGTGGGCGAGGCCTGGGAGGACTTCCCAGTGTTGGGACAACTTCATTCACGATTTCGTGGACGACCGAGTGTGACAGGAAAACTTCAGCATGTCAAAAGAGACTCTTTCCCGACTGAAATACTCCAGCCTCACATCGATCACATCACAGAATTTAACCTCGTCCGTCCACATGAAGTTGGTGGAGTTATTACTCTTCTCCATGTTGTTTTGAGTTGAGGCGCTGCAGAAGAGGACGTAGAAGCAGAAGGGTCATACTCAGCATCTGGTTTTGTTGGTGCTGCCCCCTATGCTCTGGGTGTGCAAACTACATCAGCAAACTGCAGGTTTTGTGTCTCGTGAGCAGCAGAATTCCCCAAAACTGTTGCGTAAACGCAGAATAAGAGTGAGAACGAAAACGCACTTTTGCATTTTTGCTTCAGACCGTTTCTGTATAAACGTCGCCTAAATCTGCACTATTTGATGAAAAGTCTAGTGTCTCTCTCCCTCTTCCTCTGTCCCAGTCGACCTCCTCCTCCTCTCACTGACCCAGACTCTGCTCCTCACCTTTTCTCCTCTGTCTCTCCTCTGGTACTTTTCACCTTTATAATCCAAGTTACAAAAAAAGTTTGAGAGTGAAACTTTAGACCTTTTTTAGTGCACGGACATCGCACGTATTTCTTGATTGCAGAATCGCTCGCGTGTTACTTTGGTAAGTAACACATTTCAAATTTTAAATATGAATTTCTCAACCTAACCAGAATTATTGACCCTGTCAAAACAAAATCAAAACTGAAGTGTCCCTGACTCCTGCCAGTCTGTGTTTTCAATAAGATGGAAAAGATTGAATCAAAAATCGATATTGATCACTGTGGCAAAAATAAATGTGATTCTTTTTTTCCCGTCTCGCTCAGCCCTGCTGTAGAGTGTGAAGAGGCCGTTTGTCCCAGAGTTTAGGCGAAAGACGCCTGAAAGGATCTGTCTCCTCGTGTTTTGAAGGTTGTGCTGAAAAATATTCTAAATAAACTAAATCACAGCATAATTTCCAGTAATATATTGTGGTGCAGTGGGTTAAGCGGTCCGTTTGTGGTTCAAATCCCTGCTGAACCGGGTTAGGCCTGGGTAACACTTGGATGGGAGCTCGCTGGCCACAGTCGGGCAGGCGTGGTTGTGTCCTTAGGCACGACACTTCGCCCACATTACCAAGTGTGAATCTGACATGTGTGAGTGATCGATGGTGACAGGATTAACGATTAAAGAACCCAAATACTGACACTGACACCCAGTATTCACCCTTGAAATTATGAAAAACTTGCACAGTAAAAGATCATTCTTGTCTATTTTTCTTCTTTTTGTAGAGCTAAATATGTTATTCTCATAAAGCCGAGCGCAATATAGTCGGCATATACTTATACACAACTCATTATTTTTCATGTTTATTCATAATTTGCCATAAGAGCGAATCCGGCTTTAGATGTGCACAGTGTGACGCTGCCTGAGACCAGGGGCCGTGCAGACCCCATCACTTATTTATCCTTCACACTGGGCTCGTCCTGAATCATTTATGACTTCATTCATACAGTAAATAACAAAAGGTGAAAACGGAGGGTCCAATATCCCCGCACCCCCACTGCAACGCCCACCTGTTAAAAATTCATGCCTTTTTACAACTTTTCTTGGAGCTAAATTGGAAATAAAAATCTTTCCTTCTTCCCTTCCAGACAAATGACTCGGTTTGGGGAGAATATTGGCTAAAATGGTGAAAAAAAGTGGCTAGAGTGTCCCACTTCTCATTAGCGAAGATTGTCATTCCGCTGCAAATCAGGAGGGTCCAGAGCAGAAACATATTCAGATCAAACTGAATTATGAAGGAGCCCTGCAAAATAGGGGTCACTGATGGAGCTCTTTGATTTCTCTGCCTCAGCTGTGTGTCCGAGGGCTGATCTGAAGGCAAATGTGAGGAGCACAAAGATAAAAACAAAAATGCTGAGATATATATATATATATATATATATATATATATATATATGTATATGTATATATATGTATATATATATATGTATATGTATATATGTATGTATGTATGTATATATGTGTGTGTGTATATATATATATATACATATACATATATATATATACACACATATATATATACATATATATACATATATATATATATATAAAGTGACTTGTGAGTTTTAAGCCACGTCAGAATGTTGATCCCTCCTCAAAAACAGACCTGGACTTTTGGAGAGTTTTGTTTCATTCACACATGTTCGACTGACCTTTTATTATCAGTCTGTCCACACCTCCAAGCTCCAAACGCTCTGTTCCACCTCGTGATGTCATGTAGTGGTAGTTTTTAAGCTCCTTTTTACCTTTAGTTCAGTAGAGATGGGCATTTCTCAGGTCGAACAGGGTGTTTTGTATTTGAGAGAAGAACTCCTGCGCCTAAACGTGCAGAGTTTTTGTGTTCAAATGAAACGAAACACGACTCCAGACATGTTTGTGATGAGGAAATAACAGAATATAAAGTAATGTCACATGGAGCCTTTAATGTGAGTGGAAAAACTCCTCTAGAAGAGTTGCGTAACGTGTCTTTAGCAGTGCCGTCGTCACAGGATGGTGCTTTGCCTGTTATTGGTGCGAGTACATCTCGGTGCTGAAGGCTCCGAGGTGCCAGTCGGGGCCAAAACAGTGAAAACTGGATGTATTTTTGAACTCGGGCGTGAGGGGGAAATGCTCACCGCTCACATGGCTTTAGCAGCTTGAGTCATTTACATGTAACATCAGTGAGGTGACATTTGAGGGGGAGGAAGGGAATGGTTCACTGTGTTCCAACCGTCTACTAGTAATAGTGCTGCCACGATACTGAAATCTCGATACTAACGAGACAGTAGATGTGATTTTCAACATTAACACTTCCAGATCTAAGAGCATTTTCAGTACATTTGTCCTCGTCTGGATTTTTTCTTAATTTTGCCCCTTTTGCCCCCTAATGAAGTGTTACTTGCTCAAAATGTAGTTTCAATACTAGTTTTAACACCGATTTAGTGTAAGATTTTTGATACTATCCGACTGTCTATCGCTAAAACGGTTTTGTCAAGTATTGTGATTTCAATATAATCAATTCTGTCCTACAAAGACAAAATACTTGAGACAGAAGAAGAACTGTTACGCCGTGGTTTCTCCTGTGATTTTTGGATGTTACAGGTGTCATCAGCCTTTATTTTCTCGTTAAAACAGTCACATTTCCTCACTATATTTATGCACACGATAAAGGACATTTCAAATACCCAAAAATGACATTAACTCATTTTTGACCAAACATGATGTTCTGCCTTTTGTAGGGCAGAATTTTAGAATCAGTCAGTATCTACATATAGATTTGTATTTTTGACAAACAGCCGTACAAGATGATAACCCAAAATATATAAATAAAGAAATACAGTAAACAAATGATGAGCTCTGGGGAATGACCAAAAAGACCAGATCACAAATGAGTTTCCTCTGCAGAGTGGCCGGGCCTCCCTTAGAGAGAGGGGGAGGAGCTCAGTCACACGGGAGGAGCTCGGAGTAGAGCCGCTGCTCTGCCCGGGGTCCCCCTGGAGGAGCTGGAGGAAGTGTCTGGGGTGAGGGAAGTCTGGGAGTCCCTGCTTAGACTGAGGCCCCGGATAAGAGGAAGAACATGGAGGGATGGACAGTAAACAAATTATATAAGGATATTATGAAACCTTATTGAATTCCACAGCACATCTGCAGATCTGTCACTTTCCTCCTCTTCTTCCTCCTCCTCTTCCTCCTCCTCCTCTTCCTCCTCTTCTTCCTCCTCTTCCTCCTCCTCTTCTTCTTCCTCCTCTTCCTTCTCCTCTTCCTCCTCCTCTTCCTCCTCCTCCTCCTCTTCCTCCTCCTCCTCTTCCTCCTCCTCTTCCTCCTCCTCCTCTTCCTCCTCCTCTTCCTCCTCCTCTTCCTCCTCCTCCTCTTCCTCCTCCTCTTCCTCCTCCTCTTCCTCCTCCTCCTCTTTCTCCTCCTCTTCCTCCTCCTCCTCTTCCTCCTCTTCCTCCTCCGCCTCCTCCTCTTCCTCCGCCTCCTCCTCTTCCTCCTCCTCCTCCTCTTCCTCCTCTTCTTCCTCCTCTTCCTCCTCCTCTTCTTCTTCCTCCTCCTCTTCGTCTCGTCTTCCTTGTTTTAGTGGTGTTTTCTGGTGTTTCTCAGGTTGGCGTTCGCTCGGTGATCCCCGCGGTCTCCTGCAGGAGGCACCGTGACCCCAAACACAGCAGAACACGTCCCCTTCACCCCCCACAGTCCTGCACTTACACTGATACTCTCCATGTCACCAGTTTTACCTGGTGGTGTGATGCTAACTGAGGGCACTGCTCTGTCTGAAGCTCTGTTCAACTTCAACTGAGCTTTTTTTAAACACATTCTGACACTAAAGACCTGATTTAGCTGCGACGGGTGAGTTTATCTGTACTGCTAAAAAAGTCTTAGTCACGAGCTTCACCTTTTTTGTTGAAAAGAGAGAGGCGCAAGAATCGTTTAATTAATCTTTGGATTTATTTTGCGCTTTGCAGGATGCCAAAAGTGCTTTCCAGAGCATTATTCAGTCTCTTGGTGGTGTTGAGCTATTTCTGTAGTCACAGCTGCCCTGGGACAGACTGACTCCACCATCAGCACTCACAAACAACACTGTGCTCTTTAATTCTGCAGAAATCCGCATTCTCTTTCAGTCCCCTGTGATTTTTAATTTTCTTTTTTGCTCATGAGCAGCTATTTACTTTTCTTTTTAATAAGGATGGACCATAGAAGTATATTAAATTCTTTGGTGAACCCAAGATGGAGTCGCATTGTTTTCAGAGGCCTTTGCTCATTGGCGAATGGGCCCAAAAATGATTTTCTATTCCACATTTCCTTTGTCGGTACAATGAACATTAATGAACGTTACAAATCTCACTGGTTTTCTTACGTTGTACTTGTAGTGACATTTTTAAAGCCGAACCAGGGACGGGAGCTGCAAATTAACCTGTGGCAGAAGCCTTACGTGCACTACATCAGTCACCTATTTGGTGGCAATGTTTTTTGTACAGTCCCTGACAAATAAACAAATAGAAAAAAAAAACGTGCAGGGCTTGGAGCGTTTGGACCAATCAGAGCGAGAGCTGATAGTGCGGGGCGAGGGTAAGTCTTACAAAGCGAACTTTTAAGACAGGGATCTCCAAACTTTTGTATCCGGTGAACTCCTTTACAAAATGAAAATGTCGGAGAGCCGCTCATTTCAGCGAGTGGATATAAGAGGGAAATTATTTAGATGTTGTACAGAGAGATGCCTGTAAATCCTAAAAACATTATTCATTTATTAGAGCACAGTCTTCAAAATAACACATTCACAATGCAAATCAAGTTTGAGTTATTCAGAAACCCCTTGGCGAACGACTTGTGATTTAGGCGCTTTGAGGATCGAAAAAATGTTAAAGGTTTATGTTGAGAAAATAGAAAAGAATCACTACCAAATCCGACCTTCGGGAAAGTTGGCGATGCCCTGTCGGCCGAACACGGGCAGTTCAAATTCCCCCCAAAAATGCATTACGCTCTATGGGAGAATTTCTGGGCGGGTCTAACCTGCGCTTTACAAAACATCATGTGCGAACAAAAATCAGGGCTGTGTTTTAGTGAAATGCAAAAATGCTGTTGTTTTTACAAGATGATTAAATGTAAAGTCCATGTTTTTGCTGCGTTCCCACAAATCTCTGCCACTTTCATTTTCAAACCTCACCTAAGACGTCCTGTAGTTCAAAATGACCCAGAGGAGCTGAAAAGAAAATGAGCGAGTGGAGAGTACAAAGTTGTGGCTCTGTTTTTGGCTCTGATTTTCATTTGGGTGCTGTTCGGGTGTCGGTTTGTATTTACAGCGGGTCGGATCAGGTGTGGAATTTAATTTCATTTCTGTCGGAAAATGGATCGGGTGCGGTTTGTCAAAATCAGACCCGTGCAGGACTCTGGCCCAAGCTTCCGGAAGCTGCAGTACCTGGAGCGGCCACTAGTCAGGCTCGGACAGAGGGGTAATACCTTTATCCCGTTTTTATTATAGATCCATGGGAACTTTGCGATGCTGCCGAATCTTACATGTATCATCGATTAAGGAAATGAAATCGCAAAAGAAAGAAGCACAGAGAAAGGTACCGGAGTTTGATGCGGGAGAATAAAGATGACTTAGAAACACTCTGCATTCTGCACAGTAACGCCTTCTTAAACTGAACTACTCGCAGTAAAATGTGCCCAGTTCTAATTAGTTTCCATTAAAACCCAAATGCAGTTTCCCCATAACCCCGTGTCCTCCGCCCTCACGCTGCTCTGAAACCGCCCCGAGCCCTCACACAGACAGAGGAAAGTTCTTCCGTTGCTGTTTAATGTTTGATGGTGCTGATCAGACGGCCTTTATCATCACCTGTTGGGCTCATTCCTCTGAATATTCATCAGCGTTACTAATGCGCACAGACCCAGCGCCGCCCTGATCATCCATTGTCCAAATGGAAAACGTCCACGGCTCCTTTTATTTCCGCTAACCCAGAGCCGGGCGTTTTAGGGCCTCCAATTAATCATGCAATATTTATTTTTATGTTATTGCTGCCAAATAAAAGAATAGGCCTAAATTGTTCTGAAATTTGTCAGCGTTGCCGCCGTGTGTTCGCTCCGTTCACATTAGCATATTTGAAATGAGTAACAATTCTATTTTTGCATAAAAGGGGGGAATAAATGAATACAGGACATGGTGCAAATTTAAAACATCAAGTCCTCAACATTGCCTAGGGAAGGTGAAGCTAATTGGAAGCACTGCTCTGTCTGAAGCTAGTCTGAGACCCCCTTCGCCCTCACATGAACGCATAAAACCAAGAGGTAAAGGTAAGACGAAGGGGTAAGACAGAGTAATGGGATGCAGCCTTAATCTGAGCTTTGTTTTAATGCAATTTGATAAGAAAGAACTGACTTATTTAGAAGAACTCACATAACATTAGTCATGAGTGAGCATCAGCCAGCACCTAAATACAAATACAAGGACTGGAGGAAGATTTAAACAAGTGTCTCCACACGTCTCCAACACTCTGGATCACCAGGAAACGAGGAACTATGAACAAAACTCAGAACGGTCCCTTTAATTTGGGTGGAGCCGAACCATGAATCTATAATTAGAGCTGGATAAGACACGCCCCCTCTATCTGTGATTGCAGATTGTCTAGTGGCCGAGCGACGTACTGCAGCTGCAGCCCAGAAACAATTCTTCCACAGAAGCACAGAGCATTTCATGAGAGCTTTCATAAAGGTCGGATTTTGTAGGATTCTTCTATTTTAACAATATGAACTTTAAAAAAATGTTTAAAGTGCCTAAAAGTCAGCTTTGTAAGAGTTAGTGGAAGTAAAAATCTTTTTGGAGTCATGCGCCAATGAGCACAGACCACTGAAAACAATACGCCACATCTTCAATTCATCTTCCAGATTTTATTTTCGTTCTGTGAGCCGAACGCTGTGGGTGAGGTCACATTCAGTCCACTTCTTTATACAGTCTGTGGTTCAAACACAAAGGATTAAAAAAATGAAAATGTTGGGGAGCCATTTTCCAAAAGTTGGCATATATATAGCCCTGGAAAAAATAACTGCAAAATGATCAGTTTCTCTGATTTTCCTACTTATAGTTTTGTGTTTGAGTAAAATCAACATTTTTGTCTCATTGACAACATTTCTCCCAAATTCCAAATAAAATATTGTCATTTAAAGCATTTATTTGCAGAAAATGACAAATGGTCAAAATAACAACAAAGAAAAATAATGTGAAGAAAACAAGATCATCTTCATTTAAAACAATACTAATGTTTGAACTGAGGAAGAGTTCAGGAATCAATATTTGGTGGAATAATATATTTTTTCCTCCTTAAATCAGGTTTGGTTCAGGTGATCTCCTCATCAGAGCCTCATGAAGCAGAATGAGGTGTGTTTGTGTTGGATTCAACAGAAGCTGGAATGAAACATCACAGATGTAGAGATGCTGATGTCAGGAAAAAATGCAGTGGGCTCTTATTTTTTTCCAGGCAGCTTATTATTGTGACGCTTGTAGCTACAATTTACGCACGTCAGTTCACTTTTCCACATGACATTTCGTAAACTGCTCCCCATTATTCACCTTTCAACACAACACCTATAACAGAAACACTGACAATCAACCTGAAACATCGCCGTACTCCTGCGCTACAGTACACCTCAGCAACGCGCCGTCATTCATACGTTTGCCATAATTAATGAAAACCAAGCGGCGAAATATTACTGATGCAGCTATAGAAGCTTCCCCATTCATCTGAGCCACAGTCCCGCACAAAGGCGAGCAAGCTCTCTACAATACGGCACCCAACATCCGATAAGACCTGTCTCAGCACCCCATCCATCTGCCCCACAAAAGACCCGGCACCCACTGTAAATCACCCCGGCTAACGGCGATGCTAGCTCTACCCCCCGCACACACACACACACACACACACACACACACGCACGCACACCAAACGGCCATATTCCTAAAGAAAAGTGAAATATCTGCGCTCCGGTTAAGCTTTACGGTTTTCTAAATGGAAGCATCCATCAAAGGCGTTCTATTGTTACGGCCTAATCTCCCAGCGCTAAAGCAGTTTTCCAGTTAACCTGCGCACCGCTGCTGGCGCCTTCTGGCTAAACGCAGCGATTTAAGGCAATTCAGGTGAAAAAAGCAAACGCGAGCGGCACTTTCAGATGGAAATAGGTCCAGATGTTGATGTGCAGGTGTGGGAATGTGTGAGGTCTGCATTAAATTAGACAAATGATATCGTGTTGTGGTTGTTGGTGAAGTGGAGGAGAAGGAGAGGCTGAGGAGGCTCATGTTTTTGCTCCAGCGTCAAAGGTTGGAAAGAAGTGAACTGGAGCCTGTTGCTCAAATCTTAAGAAGTGAACAGAAAAAAACACGTTTGGACACATCCTCTCATTCAATTTATTAATGATTTAATGACTTTGCTTTGGTGACAGTGCTGCAAACTCTTGGCCTATATATATATATATATATATATATATATATATATATATATATATATATATATATATACATATATATATATATATATATATATATTTGTTATCATAATGTGATGTGTGAGCTCCTGTGTCCAAATAATTTCCCTTTTGAATCAATAAAGTTTGTCAAAGTCTAAGATGGTGAAGTCTCCTGAAGCATCCGCCGTTCCGCACATTTCATTAACAGTTTCCAAAGTGCTGCACAAATACAAAGCAAGAACAACAATAATAAAATAAAAATTTGATGATGACGGAACACAGAAGCAGATGTACTTTTGGTTTGCAGCAGTTTCCTTTATTTCCTACGAGCAGGACTCAAACAGATATTGAGTAATAATGAGTTTAATGCAGCTTTGGCACATTTGTTTTTGTTTTAGACAAATGAAACTTAAAACCACATGGCTCATTTTCATAAGCGGTGAAAACACAGCTCGGTGTTGATGCGGTCAGCTTCTGTCAGGTCTTTTCCACCGGTGCTGTTCAGCACGGCACGACACGCTTTGTTTGCTTTTGGACTGGGGTTTGGACCTGGAGCCGTTCTGATTTTCCGTGCCTGTTTCGATTCTAACCGTGCTGAGCTGATCCGACGTGACGTGGACAGACTCTGTCCACTGATTGGTCAGAGGAAATGTCGTCATACGCGCGACAAAGCTCCAGGGTCTTTAAATAATCAACCGCTGTGTGTAAAAACCACACCGACAACAGGGAACCCAACAACAGAGGAGAAACAACGGAGCAGATTGGGAAGACCACAGTGAGACACGAATAATGTCGCCTAAAAATGACCCAGTGTCGACTCCGCGACTCCACCCACTTCCAGGTGCTAACCACTGCAGGGAAAAGCCTCACTGTGCTGTGCCGTGCCGGTAGTGTAGTCGAAAAGCCCTACCTGACCTGACTCAGTGCAATATGAGTGTTCTCTCTGTGACAGAGGATGTGCTGCTGATGGTGAGTCTGTTCTGAGCTTCAGTTGTGTTGTGTTGGAGATGGTTCAAGTTAAACTTTTCAGAGATTATGTGTCTGCAGTAGCACAGACCGTATATATGAATTGACATATTCTCTGAAAAATTTCATTAATGTCATAAATACAACACACTATAGTCGTTTATACAGAGTAGACAGGTAAAAAAAAAGATCTGCAGAGTTCTCATTTTAGGGTCTGGGTGTTTTCTTTTCCGTGTGCGTCCAAACGGCTCTATGACTCCATTATGACTCCATTTCAGCAAGAGGAGCAGAGGAACATACTTGGCAAGTCCTCCCAAAGTCACCTCTCTGGCCTACTCTCGTCAAAGCACAACTGATAGCGGCAGCAAAGTAGCACAAATTCCACCAGCCGACCGATCCCAGAGGCCGGCCCTATTTGGAACAATCGCACGGCGCATTATCAAGGGCCAACTGCTCCCGTCTCCCTGACATCCTTGATCATGGCGGCGTACCCATGTGCGAGCGCAGACGAGCCCCAAAGTCTGATTCAGTTACTATACATCATGAAATATTCACGTCTTGGCGGAGAGAAGCCAGCTGTTGTGCCGTCCTATTTCTCACCACGTTTGAAATCTTGGAAGCCAGAAGAAGAAGTCCCCCTCCTCCCGAATCCCCCCGAACTTTCCGAGCGCGCTGGCATGACTGATCGCTGAATAACTTGCGCACGTTGGATAATTTTGACGAATGGGATGGGGGCCGCGGGGAGGCGAGGGCGGGCACTTAGCAGAACCAGGTTTTGATTGAAACGTCATGATCCGAGATATAGCCCTCTTCACGGCACGTCCTTGGGCGACGCAGTAAATCAGAGGAAGCAAAAGAGATAGAGCGCGTTCATCGGGGTCTCGTGACAAATTGCCGGGTGAGCGCAGAGCAGAAGCGACGTGAAATATGGAGCTTTGTGCACGGGTTCGATATCCACAAGTTTGATGGAGTTTTGATTGAGCTTGTTGTTGGCGATGCACAAATAACGGAATGTTGTTTTGACATCTGCGCTCAAATGCAAACTATGAAATAATGTTGTTTTCTTTTATTAATCACCACCTACGTGAGCAGGAAAACGTTTGGAGACACTTTTTCATTTGGTTTTCTTTGTTTACACTGCAGATCCTCACTGAACGCATCAAAACTATGAACGACATGTGGAATTTAGCAACGAAGCCAAAAAATACCCGAAGACAACTCATAAAGTAATAAAAAAGAGCCACCGTTTGTTTTTTTGAACCCTGGTTTTCACTTTTATCAATAAACTCATGAAGAAAAGGTCAAGAGTTTGCAGCGCTGTTTCAACAAAGTGAAGTGAGGCTAGTTTGAGGATTTGCATATAAAATATTTAATAGCTTTTACTTTACTTTCTTTTTTCCCCACATACAGCAATTTCTTATTTCTTGCATCATATATTTGCTGTTTTGCATACATATAAACATGTGGTGAAACACAAGTTTTGACAGTAGGATTTACAAAAGGCTGCAAAACAGGACATGTGACTGTGACAAAATAATTTTCATTTAATCATAAGTAATGATTTTCCTCTCCATAGTTTGGTTTTATTTGACTGAAACAGGGACAATCGGACTATTGTGATGCTTTTGGCAGCACCGTACAAAGCAGAGAATGGCTGTTTTTCGAGGACTTTTTGAATCAGGGACAAATTCTGAAAAGTTTTGGCCTTTTGAAATAATTTTTTTCATTGTTCATTGTGTATATTTTTCTACTGTGTGGATCTTCCCTGTTAAACAGACTTATCCAGGGTCATTCAGAAAATAAGTGATGCAATATTCAAGGATTTATTGTCACAATGAAATTATATACACGACTGAAACAGAACACGACAAAGCAGAGGTGGATACTTTGCAAGTGCAAGATGCAAATGAGTTTGTTTGTGACGAAGGAATTATACCTTGTTTACAAACTGACACGGCTTCATATAGTTTAAGTACGAGTATTCTGCCCAACAAAGGCAACAGACTCGCCAGAGGGTCATTCCACGACAAATCTCCGAATGCCCCGGCTCGACCAGCTCAGATTTGACTGGAAAAATTCGAGGAGGTTCACACACTTTCCAATAGGAAAAGTCTCACATTTTAGCTCCAACTCCTTATAGTTTTGTCATTAAAAATATCTCATCAACTCCCCCCCGACTCTGTTTGAGCAGAGTTTTCAGAGGAGCCACTTTTTCACATTTTCAAGGGTTAAAATTTGGCAAATGTACTTGCAAAATCTGGACTTTTACACATGTGCTTTTGGTTTATCACAGATTTCTCGGGGCTTGAATTTGCTTGAAAATTTAACTCTTCAAATATGATTGGTTATTTGAAGGGCTGTGGAACGTGCACAGAGTTTGATATTGAACATTCACCTTCCCACACACACTGTGGACTTTGGGTTTTAAAACTGACTTTCTATGATGAACGCTCAAGAAAATATTAAGGTTTAAAAATGCTGATAACCCATGTGATTGTTGAAGGGGCGTCCCAGTTTGTAGGGTTTGACGTTCAGCCCCTGCTCCTGGTTGCTCAGTTTCAAGGGGCAAAGGGTCAAAATTAGAAATGGGATTGGCCCTGAATGAACGAAACACAACATGTTTGGCAAGGACAATATTATTTGCAAGATTGTACTTTAAATTCCTCCATTAAATTCACTAAATCAACCAGCATTTGCTCAAATTAATAGCTTTTTGGCTCAGCACAGACCGACATTAGCCAAATTTGATTCATTTACATTTTGCATTTACTGCTGTATCAAATATATTTAAGATATCAGGCATATTGTTCCAGATATTCTAAAGTATGACTCAATTACACAGGCAGAGTATCCTGAGGGACCACAGACAAACATCTACTGTGTCAAACATATGGGGAACCTGCTGCCCTTGGGAAAAAGCAGACGCTACAAAAATGTGTTCAGCCTGGAATATATTGCAGATAATAAATACAGTTTTCAACGTGCAGCCTTCCCTGTAGAATCTCTCAAATAAAGAGATGAAAACATGTATCACAAGTTTTCCATTATGAGTTTTCTATGAAAATAAAGCGCCTGAATAGACCATAGAGCAAAGGGCTTGGATTGCATTTTCCAAGAGGCCAGATTTTTTGAAGGCTTCGGTTCAGGGGCTCGACGACTAAACCGCACCGAACTGTTGGGTTTTAGAAGATCCATAAACTAATCTACTGTTAGGCCTCCTGTCGGTGAAATACAAACAAAAGAATACTAAAAATACTGTTATATTATCACAGAAAGGCTAAAACAGGACTAAACCGAGACAAATCTGCAGTGACAACCAAAATCTTGATAATAATATAATGCAAAAGTATTGATTAGGATGTAACAGTAACGTAAATATGGTGATATCGTATCGTCAAAGGTCTCACAATAATATCGTGGAGCATCACAATATATCGAATCCCAAGTCTCTTTGCTTTAAATCATTGCCTCTCAATTATTTTGTGCCATGCCCCCCCTAGGAAGAAGAAGACATTTCGCACCCCCGAGGACTAAACCAGGACTGAACCAGGACAAAACCAGGACTAAACTCTGGACTAAACCGGGACTAAACCAGGGTAGAATGCTGCACTCCTACAGGACCCGACGCAAAACAGGACACATTTTGAAGTCTCATCCCAGGTGCGGAAACAGAACCAGAAGAACAGAACAGAAACCAGGGACTCTCTAAACCAAGGACTAACTAAGGAAGCGAGTCAACAAGTCGCACCTTCCTCTTCAGTCGCCGACATACGAGAGAAAACGGTTTAGTCGTGTCTCCAAAGCGACTCCCGGGTCACCCCACTATTTGAATGACTGTCTTAAATGAACAGTTCTGATGCAGAAATAGCTAAAAACAGAGGGAACTACATAGACCATGATCCTTTGCTCCGTTTCAGTGCAGACGACATGAAGAAATAACTGTTCTAAGCACTTTTACATCTTCATTCTTTGGATTAAGTCTGTGAAGCATTTTTAGAGGAAAAAGTCACAGATTCACAGTTTTATATTGTAATAAATCTGGTACAGTGAGATGTTTATGGTGTAAATCTGGTCCAGAGAGATTTGGATTTCGTTCCGTCCCTAATGACAATAAATGTTGCACCAAATGACTGAAGCATTTTAGAGTCAGTCTTGTTATTCTGTAGAATATCGTAATATCGCAATAAATATCGTACTGGAGGCTCAAACCGTGACCATATCGTATCGTGAGACACCCCCAGTACTGATAAAAAAGCTTTAAAAAAAACAAACCAGGGTTCAAAACAGTGGCTTTTTAAAAATTATTTAATGAATCATCTTGAGGTATTTTTTTGGTTTTGTTTGCTAAATTCCATGTGTGTCATTCATAGTTTCGATGCCTTCAGTGAGAATCTACAGTGAAAACAATCTGGGAAATAAAGAAGACTGAATATTGATGCTTATAATATAATATATCATGATTCAATAACCGAGCTATAGAAATAAACACCAAGCTGCCACCCCTCACGTCCATCACTGAGTCCATTCTTACCTCGTCTGTTCTGTTCTGCTGTGGTTACGCCGAGGCCAGACTCAGACCCTCAGACTTTCCAGCAGCTGCTCGTCTGCAGGACTCGGGGTGAACAGGTCGGACCGGAGCTCTGACCCTTCTATATATGAGCCCCCCCCCTCGGGCAGGAGGCTGCAGAACCTCTCACAGCCCTCTGTACGCTCCAGGACACCTGTCACTTTATCACACCAGTTACTGTCACTCTGTACTGTGCAAAATCTACCCTGTTATAACGTGTCCTCATCAGAAACCTGCCTGAGGAGGATTCGGTGTCATCCATGCATGTTTGAGTATTTTAATGAGCTCTCCTGTGCCCCGCCTGAAACCTCCTTATGGTTCAGAATCAAATCAAATGTATTTGTACAGCACATTTAAAACAGCCAAAGCATCAGCAAAGTGCTGAACAACATTTATAGTGAAATAAAAGTTACAATAAGCAAATCAGCAGAAATTATAATGATAAAAATAATAAGAACAGCAGCAGCAGCAGGGGCCAGGGTGTCTCTCCTCAACTCTGGACAAATGCTGAGGGGAAAAGGAGCGTTTTGAACGAAGATTTAAAGTGACTCCAGTGACTGTGCAGGACTAATGTGCAAAGGGAAAGAGTTCCACAGTCATGGACCGAGACAGAGAAGGTCCCCTCTCCTCTGGTCCTCGGCCTGGTCCTCGGCCTGGTCCTCGGCCTGGAGGAGTTCAAATAAAGAGGAAGGTGCTGTTAAGACTTAAAACAATCAGTACAATTTTCAGGGTTTCCCCAGGTTTGACTCCCCCAAATGGAAGACTTTTTAAGTGGTTTTAAAAAGCTCTTTAAATGAAAATTAAGGCCAACATTGCACCCAAACCCCAGATCCAACTCTAATAATGACCATTACTCACTGCTTTAAAGAACAAAAAATACTTTTATTCTAAAATCTCATTCAAAAATGGCCAAAAATCATTTATAAAATTCTAACAAGACAAACTAAACTTTCAAAGTGTCTTGTCTCATTTTGCTTTGCAGCCCGGTGAGTTTACAAAAAACAGGCTCATGAAATTTAAGACCTTTATGAGAAAAATAGGACAACATAATTTAAGACTTTTAAAGGCCTTAATTTAGGAACGTGAAATTTAAGACCTTTTTAAGACCTCGCCGTTACCCTGTTTTAAAATGGATTCTAAAATGTAGAGGGAGTCAGTGCAGAGATTTCAGCACAGGAGTGATGTAGTTCCTCTGCTTTTTTCTACTTAAAAAGTCGATCTACTACATTCTGGACCCTGCAGGCTGAGCTGGGCCTGGTCAGTGCAACGTGCACAGAGCCACAATAATCAAGTCATGAGGTCACAAATGCACGAATGGCCTTTTCAACGTGCAGATGTGGAATATACGATTCGAGTCCCCCACGCTCCGGCATGAAAATACTCCATAAATACACTAAAACATGAGACGAAACTGGACAAACCTGATGTACAGGAGTTTCATTAGACTGTGATTGTGGACTGACATTTTTTGTGAAAGGGGGAAGGTTTCTATAAGCTGCTTTTTTCTGCCTGCTCCTTTTTTAATTTGCTCTTTATTTTCTGTGGACACCTCTTGTTGTTTTTGATATTGTTCTTTGTTCTCTGCTGTGATACTGAGATGCTCAAATAAAAAGAGAGAATGAAAATGAATGACTTCAGATGGTGCATCCCCTCTTTAAACAGCTGTAATTAACCTACTGTTTTGTCCTATTGTATATTTAGTTTACTGTATCAAACCGTATTTACCGTATTTTAATGACAAATTGTTTTTAACTATACAATTTCACCCTATTTCGACCAAAGAAACCGCTACACTCACCGCACATTCATACCTTCCCCCTTTTAATATGAACGCAGAGACTTTCTAATGGTAAAAGTCATCGCCCTGGGTTACAATGCAATATAGATTTCACATGAGCGGCCCGCAGCCTCGCATGTCCACGGTCGCGCCGCTCGCATGAATACCAAATGTTCAATTCCTCCCTGTACGTATGTGTGTCACTAACGTACAAAACCATTATGCAACAAGTTTCCCCGGTGCGCCGCTGCTCGTACAGAGGTTACGGGTTCAAATGGCTCTTTTTTGACAAATGCCTTACTCGCCCCACACTGTAATAAGAGATCTGACACGGCGGTGGCCCCGTTGATGTATTCTTGGATTACTTTAGCGCCGAGCTTGTCGCGCACGGCTGGCTAAGCAAAAAGACGTAGTGAGATTGGCAAGGAAAATTTTTCTTCAAATAAATCGAGAAAGAAATACAAGAAATTATTATAAGGAATTGAGCCGATGCGTTGGGTCTAGTTTGAATCTGTTCAGCCAGAACGTCGGTGAGTGAGTTGTAATACAGTGATTAGACACACTGTGGGAGTTTGGACAGGAAAATCTGCTTTTGCCTCGTAAACACTGGTGGTGGTGGAGTAGAGGAAGAAAATGAGGGGTTTATGGCTGGTGGCAAGAACATTGGAAAAAGAGGTCAGCCCTATGGTCCCACAGCCCTGTGTTCTCTCATTTCAAAGATCTTTCTCAAAATTAAACTCTAAGTCAAGTCATTTTTATGTTTATACTAAATTTAAAGAGAAGATTCAGTCATTTCAACCGTTGGTCCTTTGCACCATGACCTCGAGCTGGACTGTGGGAACACAGAGCTGAGGAAACATCATTACGCTCCCGGAAAAACACTTTCATTTAGAGCGGTTCCAGATTGAAATTGTGTAGAATTGAATTCAGAGTGCTGCAGATATCGATCTTTGCATCAGTATAACAGGATCTGAAGCTTTTGGATCCGTTCACTTCAAAGAACCATTCAGAACATCTTTTTACTATTTATTTATATGACAGAAGAAATTGAGAACTCATTTTCTCTGCAAACTAACAGATATATGACCAATGCTCAGGGTTGTTTAAGATGGTTCAAACTGAGAGTCGGGAGTATTTATACACAAGCCGAGGGGCTCACAACAAATACAAACGCCACAACACAACAAAAAGCCACAACAGAAGTGAGAAGGATTCAGGGGGAAATTATTTACGATGGTTAGACAAACTTTACTTATGTTTCTGACTTTGTTCGCTTCTCTGTTCCTTTACTTTTCACATTCTTCTTCTTCAACTTTTCCCATTCACTTCCCACTTGGTCCTCCTCATTTGGTCTGTCAGAAACTAAAGTCCCACGGCCACTTCCTTTGTGGCTTTTTGTTGTGTTGTGGTGTTTGTATTCGGCTTCCGTACGTTTACCCTTCGAAATTATGCATCATTTAAATAAAACATTGCACTACAATGACAATGCTTTCCAATGTAGCTGTTATTATGATGCCAAATATGTTTCTCGTGTTGCCAACTCTACTTCTGTGCTGATTCTCGAGTTTGTTCAGGGTTTATGAGTGTAAAAATGCATACAAATTAGAAAGAAAATGATTTGTGACTGTTGGAACTCCACATGACCTTCTGTTCTGTGTTCTTTTGCAGATTTCTTGGACTAAGAACGATCTACACGCCTCATCTTTGGAGACCATTTCAGAGCTTCAGGGTCTGATGAAGGTAAGACGGCCTCACTCCATATTCATGTTCTAAAATGTGATAATGTCATCGTCTCATGAGGGAAGGAAGTCTATCGGAGAGTCACTGTTTTTGGAAGAAATGTGCAAACTGTACACCCACAAATGTTGAAGCTTCTCATTATTTTTTACTGACCGGCTCCACATTTATGATCACCATAAAAAGTATTCCTTCACACATTGCATTTTTACGTCCATCATGTCGCTTTGTCTTTGTGTTGGAGGACTTAAAGTAAATGTGGCATATTTTAATATTTTTCTACTTAGCCTATTACTTGGTTCAGTGGGATTGTACCTGTGGTAAATATTGATCATAGTTTTACATCAATTAAGTGTCAGTTTGTGGAAAAAATGTAAGAAGTGTTCCATCCATCCATCCATCCATCTTCTTCCGCTTATCCGGGGGCCGGGTCGCGGGGCAGCAGTCTAAGCAGGGGCTCCCTGCAAGCCTCTTCTCCCCAGCCACGTCCTCCAGCTCCTCCGGACGGATCCCGAGGCGTTCCCAGGCCAGCCGAGAGACATAGTCCCTCCAGCGTTTCCTGGGTCTTCCCGGGGCCTCCTACCGGTGGGACATGCCCGGAACACCTCCCGAGGGAGGCGTCCAGGAGGCATCCGGACCAGATGCCCGAACCACCTCAGCTGGCTCTCTCGACGTGGAGGAGCAGCGACTCTACCCGAGCTCCTCCCGTGTGACCGAGCTCCTCACCCTATCTCTAAGGGAGCGCCCGGCCACTCTGCGGAGGAAACTCATTTCGCCGCTTGTATCCGCGATCTCGTTCTTCTCGGTCATTACCCAGAGCTCATGACCATAGGTGAGGGTAGGAACGTAGATTGACCGGTAATCGAGAGCTTCGCCTTCGGCTCAGCTCCTCTTTCACCACAACGGTCCGATGCAGCGACCGCATCACTGCCGACGCCGCACCGATCCGCCTGTCAATCTCACGCTCCATCCTCCCCTCACTCGTGAACAAGACCCCGAGATACTTGAACTCCTCCTTGAGGCAGAGACTCCCCACCCACCCGGAGAGGGCAATCCACCTTTTTCTGGTCGAGAACCATGGCCTCATGGCCTTTGGAACAGCTGATTCTCATCCCAGCCGCTTCACACTCGGCTGCAAACCGCCCCAGTGCTGCAGGTCCTGGTTCGATGGAGCCAACAGGACATCGTCCGCAAAAAGTAGCGATGAAATCCTGTGGTCCTCGAACTGGACCCCTCCGGCCCCTGGCTGTGCCTAGAAATTCTGTCCATAAATACAATGAACAGAACCGTGACAAAGGGCAGCCCTGGCGGATTCCAACATGCACCGGGAACAAGTCTGACTTACTGCCGGCAATGCGAACACAGCTCCTGCTCCGGGGTCATACAGGGACCGGACAGCCCTTAGCAAAGGGCCCCGGACCCCATACCTTCTCGAGCACTCCCCACAGGGCACCACGGGGGACACGGTCGAATGCTCTTCTCCAAGTCCACAAAACACATGTGGACTGGTTGGGCAAACTCCCATGAACCCTCGAGCACCCGATGGAGGGTGTAGAGCTGGTCCAGTGTTCCACGACCAGGCCGAAAACCACACTGCTCCTCTTGAATCCGAGGTCTCGACTATCGGCCGAACTCTCCTCTCCAGCACCCTGGCATAGACTTTACCGGGAGGCTGAGGAGTGTGATTCCCCTGTAGTTGGAACACACCCTCCGGTCCCCCTTTTATACAGAGGGACCACGACCCCGGTCTGCCAGTCCAGAGGTACTGTTCTCCCGACCGCCACGCGATGTTGTAGAGACGTGTCAGCCAAGACAGCCCCACAACACCCAGAGACTTAAGGTACTCAGGGCGGATCTCATCCACCCCCGGAGCCTTGCCACCGAGGAGCTTTTCTGACCACCTCAGTGACTTCGGCCAGGGTGATGGATGAGTCCGCCTCTGGGTCCCCAGCCTCGGCCTCCTCTTCGGAGGACGTGACGGTGGGATTGGAGGAGATCCCCAAAGTTTTCCTTCCACCGCCCGACAACATCCCTCAGTCGAGGTCAGCAGTTTCCCCGCACTGTAAACAGTGTTGGTGAAGGACCGCTTCCCCCTCCTGAGGCGCCGGACGGTTTGCCAGAATTTCCTTGGGGCCGTCCGATAGTCCTCCTCCATGGCCTCCCGAACTCCTCCCAGACCCGAGTTTTGCTCTCTGCAACCGCCCGGGCTGCAGCACGCTTGGCCCGACGGTACCCGTCAGCTGCCTCAGGAGTCCACCGGGCCACAAGGCCCAGTAGGACTCCTTCTTCAGCTTGACGGCATCCCCTTACTTCCGGTGTCCACCACCGGATTCGGGGTTTGCCGCCGCGACAGGCACCGCAGACCTTACGGCCACAGCTACGAACGGCCGCATCGACAATGGAGGCCGAGAACGAAGCCCACTCGGGCTCCATGTCCCCAGCCTCCCCGGGATCTGGGAGAAGCTCCCGGAGGTGTGAGTTGAAGGCCACACTGACAGAAGGTTCCGCCAGACGTTCCCAGCAGACCCTCACGATACGCCTTAGGCCTGCCAGGTCTTTCCGGCTTCCTCCTCCGCCAGCGGACCCAACTCACCACCAGGTGGTGATCAGTTGACAGCTCTGCCCTTTCTTCACCCGAGTGTCCAAGACACACGGCCGGAGGTCAGATGACACGACAACAAAGTCGATCATCGACCTCCGGCCTAGGGAGTCCTGGTGCCACGTGCACCGATGGACCCCTTGTGCTCGAACATGGTGTCTGCGCAGGACAAACTGTGACTAGCACAGAAGTCCAATAACAGAACACCGCTCGGGTTCAGATCAGGAGGCCGTTCCTCCCAATCACCCCTCTCCAAGTGTCACTGTCGCTGCCCACATGGGCGTTGAAGTCCCCCAGTAGAACAACGGAGTCCCCGGTCGGTGCACTATCCAGTACCCCTCCCAGAGACTCCAAGAAGGCCGGGGTACTCTGCACTGCTGTTCCGGCCCATAGGCCGACACCACAGTGAGAGACCTGTCCCCGACCCGAAGGCGCAGGGACGCGACCCTCTCGCTCACCGGGTAACTTCCAACACGCAGCGGCTGAGCTGTGGGGCCATAAGCAAGCCCACGCCAGCCTCGCCGCCGCCCCGCGGCCAACGCCAGAGAAATGGGAGAGTCCAACCCCTCTCAAGGAGTTAGTTCCAGAGCCCAAGCTGTGCGTGGGAGGTGAGGCCGACTATATCTAGCCGGTAACGCCGACCTCCCCCGCACAAGCTCAGGCTCCTTCCCCCAGCGAGGTGACATTCCATGTCCCCAGAGCTAGTCTCCATGTCCGGAGATCTGGTCGCCGAGGCCCCTGCCTTCGACCGCCACCCAGATCTCTCCGCACCCAACCCCTATGGCTCCTCTCGCGGGTGGTGGGCCCACCAGAGGGCGGCCCCACGTCGCTCCTTCGGGCTGGGCCCGGCCGGGCCCCGTGGGGAAAGGCCCGGCCACCCCGCGCCGCCGGCGTGCACCCACCCCAGGCCTGGCTCCAGGGTGGGGCCCTGCACGCCATTCCGGGCGACGTAACTGGCCTCTGTATGTTGCTCATCATTAGGGGCTTCTGAACCGCTCTTCGTCTGACCCGTCCCCCGGACCTGTTTGCCTTGGGTGACCCGGACCATGCATAAAGCCCCGACAACATAGCTCCTGGGATCATTCGGGTACTCAAACCCTCCACCACGTTAAGGTGGCGGTTCGAGGAGTGGGTTAAGAAGTGTTCTGAAACTGAATCTTTCTACCCATCAAAATGACTCGACTACAAAGGTGTGGTCCAAGTCCGAGTATCAACACGGAAAATGCCGTCCGAAATGGTAAAACTTCACCAGAATGTCACCAGATTTTCTTTGTAAAATCTTAAATCTAAGTTCCTAACAATGTTTCAATGAAAAAGTACTCAAATCTGCCACGCGCACTTTAACCAGATGCAAATGGTTACAGCGCTCTAGAAAATGACAATAATTCTTTCAGTGATTCGACAGCTGTGTCATTCTGTCAAGTCCTTAAAAATCCTGTCGCAGTCGTACGTTTGAGTCTGTTACTTGTGGAACTTGTTTGTGATCGTTCAAAGACTTCCAAAGGCACGCAGCTTTTATCTGACAAACTAAGCATGACATTAAACAGATTTCTCTTGTAAATTGAGTAAGTGCCTGTTGCACAAAATTCAATTTGAAAGTTCCGGGAAACTTAGGCCTATGCAGCGAATTATCTATTGTGAGAAAAATAACACCACATTATGTTGTTGCCTAAGGTGTGCAGTCAAAGTCGAGTACACTGTATATTAGCATCTCATCCTTGACTCTTCCAGCTCGACAGTATCGTGTACAATACCTGGGAATATGTTTTCTATAACCGAGCAGAACTTTCTAACCGTAAAAGACAGAAGCTTACTTTTATTCCTTTGAAAAGCTGAGCGTTGGGGTTCATATTTTCGACATTGTTTTCTCTGTCATCACACAGAGAGCGTTTGGCGGAGGGAAAACGAGTGTCCAATAGGAACTTTGTTTTCCCCAAACTCATGCGCTCCGTCCATTTTGATCGAGCCAAACTTTGCCAAAGAGTGAAGTGAGTCAAGATGGTCGACTCCTCTGACTGTGTGTGTTTATAACGAGTGAAAAAGTCGCTCTAAGTGCAGTTTTTTCACAAATAAATGATAAATTAAGCATCTTGGTGTGTGTAATTGTGCATCTCTTGCTATTTTTATTTAAAGTTTTATTTCAGTCCAAATGTCCAAATCCAAATGTAATTTCCACCCTGGAAATGCAGAAGTGCTGTGGCTCTGGCCCTGGACCTGACAGGAGCTGTTTCCAGGACTGGACCAGGAAAGTCATGGAGCCACTGCACTTTTTTTGTTTTTAGGGCAATAAGGAGATTTTTTATTTACTTACAGACTTGAGATTTTGCATTTTTGTAGCTAAGGCCCTAAATTAAGCATTTTTTATGTTCAAAAAGTTGTTTCTACATGTTTGCTGTGTGTTTTGTATAAAAGAGTGAATTTTATTTTCAGTTTTATTTTTTTCATCTCTATTTCTGGTCCTGTAGCTTTTCTCACAGCCTCATGACACAACTACAGCAGCAGATTGTGAAATAACAGGTTGGACTAAACAAAAGGAGGTAGAACACTTCATTAGGGGTAAAAGGGGCAGATTTAAAAGCAAAATTAATGCATTAATTAATGCAATTCTTTTGGTGGTCGATCCGTCACTATGGAGAGATGTAGATTTTTACTGTCTGAAAAAAATGAAAAGCAGAACTAGTTAATTTTAAACAATTTGATTACACTTTAATTATTCACCATGATGAGTTTCTAAGCACTTTAAACTATTTTTGGATCACTAAAACTCTTTAGAATTAGATGCAGAAACGCTTACACAATTGATCTGTATCAGGGCGAGACAAATTCTGCACAAATACTTATGAACTGCGAACACATAACAGCTTTAGATCATCATATTATCTTCTATCACTACAATCTGTTAACATCTTTAGTGAGTGTCAGGTTCATTTTTGACACTTCTTCTCGCTCTTCACAACTATCAGTGTGTATCCCGCTGATTACATTACTGCACATCCCCTCAGATTTGTCATGTGGTGTAGTAGTGTATTGTTTTGGATCTTGCATTTGTGTGTGCGTGGCTTGAGTTTGAACGGGACCAAAATGTAAGATCTAAACACTTAAATCTATCAGAAAATGACTTTAAAGTAGTGAAATGATCTTGCTGAATGGGCAGATCATTTTACTGGACAAGTTCTCTTAAAATAAACGACCTCTAGATGAGAATGAAGCATCTCTGAATCAGTAAGTCGATACTAAATCTGAAAACAAGATGAAAAACCTGATACAAGTTTGAAAATTTTGGCCAGATCAGAGAAAGTAGTGTGTAGGTGTGTGCGCTGAGCGTTACACTGGAATGAATCACCGTATCACTGTCCCGGAAATGATTTGTGTACAGAGACGTCGTTTCTATGTCCGCGGAACTGAAACGCTGGTCACATGACTAGGCTGGAGTCACAATGTCAGGTAGGTGATAAAAAGTGGAGCACCGTGTCTGAAGTTGAGTTGGGCTTATTTGCCAGAGTTGATATGGTTGAAGTTAATTCAACTCCCCTAATGTCGATTTTGAGCCGAGGAAGATGGCAAGTGTGAAAACCGTCTTTTGTTCCTCATTTTCCGTGGCCTAGTAGCAAGTAGTTCTAGCTACGCTGTTTCCCGTTTGTCTAAGGACGACACCTAGAGCCCCTACGTCAGTGTATCAATGTTTTCAGGCGTCCACATGACGCCGGATCAGATCTGTGCTCAGATGAATTTGTGGGAGCTGCAGCACCAGATCGTTCTGTCTCCGGAGCCCTTTTCCATCGGATTAGTGTGGGCGAACACTGCATCTGCAACAAAAACGACTCGAATACATACGAGTGTGGAGGGGCCCAAATAGGATTGTACCACTAACCATAACGTGGGTGCGAAAGGGCCTGGGAGAGATCTCTAAATGACTCAAACTTACATGGATGACATCTAAAACCTCTTCAGGCAAGTTTCTGCTGAGAGAAACAGCCTTATAACAAGTTAGAATGCTCCAAACTTTGCTCAGTACCCGTACTCTGCATGGTATTTTATGACTGAAACAATCACAATAATCCTGAGCAGATCCGTACGAGCCCCGTTCCAGAGGCTGGCTCTGCTCCGGGTACAGTTTTCCATCGCGTCTCTTCGGAGTCTTTCATCTGCCTAAAAGCTTTGGACATGTTCCTGAGTGCGCACAGACTCTATTGTATTCTCTGTGTTCATCTGCTGTAGTTTACATATGCAAATGTCTGTATATCACCTGCTTGTTTCTATGGATACGTCATTGCTCTGCCTGGACTCTTCCACAGTATGAAAATAAATGATTGAAGTATTCCCAGTTTACAGCATTTTTTCCACACCTGCCTATAACTTTTGCACAGAACTGTAGATATGTTTACAGTAATGCCATATGGTAAAACCAGAACTCCCTATTTCCACGGGACAGTCCCCTGTGTCCTCTGTCCCTGCAGATTTATCCAAAACCGGTGATTTGTCCGAGTTTTATACAAGAAATGTTCCTGTTTTTGACCAATTTGATCCCTGTCAATGCTAAAGAGAGGCAGAAACTGTCATTTGTTTGGGTAAAATACAGAAAAGCTGCTTAAAAATGACCAAAACACAAAGAAAATGTGACTCGTGTTAATGCCGACTGCACACCGATTTTCCTTAGTTATGCGCTCGTTTCACAATTTTATTACCAACCACCACAAACCAAGGATGTCCCAGTTTTTATTTTATTTTGAAGATCTGGTCACCCTTTAATACCTGTTTCTGGATTTTTAGGACATGTTCTTACCTGTGCGGTTCAGGTATTGAATCGTTGCAGTGAGGGCCCGGGTGTCCACTGTACTTCATATCGCTGCTGCTCGACTCTTCTCCTGTTTGTTGGAGCTGAAGAGAACACTTAGCATACAGACCATAACCCCTCTGGCTCCTGCAGCACTAGATAAACAATGCTTATAAAATGCATAAAAGCTTTACGTCTGCGCTATCGGGCCGCATGAGAGCCGCCATCCGAGTGCACGTGTCACATCGGATCTCTCCATCACTGATCAGCAGCCCATCGCGCTGTCACTTCACGGGATCAAGTGCCACGCTCTCACGCCCACCCGGGCTAAAATTACCCCGGCACTGGGCTAACACAGACGCATGGTTAGCTGCTGTGCTCCAGTTCCTCCAGTGTCACTCCACGTTGGTTTGAAAAGCGCGGATCTCGGGAAATGTGCCTAACCACACAATACTGTTCTGAATCTAGACAAAGATCACATGACGCTGCACTGACACATGTTTCATTTAAGTTATAAAATTTGTACTTTTACCAGGCAAGACAAAGCGCCTTAGCTATTGCAAAGACATAAAAGTGTTACGGGATTATAGGAAATGTATAGACCAGACCCGACGTCTCCATTACACAGGACAGTCCCAGTTCTGAGCCCTGTGTCCCCTGTCCCAGCAGATTTATCCAAAACCACTGATTTGTCCCAGTTTTATACAAGAAATATCCTGGGCGTTTCTATTTTTGACCAATCTGATGACTGCCAATAGTAAAAAAGAGGCATAAATTGTCATTTGTTTCAGTAAAATACAGAAAAGCTGCTTAAAAATGACCAAAACACAAAGAAAATGTGACTATACTGACTCATGTTAGTGCAGAGTGCAGAACATTATTTCTTAAGTACGCACTCATTTCACAACTTTACTATTACTATTTTTTTTATTTTGAAAATCTGGTCGCCCTCGTGTGCTGAACTGAACCCCATTGCAACTCTAATCCAAAAGAGAGATACTTTTTTAATCCTGAGGGAAAGTTTCTTTTGCCACTGCACGTCTCAAAGTCTCTGCAGTCAAAGGTCTCAGGTCAGTTTCACAGGAGGACCGGTCAGGGAGGGTCAGCAGATCCTGTGGAACAGAACGAAAATAGGATGATGACCAGAATTTCAAAATAAAAATCTGGGACATCCCTGTTTTTTGGGAGTTGGTAATAATAAAATGGTGGAACAAGAGTTAAGGAATATCATTCTGCACTTGCTCATTCAAGATGAACACGTGAGTCAGTATAGTCACATTATCTTTGTGTTTTGGTCATTTTTAAGTAGATTTTTTTATATTTTACATAAACAAATTACAATTTATGTGCCTCTTTACTCTTGGCAGGGATCAGATTGGTCAAAAATAAGGACACCTGGGACATTTCTTGTATAAAACTGAGAATATCATGATCATTCTACTTAAACAAACAACACAAATCTCCATCTAGAACAGGCTGTCCACAGTGTTCACCTTGGGCTGTATTTGGAAACATTGGGGGTTTTAACGACCTTACCTTTGGATTTAACCAGCTTACCTTTACAAAAAGTCTCTGAACACTTATTTGAGACCTTCATCACAACGAAGTAAGACATTATTGAGATTAAAGTGATGGTAACACTTGAATCTTGAGTAAAAAGAACAGCCAATGGGCATTTTGAGCAAGTTCAGCAAGATCCAGGAGGGCCAGAAAAAAATAAAATGTCAGGGGGCTGCAGTTTGGACCCCCCCTGATCCAGAACAATAATGTGTCTATTTGATGTAAACAATCCAGAAGAGCGAGACACAGACACTAACACTGACAGCGTCCACAGTTGGTCATATGGTTTGCACAGTGGTTATGTGGTTCACTGCTGTGCTCCACTTCCTCCAGTGACACTACACTGATGCTCGTGTTATGTTCATCAGGCAGGAAAATTAGAAATCCTACTTAAATAAAGCCCCTTAGCGATCATAAAGAGGAACACAGAGAAATGTGACCAGACGCTCTGCTAATTCGGTTCTGTGGTTACATGATGTGCTCCAGCTCCTTGAGGCTCATTCTTTAGTGATTCCATTACACATCATCATAATTTACTGAACAAATCTCAATCGAGGACAATGATGTGTGTATTTTGTGTAAATATACGAACTGAATTAGCAGTGCTACCAGAATATAGACATAGTCACCTGCGTGAAGTCGCCCCATCAAATGCAAACCTAAACAAAAACTGTCAAAAAAAAAAAAAAAGTCAATCGTTTGTGCTTCTTTAGTTTTGGAGAAATTAACGATTCTTTTACAGGTCAAATTGGGGTCAGACCCACAGGAAGCTTCAAAATGCTCGAAAACGCCCAAAATGGAGTCAGTCGATTCTGGTTCTTCAGATATTTGCAGTTTTATTTTTGGCCAATGACATCGTCCAGAACCTCAGAATGTGAAACAGCCTCAAAACAGCTGAAAATTATAGAAAAGTCTGTGTTATTCTATAAAATATGAATCAAAAGCAAATGACTAAAGACTGAAACAGACTTTTTCTCAGCCTCAGGTCGTTTCTCTTCACTAGTTTTGTGGAGTTTGTCTCCGTCAGCTGAGCAGAAATGACGTCCTGTAATTACCACAGAAATAATAATGAATAATTTTAGAAATAAACTCACACAAATGAAACTGTCACAGCACAAAACAGCACAAACCAAATACAAACGTTTGACATCATTTTCTGCTGTTTTGAGGCTGTTTCACATTCTGAGGTTCTGGACGACATCATCGACCGAAAACAAAACTGCAAATATCTTAAGAACCAGAATCACACAAAGCAAACTTTTTTCAGCACAAAACTAAACTTTTTGCAGCACAAACGAAGCACAAACAATTGCCATAGTTTTTGTGTAGTTTTGCGTTTGATGGGGCGACTTCACGGAGGTGATATAGTCTACGCTAAAATGAACAAATCGTACCTAGAATCCACAATCGTACGTCGCACTCATACCCATACTGTAAATGCTCGGCCATTGTGCAGTAACAGGCTTGTGGAAAAAGCCCTTGTGCTCTCCAGCCCACCCAGGCTAAATTTAACCCTGCGCTGTGCTAACTGGGCCGGCGTTCACCATCGCCTCTGCCGCGCTCTAGTTGCTCGAGTGTCGTTGTGCTGATTTACCTTTAGACTCACTGATCGATGCCGTTTGCCTCCTCACAAACGTGCTGGAGACGAGATAATGGAGGCTCCTACAGTTTATGGCCTATGGAAGATAATCCCTCCGATCACTCACTCATGGATCACATAACTTGCCCAAGGACACACCAACAATATCCTGTTTCCTCTTTCATTCTTCAGAACAGAAACTATAATTAACAGGGTAAGACGTAACTTTTATTTAACCAGGTCATGTTCAAGGAGAAAGAAATGTTACAGGGGACATATTATGAAATGTTTTTTTTAAATCTGTTTTTAATGGTTTTACTGTGGTGTTTCCTCATCGTTAGCATACGGACACAGTTTTATTTAGATTAATTCATGCACGTTTGAGTATTGTCCTCTTGTTTTGTATTTGAGTGTAAGAAAATCTCTGTTTTCATCAAGGCAGGTTTGTTTGTATAGCATTATTCATACACAAGGTCATTTCGAGTGCTTTACAGAATAAGAAAGACCTTAAAATCACAAGACAAACAAATCAAAGCATAAATAATCATCAGAAAATTAACATAACAGAAGATACGAGTGCGGAATAAAAATCTTTCAGTTGTGAGCAGCAAAACAGAACCGATCTGAGCCTGGATTTATACACGAGAGCAGAGGCCTGTCCAGGTTTTAGCTTCATCAATCTGAAACGCAGACTCCCCTATAATAATAATAATAATAATAATAATAATAATAATAATAATAATAATACCTTTTATTTATCAGGCGTCTTTCTGTACACTCAAAGTCGTCTTACAACAACATAAACAAATGAAATATAATTAAAACATACAGTTAAAAGCCACAGTTAAAGTGGGACAGTATTTAATTGATCAATTGTGTTTAGTGTTGTATTTTATTAGTATTTAGTGATGTATAAAACAGTATTTGAATTGATGTTCAGATATTTGCAAAACATGAGATTATGTGTCTGAGTCATGGTTCAAAAACAAAAATACATGAAATTACAGTGTTAAACAGGAAGTGAGTGATCATAATTCTGTTATCAGGCTGTTTTTGCTGAATCTTGAGGTTTACAATGAACAAAATGAGCCATGAGGGAGGTGAATGTAATGATGATCTACTTTACTTTGGTCAAATTGAAAAGATGAACTGTCTGTTGAACTTGTTGTTATGCATATACTTTTATTTTGAAATATGTGCTTTTATTTTGGTTCTCCACATCAGTCTGTGGAACTGGAGGTGTGAAAACAAACGACGAGAACTCAACAGAGGGAACAAAACAGACTCGTACAGCTAAAAAACTTGCCTGTATGTGCCTGTATGTGCACTGCATAAAAAAATTAAAGGAACATGTGGAAAACACATGCCCTAGATATCCAACATATATACATATTTTGTCATATTGAGATCTGATGCATTTTCAAGTGTTTCTTTCATGTTTTTGAGCAGAATATATATTTGCAGTTTCATGGGTGCACAGATGCTCGTGGACAAAATTGTAAAGTTAGAAAGATGTTGTTATGATTTAAAATAATCAGCTTCTATTTATGTTGCTAACAGTTTTGCATCACGGAGCCTCACAATATACTAATGATAAAAAAGGATCTGTGAGATATTCATTTATTTATTTTCATGATTAATACACCGCCTTTTATGGGCAGTTTGCAGAGTCTACGCCAAACCACTGGCAGTGTAAAAATAAAGTGTTCGTGAACCAGAAGGGAACCGGTGGATTCTCAGTTGGATCTGTTTGATGCTAAATTGACGGGTTGAAAAAACGTCTTGCTTACGTCAAATAACCATAAAGTCAGTTTGCTTTGAAGAACCCTGGTGAAAAATGCCAACCACAAAGTACCCGTATCACCTTGTTACGCCTCCAGATCCTCACTTCTAAATTTCCGCCGGGCTCCAGTCTCGGGTTTGGTGGACGGACGCCTCGGCTCCTGCTCCGTGTGAACGGGGCTAATGCTAATGAGACGGTCTTATCGAGGTTTAGCGGCGGCCGAGTGAGGGATGGCCATTAGGAGACCATCGGGCACAAGAGCACCGCTTAATTGGTTCGTTTCATCACGGCCGGCGAGCTTTAATTGGGCGACACGCAGGAAGATGGATGAAAGTGTGTCACGGAGAAATCAGGTGCTGAGAGGAGCGAACGATGTAAGAGCAGCGATGAGTGGTTTTGTTCTGATCGGATATGAGCGTCTGGTTTTGTGCTTTTCAGATTCTAAAATGATGTAGATGAAGAGCAAGAGCCAGATTTACTTATCGATTCCCCATTTCTGATGCCACCTGAAGCTTTGCAATGGAGATATCGGCTTGATTTCGATCCCAGTTAGTTTTGCAGAGCAGAAGGGCTATTTTTCCTCTTTCTATCCTCACTTACTCGAACTGTGAATGAAAAACCTGTAAGTTCTTATATAAACACTGTTCACCAGGACTAAACCAGGTGTAAATCAGGATTAAATCAGAACTAAACCAGGACTATTTAAATAAGGTCTAAACAAGGTCTAAACCAAGTCTAAACCAAGTCTGCAGCAGGACTAAACCAGGCCTAAACCAGGCCTAAACCAGGACTAAACCAGGCCTAAACCAGGACTAAACAACGCCTAATCCAGAACCAGACCAGGACTAAACCATGACTATTTAAATAAAGTCCAAACCAGGTCTAAACAAGGTCTAAACCAGGTCTAAACCAGGTCTAAACCAAGTCTAAACCAAGACTAAACCAGATCTAAACCAGGTCTGAACTAGGTCTAAACTAGGTCTAAACAAGGTCTAAACCAGGTCTAAACCAAGACTAAACCAGGACTAAACCAGATCTAAACCAGGTCTAAACTAGGTCTAAACAAGTTCTAAACTAGGTCTAAACAAGTTCTAAACCAAGTCTAAACCAAATCTACAGCAGGACTAAACCAGGACTAAACCAGGCCTAAACCAGGACTAAACCAGGTCTAAACAACACCTAATCCAGAACCAGACCAGGACTAAACCATGACTATTTAAATAAGGTCCAAACCAGGTCTAAACAAGGTCTAAACCAGGTCCAAGCCAGGTCTAAACAAGGTCTAAACCAGGTCTAAACCAGGTCTAAACCAAGTCTAAACCAAGACTAAACCAGGACTAAACCAGATCTAAACCAGGTATAAACAAGGTCTGAACAAGGTCTAAACCAGGTCTAAACCAGGACTAAAGCAGGACTAAAGCAGGTCTAAACGGGCCTTTCTACTCTGTGCAGATTAGTTTATTAAAGCGGGTGTGTCATGAGCTCTCGTAACTCTTTACAGTCTCTTCCCTCTGACGGGGCATCTGATCCAAACCTGCGCTCACAAAACTCAACAATAACAGTTCGTACAGAGTCGTTCGGTGGAAACTGCAGATTAAACGAATGATTCTCTCCAAATCTCCAGTGAACTCCGCCCGTGCCGTCCTTTCTGATCCATAAAAACATCCATAAAAATCTTTATAATCCCACTAAAAGAAATTGGTCGACTCATGATAATGTTGGATTGATGTGAACTTAATCGACTATTTTAAATCTACATTTTGGTGCCGATGATCCTTCTGAGTGTGAAATGTGCTGCTGAATATCCATGTGCACACTCTGCCTGTGCCAGGAGTCACCAACACACGTCCAGCAGCAGTGTCACCCAGAGTAGTGATGATGTTAAGCTTTATTAAAGTTGAACTCCGGCACATTTGAAGCTAAAGTCCGTTGCGAGAAGAGGTGGAATTCTGTCAGAAGCCAAAAAACGGCACAGATCAGTGTTTCCTCGGTGGAGATCTCACTGTGGCAGTGAGTCTGTCAAGGCAACAAACTAGTGCAGTGATGGGGGCAAGTTCTGAACTTCCACGTAAAACACCAATTTAACCCGTCTTACAACTGACGGTGAGGAAGAAGAGAAACTGAAAGCTGTTGAAAGAAAATGGTTCGTGAATGTATTTTTTAGCGTTTTTCAAAAAATATAATTCACTGGTAAATAAATGGGATTAGAAACGACATCGGTGATCGAGTCTTTTGGGCTTTTGTGCAGTGGGAAATCAGCAGAGGGAAGTGTGAGGTGCTTATAAAGTTGTTTTCTAACGTTTCCAGACACTAATGAGTGAACCAGGCAGAGCGTTTGGTTTGTTAGACTCGTGGCTGTTGTCAGATGGGTTAAAGTGGAGTTAAGCTTCTTCAGTGTGAAGCAAATTGGTGTTTTACGTGGAAGTTCAGAACTTGCCCCCATCACTACACTAGTTTGTTGCCTTGACAGACTCACTGCCACAGTGAGATCTCCACCGAGGAAACACTGATCTGTGCCGTTTTTTGGCTTCTGACAGAATTCCACCTCCTCTAGAAACGAACTTTAGCCTCAGACGGGCCCGAGTTCCCGTTTAAGTGTCCAGTGCTTGAAACAAAGGCATTAAATTAGAGTACTAACTTTAGCACGTTACTTAGACAATTAATTTTATAAACCAGAAGTCAGTTTAATTCTGTCACATGGACTACAGTTTTGTAGCTCATCCAAGCAGTTTCTCGTGTCAGGTGATGAACAAGGCCTTATATCTGTTTGGTCTGTTCAACTTTACTATGCCAAATAAACTGACAAACTAATAAATAAAACTAAATAAAAGTCTGAACTGTGCCTGAGTTATATCTCCAGTGATCTCACACCCCAGCCCCTGCCCCCTCGTTTTCTCCCTGCCCCCTCGTTTACTCCTTTGCCCTGGACGTTTTAGTGGACGATAAAGCGCGCTCATTCACAGAGCGATTTGGACATTAATTTGTCCTCAGCACAGGTCACACACCTCCAGTAAAAATGGATTTCTTTAAAGTATTTTTGGACGAATATTAACCCTGCAAGTTTTAGTCAGTATGGATCTCACGTTAAATTATAAAACTGAGCTTTTTTGGGAAACTATTGGTAATTGAACAGGGTAACTGTCGGCGAACTCTCCAGACTTCACACCGCAATAGTTTATTCAATAGTGGTAATTGCAGTCCGTTAAAACCGAGCTTCAGTCTTTCTTTCGTTCACATTTCATTGACTCTCTTCTCTCTCTGTGCTCTATAGTGACAGTTCTAGTGTCCGTCGCTCTGCTCTACTTTGCACCATTTTCCAGGTGAATTGGTGTAAAATTTGAGTGTATTTCCTCTTCACCCGCTGGATGTACTGACGGCGCTGAAGCGGCGTGACCCCCTTTTTCGTGGCCTCTGTGGGGAAAAGTGCCGACATTTGAATGCCCCTCGTGAGTGACGGAGGCAGACGCTGAGGAGCCTCGTGTTTGGATAATCGTAATTCCCGCTGACATGTCGTGTGTAATTTGAGGCTGTTTTTTCACACCAGCTCATGTGGAGGAAGCTGCTTCACAATGATCACGTAGAAGAGCAGCCGATGGTGCGATAAAGCTCCAGTGACGAGGTTAAGGCCGATCGGCGTCTGATCTGCAGAGGCGACGGCGCTGGTCCTGAGTCAGTGCTTTACTGCAGCTTTAAAACTCGCCCACTGTGTAATATTTACACAGTCATTACTCAACTTAAAATACACAACTTTGGAAGTGCAGCTGCTGTACTGGATTTTTATCATTTTTTTTGTATTTTTGTAATTTTCTGTATTAACAAAGTAAACAAAAAACATAAAATATACGACTAACACATATACAAAAAAAAGACTAAACCAAACCAAACCAAACCAAAAAAACAAAAGCAAACCAAACCCAAACAAAACAAAAAGACCAAAAAACAACAACAAACAAACAAAAAAACAAAACTAAATAAACAAAAAACTTAAAAAAAAATAAAATAAATAAAAAAACAAAACAACAACCCTCGTGTTTCTCAGTACAGTGCATGGGCGTATTTACGTTTTAGAACTGCTAAATCAAATTTGCATTTACATATTTTCTGATATTTTTCTGATATTTTCTCCCTGACATTTTCTGTTTTAATTAATTAATAAAATGAATTATTGAATTTACAAAAGTTTAAGGCAGGTGTGAAAAAATGCTGTAAACTCAGTTTGTGAAGGACCTGGGCTGGTCCCTGTTCCAAACATGTAGAAGAACTAAGCTCAGATGTTGTGTGGATGGAGCTTCCTCACATCCTTCTGTCTCTTCAGGGAATCAGACTCACTCCCTGATGCTGAGGTCAGGGCCTGTGGGGCCAGACCAGCACCAACACAACTTCTGACTCTTCTTCTTTACGCGAGAGAGAGTTCTGAACCACTTCTTTATTTTTTGCATCCCCAAAGTGCACTTACACACACATTATACCGACACATACACGTACATTTTGACCTTTTCCTTTTCATTTGACCGCATGTTATTCTATTTTATGTTTTCTCGACTACTGTAGTTTTACTGTGCTGAAAATGTCCTTTACAACACTCACTGCCCAAAGAGCTTTCCCAGTAAGACAAATGTAACATGAACACGATAGTTAAAGCCTCTTACAGTCACGGCCTCCACTGTTGTTTTTTTACGTGATACAAACGGCTTTATTCACTGACGTCAGGAAGGAGGAAATACTACGTCCAAAGTAGTTTCATAATGTTGACGGATGGGACGAGACTCAGTTACTATAAGACAAGCTTCAGCTCAGGAGAATGAGACAAGACGAGACATTAAAACAATTTTTAATAAATAAATTGTTCCATTAAGTTCACAGTTTTGGCTTCACAATGTTTTATATGTTTAATTTGACAGTTTTTGGTGTCATTGTCGCGCTGCTTTTTAGTATTACAGCTTCTGAAGAGGAGTTACTCAAAGTTCACCTTTTTATCAGCCATAGAGGAAAAAAATCTCACAACAGAATGTTTTTCTCTTGAGTTTTGTCTCATCCCTAAATGGTGATAAAATAAAGGAGTTTAGGGTCATAGGCAGTTCTATAATTTATACATTATATTCATAGTTTCAGCTTCCCGTCTAATACTTTTTGCTATAGAAATGGTCCATCTCTGCCCTTTGCCACAGCTCAGCGTTACAGCTACGTCACTAAACGCTCCATCACAAACAGATGGGTCTGAGTCGGCTCCTCGCTGCTTTTAACAAATTTAACACATTTCCCCTGTTTTATCTTCCCTCCTCTGGCTCCTGTGTGTTTTAGAAGTGATTTAAAGATTTTATTGATCATGTTTAAAGCTTGACCAGGTCTCGCACCAAGTTACATTTCAGGACTTTTAAGTTTTAACCCTGCTACGATCTTCAGGCTGCTCCAAAGTCGAGGCTCCGGACGAAGGTGATGGAGCCTTTTCAGTCCGGGGCCTCGGCTTTGGAACGAACTGCCAGAGGAGATAATAACCCTGCACGATCAGTATCATTTGTATTGGTTGGCCTTCCTTTAACTGGTTTTAGCTTAGTGTTATCCCTTACTTCTTTTTATTCTATTTCAATTTTAGTTATTATTATTTATTTTAGTGCTGTAAGTCGATTAAAATAAATGGCACATTTAAGTCACGATTGATCACAAGTTAATCACACATTTTTGTCCTGTGGTGCTGCTCCGTGGGTTTGTGTCGCTGTCCGTGGTCCTTGTTGTGGATTCACCGCATGTTTTGAAGCAGACTTTGTTTCACGTTTTCCTCGTGCGGGGGAGTCGTGCTTTTCGTCCACCTCCTCCAACCGGGACGTCTCCGTGTCGTACAAATTGTTTTCCTGTTTACAGTCGGATCCTGTAGTTTGTCTCACGTTACAGCAGAGGCCTCAGTAAAACGAGTCCACAATTATTATTTATTGATTTTATTATTTATTCATTTTGTATTATTATTATTATTTTTTTATTATTATTATTATTATTATTATTATTATTATTATTATTATTATTATTATTAGGAGTTCAGTTATGATTTCATGATACTTCAATCAATCAAGCAATCAAACTTATTTATAGAGCGCTTTTCATACAAAAATGCAACACAAAGTGCACTTCTGTCATTTTTCTGCTCCTTTTGCCAGTGACCTGTGGAAGAGAAGCTTTAGTGTCACTACATGTTCAACCAGAGCCACAAACGGCTCAACTGAGACATGTTTTATTTTAGATTGTTTATACCACAACACTCCTCATTTTCATCACTCTGAAAACTAGAACATCGATATATCTCCATTCAGACTCGACCTGAGCCCGGCCCAGAGCTCTGGGACAGTACAGACAGAGCTCTGGGACAGTACAGACAGAGCTCTGGGACAGTACAGACAGAGCTCTGGGACAGTACAGACAGAGCTCTGGGACAGTACAGACAGAGCTCTGGGACAGTACAGACAGAGCTCTGGGACAGTACAGACAGAGCTCTGGGACAGTACAGACAGAGCTCTGGGACAGTACAGACAGAGCTCTGGGACAGTACAGACAGAGCTCTGGGACACATACAGACAGAGCTCTGGGACAGTACAGACAGAGCTCTGGGACAGTACAGACAGAGCTCTGGGACAGTACAGACAGAGCTCTGGGACACATACAGACAGAGCTCTGGGGCACATACAGACGGTGCTTCGGGAGTGCTTGGCTGTGTTTTCCTCACATTTGACGGCTCTGGGAGGACTTGTGCTTATGCCGTATAAAGAAATGACTTTGTCGGGCGGGTTTATGACTCCCAGAGCCGCGCTCGAAGCCACGAGTCGCACTGTGGGGAGGACAGCGGCTGTTTAAAGACGCCAACGGAGATGTAAGACGACACCGTTAACAGGAAAAATCATGTCCCTGGATCTGTGAATCCAGGAATCCTGCACAAAGTGCCCAGTGCAGATGTACAGTATGACAGGAGCAGCACTTAGATTTACATGACACTTGTCCGGGGTTTTAACACAATGCAACACATACGTAGATCACATTCACTTTCATTGTTTTGAAAATAATAAATTCTATGCTCCCTTTGCTCTCTCACTTTACAGTCGGTTTGCATTTCTCTAATGCTGCACATCAGACATCAGGTTTATGAGGCTGTAGCTACAATTTTCTAATCCAATCCACCTTTATTTGCACGGCTTTTTTTTTTGCATGTATATAACATAATAATAAAAAAGAAACACACTAGATAAAAAAGTAGGTGCAGGAAGAGGCAAAAACTCACCTCCACCTTATGAAAACATTCAAATAAACATTAAATGGAGGCTGCAGGCTTCTGGACTGAGCTTTGGATCAGATCGCACTGCCAACTACAAGGAGGGTTCAAAAAGAGCCCTGGAGAGATCACTAGATTCCTCAGACATGCATGGTTGACATATAAAACCTTACATCGTGGTAGAAAGTTTCAAAAAGTCAGTTTTGCACAATACTCCGAGTTTAAGGTCAAAAGACGTCACCTGTGTCATATCGTCATCTCGTTCTGAAGCTTTTCTCTGTGGGATAACGGGAAGTGCAGTGTTGTCGTTTCTCTAATTCTCTGCATTTCCCTCATATAAAAACTATGCTCTGATCTGTAAAAGTTGTGGATGGTGCTTATAAATTCAGCACCGTGATAACCGGACACTCAAAATGCATTAGGGAGATGAGGAATAACTTTTACCGCTGCAAATCGTTTAAGCCACTTTTCAGCCACTCTGCGCATTATCTCCTGTGGAATTCTGTTCGGTGGAGCTCAACGTAGCACCGGAGACGAGCACAGACAGAACGAGCAAATACTGAACGAGCAGAGACAGAACGAGCAGATACTGAACGAGCAGATACAGAACGAGCAGATACAGAACGAGCAGAGACAGAACGAGCAGAGACAGAACGAGCAGAGACAGAACGAGCAGAGACAGAACGAGCAGATACAGAACGAGCAGAGACAGAACGAGCAGATACAGAACGAGCAGAGACAGAACGAGCAGACGTAGAACGAGCAGAGACAGAACGAGCAGATACAGAACAAGCAGAGACAGAACGAGCAGAGACAGAACGAGCAGATACTGAACGAGCAGATACTGAACGAGCAGAGACAGAACGAGCAGAGACAGAACGAGCAGAGACAGAACGAGCAGAGACAGAACGAGCAGAGACAGAACGAGCAGATACTGAACGAGCAGAGACAGAACGAGCAGAGACAGAACGAGCAGAGACAGAACGAGCAGATACTGAACGAGCAGATACTGAACGAGCAGAGACAGAACGAGCAGATACTGAACGAGCAGATACTGAACGAGCAGAGACAG
>CM060663.1:40381416-40448916 GCA_030686955.1 Odontamblyopus rebecca
TAAAGTGGAGCTTTACCTTAAACTTTGTTCTGACAATAGACACTTAGTTCTCACAGATGTGCTCCCTGTACTTGGAACTGGGATTCGGCCACAGTGGAGTTTTGATTTATAGAGGCTAAGCCTCTATAAGGCGACATTTACACAGAAACGGTCTGAAGCAGAAACACAAAAGTGGGTTTTCGTTCTCACTCTTATTCCATGTTTACACAAGTGTTTTGGGGAATTCTGCTGCACACGGAGACACAAGACTTGCCGTTTGCTGATGTAGTTTGCATGTCCGGAGCGTAGGGGGCAGCACCACCAACACCAAATGCTGAGTATGACCTTTATATATAACCCTTCTGCCCTTCTCCTGCTGCTTCTGCACCAAAACTGTCTGTGATGTGTTGAAATTGTCTCTGCTCTGAGTGACTCTGGAGTTTCTGACTCGAGTCCTGTGGCGTCTTCAGCTGCTCAGTTGAAGTTCTGCCATGTTTTTTTTTTTTTTCCTGAACTGACTCGTGGCGTAATCTCTACACCACGGCCACGAAAGCATTTTCCTGTTTTCACCCGTTTACACGGCGACGACAGGGTGGAGCGTTTAAGATTTCCACTCTGGAAGAGTTTTCAGATTTTTGCGTTTTCAAAACTGTTGCGTTGAAAAGATCTGGAGAAATGTTTTGTGTTTTCCACCTGTTACTGTTGTCATGTAAACGGGCCCTAAAGGTGCATTGTGTAACTTTTCTGGTGAAGATGTTATTGCTTTGTCTGGAATGTTTCACAGTATAGTATTAAACCTTTCTATTTTCATGGAGATCAAACCAGACTGCCCCACAAAGGCAAAAGAAAAACAACTGTTCTGCCGCAGTTTCTCTTACGGTTTTGGATGTTACGGTGGTGATCGCCCTTTATTTTCTTGTTGCACAGGTCTCAAATAGCCTCAAAAAGGCATGAACTCATCGTGATATGATGGTGTTCTGTCTCTTGTAGGGCAGTAGACCAAGTTACAGCTCAGATCTGTGGAGAGGTTCAGCTCTAAAACCACCTGTAGTTGAATAAACGTAAAGTAGAAGTGTTTAATGTCTGCTTAACGCTGTGGAACATTCCAGACAGAGGAATAAATATATACATAGAACAAAAAGTTACACATTGCACCTTTAAAACTGCACAATTCTTAAAAGTAACAACAATGAAACTCAGAGCGCGATTAAGATAAAAATACAAGTCCAGGTCTGTTTTTGAGGGAACAATGGTGTAATATGGTTAAAATCAATTCAGCAAAATCTGCGTATTTTAAAAAAGACAAAGAACAATGCAGCAGCGGCTGAGATGGAGCTGCTTTCAGAATCTCGTCAGTGTAAAACCTTTTGTGGCTGTAATTCTGCATGTGCTGAAATAATAATAATTCTGTTCTCTCATTTTGACTCCCACAGTCCTGGGTGGGTCCAGTCCTCGGTCTGAGCTGCCGTAATGTTCTTCTGACGCGTCTTTTGTGGTTAATATTAGAAAATGTCTTGTGGCCGACTCACACTTGCTTTTTAACACCGGGGAGTGTTGAGAGGCAGTGCTATTGATCTGTGGGGCTCTGACATTTGCCAAAAAAAAAAGCACTTTCAATAGTGTAGAGGAGCTTCATTTTGATTGTTTTGTGGGATGTTGTGTGGAGGAGTGAAGGGGAGAGTGAGGGGAAGGAGGGACGGGTCTGGAGGACTGTTGGTGAAAATAATCTCCCCATTCAGAAACTTTAAATTTGCCTCTAAACGCAGCAGTTGTGAGTGTTCGTTCAGCTGCACAGCGGAGCTCCTGTGACTCCTCGTGTCTCCTGCACCTGATTACGCTCCACTCATTTCCTCGGCTCTTTGCCACCAGCTCCAGTCTGACCTACTTTCCTCCACTGTCAGTGAACTTAGAACAATAGCACCAGGTAAAGCAGGTCTCCTCCTCTTTCCTCTCTCCTTTCCTCCTTTCTCTCTCTCCTCTCCTCTTTCCTCTCCTCCATCTCCTCTTTCGTCTCTCGTCTCTCTGCCTCTTTTCCACTGTTTTTACTTACCTCTCTCCTCCCTCTTCTGTCTCTCTCCCTTCAGTTAATCAATCAAACTTTATTTATAGAGCACTATTCATACAAAAAATATTCTCTATTCTTCTTCTCTCTCCTCCCCCTCTCCTGTCCCTCTTTCTCTTTCCTCTCCTCTCGCTCCTCTCCCTTTCCACTGTTTTAATTACTCTCCTCTTCACCCTCTTTTTTCCCTTTCTTTCTCTCTCCTCTTTCGCCTCTTCTGTCTTCTACTCTCCCCGTTTTCTGTCTCCTCCCCTCACCTCCCCTTGTTTCTCTTCCCTCTACTTCTACTCTCCTCTTTCTCTTCTCTCCCCTCGCCTTCTCTTTCGCCTCTATCTTCCCTCTTCTCTCCCTTTTCCTCTTCTCTCTCCTACTTTGCTCCTTTCTGTTTCTCCCCTCTCATCCTCCCTTCCTTTCACCTCTTCCCTCGCCTCCCTCTCCTCCTTTTTTCCACTGTTTTAATTATACCTCTCCTCTTCACTCTCTTCTCTCTCAGTCCCTTCTCTTTCACCCCATCCTCTCTCTTCTCTCTATTTTCCCTTTCTCTCTTCTACTCTCTTCCCCTCTCTCCTCTCCTTCTTTTACTCTCACCTCCTCTCTCTTCTCTCCCTTTTCCACTGTTTTAATTGCCCCCTTTCCTTTTCTCTCTCCTCCCTTCCCCTCTCTACTCTCCCCTCTTCTCTTTCCTTCCCTCTCTCTCCCTTTCCACTGTTTTAATTACCCCTCTCTTCACCCTCTATCCTTCTCTCCTCCTCTTTCACACCTATCCTCCCTCTTCTCTCCCTTTTCCTTTTCTACTCTCCTCCTCTCTCTTGTCCCTCTTTCTCTCACCTCTTTCCTCTCCTCTTTCCTCCCTTTTTCCATTGTTTTTAATTACCCCCATCCTCTTCACCCTCAGCTCTCTCCTTTCCTTCTCTCTCCCCTCTCCTCTTCTACTCTTTCCTCGTTTCTGTCCTCCTTTTTCTCTTTTTCTCCTCTCTTTTCCCCCTCTCCTTTCCTCCTCCCCTCTTTCCTCCCCTCTTTCCTCTCCTCCTTCTGCACTAGTTTTAATTACCCGCTGTCTCCTCACACCTGATATGTTGCTGTGAGCAGAGACACACTCTTGATCAATAATGCATTTTTCGGTCTCCCCATTTAATTTGCTCACAGACTCTGGCATCTACTTACCCAAAAGGAAAAAAAAAGGTACAACCGATACCTGATCTGAACACGGCTCCTCAGGCACCACCGCCCCGACTTCGCTATCTGCTCCTTGTCCGGACAAATTGATTCCTGAAAATCTTAACTTCCAAGGGACACGGATCCACGGATACGTCTTGGATTATCAGAGGCTTTTGTGTGAATTTGTTCTCCGTTTTGGCTCGGCTGGAGCGCTGCGGGTTGTTAAAAAGACGGCGAGCGCTGGTTTAAAGCATCGGCCGTGGCTGAGGAGTGAGGGGCGACACCAGGTCAGGCCAGTGGTCATGAACAGGTAGGTCACCTGATCTTCCTGTGTGATTTATGGAGGGTTTGTGCACTTTGAAAGGGGAGACAGAGGCAGAGGTCACACTGTTTTCTTTGTGGTTTTCTTCAGTTGCTAATTGAGCAGACACTCTGCCAAGATCTTTGGGATTAAGTAAAGTACTGTCAAAATAGAGAAATGTAGGACAGTATCAGTTACACTGGTGTCGTAGTACTCGAGACCGACCTCGAGACAGTTTTTTTACGGTCTTAGTCTTGTCTCGGACTCGGCCGTGTTTGGACTCGGTTTTGTCGGACTCGGCCGTGTTTGGACTCGGTTTTGTCGGACTCGACAGTGTTTGGACTCGGTTTTGTCTCGGTCTTACGTCACGTCAGTGCTCCTCCTCACCTTCTCACGCTCTCTCCTCCCTGCATAAAGCTATAGTGCACACAGGATCCCTCCTCCATGTGCGCGGATTAGAAGAGCAAGACGAAATGTGAAGCAAACTCTAACCTAAATGTATGTTAGTGTTGTTAGTGTTGGCACAAAGCAGGTCTACAGCAACATGTGGTGGAGGTTTGCCTAATAAAAGTGCACAGATTCATCTGTATTTGTCACAACGTGCGTTAGGTAAATGTGCAGAGCCTGGTAAGTACCAAATATTTCTCTGCAGCGACTCGTCAGGAATCAGAAAAACTCGGCGGTTTGAACCCCGGAAGTTGTAGTCGTCGCTCAGGCCAATCAGCTGTGAGCGGTGAAGCCCTGAGGTCAAACTCCAGCTCCTCTGGGTCCTTTTGTGTCCAACAGGAAACAAAGCGTTCAGACGGACGGAGACGAAGACAGACATTTGTGTCAGTGACGATTCCCGACATCGAGGATTTAAAGCCGGAACAAAGAGAATGTTTGGTGAGTTTTATCGAGGGGAAAGACGTTATTGTCCTTCTTCCTACGGGATTTGCTGTTGTGTCGGGATTTACTCTGACTCCACTGAGCGTCCGGAGCTTTACAGACGTCACCACCAAACAGCAGCGACTGGTTCAATCAGAAAAGTCCCCGCCGACCGTCGAGTGAACCAATCCTAATGCTGCGAGGACAGACGGATCCACCAAGTGAAACCGGCTCATGAATCAGAGATTGTAACTCCAGTGGAACATAACAAGTTTTCTGTAACGTGCCAGTGGAAGTTCTCTTAAAGAAGCAGCTCTGAAACTCTGGGTGAGGGTTTTCAGTGCAGTCTGCTTGGCTTATTTTAAGCTTAAATGATCATTTATCAAATAAAATGAAGATAGATCTATAAAAACATGGACATATATGTGCCAAAATAACTGTAAAATGCAAATAAAAGTTGAAAATTACAAAGATGGTCTTGATTTGGTCTCGATGGGCAGTGGTCTCGGTCTTGTCTCAGTCTCGGCCCTCAGAGGTCTTGGTCTTGTCCTGGTCTTGGGACCCTGGGGTCTTGAACAGGTCTTGGTCTCTACAACACTTGGCTACTGGAATGCTGGATCGATATATCTTAATTTCTTAATATTTTTCTTAAAACTAAATAATAATCTGTCATCTGAATGTAACTTTTTAATATCAACACCTTCTCAAACAAGTATTTAGTTTCATTATTGTTTTTTGTATTGTTTAATATCTAATTTTCAATACTTTTGACAGCCCTAGTGCAAAATACTTGAGGCGTTCACTTTGGCTACTGAAAACTGTGGATTTTCTAACCTGTTTGTTCAAATCGTGTTTTGAAAAGCAGAGCTGATACCTGATCTTACCACCGCACCTCAAGGCACAACCACACAGCCTCCACTTCGCTACCTGCTCTTTGTCCAGACAAATTGTTTTCCGAAAAGAAAAGAATCTTAATTTCCAGGGACATGGATTCACGGATACGTCTTGGATTAGCAGAGGCTTTTGTTTGAGTTTGTTCTCTGTTTTGTGTCGGTCAGAGCGCTGCGGGTCATTAAAAAGTGGGTGAACGCTGGTTTAATGCGCTGGTCGTGTCTGAGGAATAAGCTGAGACGCCGGGTCAGGCCAGCGGTCGTGAACAGGTAGGTCATCTGATCTTTGTGTGATTTATCGAGGGTTTGAAAGGGGAGACAGACACAGAAAAGTCGCGCTGCTTTCTTTGCGGTTTTCTTGAGTTGCTAATTGACGCGAGTGTTGGAGTCTGTCTGAGTAAAATGGTGTTTTCAGGTCAAAAGAACAAGTGAGTGGTTTGAGTGAGCGATTTTTGTTAATTTAAATAGAAGTTCATGTAAAAGGGGTTACAGAGGCTGAAGGTGAAATGTGGAAGGAGCTTTGTAATTTTACTACGTGTGAGTCGAGGTCTGCAGTGAGAGTCTAGATCCAGATTTAGGCGACGTTCACACGGAAAACAGTCTGAAGCAAAAACACAAAAGTGCATTTTTGTTCTCACTCTTATTCCGTGTTTTGGGGAATTCTGCTGCTCACGGAGACGGAAAACTTGCCGTTTGTCGATGTAGTTTGCATGTCCAGAGCGCCACTAAGACCAAACGCCGGAGTGTAACTGCTTCTCTACTTCATAATAATAATAATACATCTTATTTATTAGGCGCCTTTCTGGGCACTCGTAACAACATAAACAAATTAGGTACGATTAGAACATACTGTTAAAAGCCACAGTTAAAGTGGGGCAGTATTTAATTGATTGATTGTATTTAATTTTGTATTTTTTTAGTATTTACTCTTCAACCATTTACACGACGACAGGATGGAGCGTTTTGAAGAATTTCCACTCTAGAGGCGCTTCCAGATTTTTGCGTTTTCAACCACCCAAAACACCGTTGCCTCTAAACGAAATGAACATCTGGAGAAATGTTTTGTGTTTTCCACCTTTACCGTTGTCGTGTAAACGGCCCCTGAGTGATTTCCCCTCATGAGTTGTGGCTCTGAAATTCAAAATGACGTCGTCTTTGTGAGAATCCTTCTACTTTTCTGATTATGGATTCTGATTTTCATTTCAAGAAACTTTAAAATGTGTCAGGATATTATTTAGTGATACCTTTTTAATTCATATTTAATTAATTCATGATTGCATTTATATGGCACCTTCCAAGACACCCCAAGTGCGTTACAGAGCATTATTCATTCACTCCACACCCACATGTGTAAACTCCTGTTGTACAGCACAGACTGACGGAAGTGAAGCTGCCGTTTTCTACCACAAACACCCACTGACCCCCTTTAATACGCTGACCCCCGCTTTAATACGCTGACCCCGCTTTAATACTCACTCCACTTTCATACAAGCCAATGTGGGTGAAGCGTCTTGCCTAAGGACACAAGAGTTTTGCCACTCTCTCGAACATTAATCTACAGAAGCTACAAACTCACGTTCTAACAAAGACTCTGGAAGTGAAAGTGCAGCCGGCCGACCCACTCTCCTCCTCCCGCTACTCCAGATGCCCTGCCCTGCGTGTGGGTAGATCATAAACGAGCTTCTGTCACTGTAATTGGTGGTTCGTAGTGTTAAGCAGTGGACACACATGTAAAATGCATGAGCCAGGGCTTTGCGGGCCTGTGTGAGCTGGAAATAATGACTTTTTATGGAAGTTACAGTCCAGTGTAGTTCGTCACGTGCAGATCTCAGGCCTTCGCACGCGTTTGGACGACATTTTAAACACGATAGGGCAACAGTTTAAGTTTAAGTTTGTTGAATTTGTGTTGAAACATTAAGAAATATCTAAATAAATACGGCATGAATTTGGAGTTCACGTGCAGCTTTTTCCAGAATAGTGACGAAATATCAAAATACCAATCAGTTTAATTCTTTTCTCGGTGATACAGTATTGATATCGCTGTATTGATGTATATCGCCCAGAGTATTTGTGCATCTAAATGTACTTCAGCTGCAACCGAGATTATTTAAAACAGTGTATTTCATAACCTTTTTGTTGGTTAATAAAGATGGTAAAAATGGCTGTAGGACTGTATTAGCTTAAAGGTTGTTAGGCTGTTTTCTGATCTGTTATAATGTTGTTTTCTCACCAAAAACAACCCTGGAGTTTTGTGTTTTGTTTCATTCACACAAACCCCTGCATACTGTATTTTTCAGACTATTAGGTGCGCTTTATTGCTCTCAAAAATCGACAGTGCACCTTATGTATTAATTGTGGTTGTGTTTACTGACCGCAAACTGATTTTATGTGGTGCACGGCGCTCAAAAATCTGTCAAAATGTTTTAGTACGAAGTCGCTCTGCTGGATGGATTGTCGGAGCGTTACGGCGACTGTAATCCGGAGCCTCGTGGAGTAACACGTCCTGCTTCAACATCATATTATGGTGTGTGTGAGGGGCCCAAAATGGCCCCTGATCAGAAACACTGACTGACAAGAGAAGCAAACTAACTCCAGGAGGATTAACCGAAGAACTCCAACCTCTAGATCAGGTGGTTCAGAGTTAAACTGCAGCTGTGGGAGCGTTGGGCGACAGAAGCTGAACTCACATTCACCAAGACAGAGGCAACGCCGGGTGAGTTACACCACGATCTGCCGATGGATCGAGGAGCCCGGGCGAAGGGTCAGTCTCACTTAACCCGTTTTGCCCAACTGGAACCAACTGGTACGAATGCAACTTTTTCCACTTATATGTAGACAACGTAGACAAAGGTTTTGAGTTTTAAAAAATCGTTTCCAAGTGCTTCCTATCGCATGACATCATCTGATTCCTGCTCCTTCCGGCTGAAGACATGGCAGATGCAAATCTTCCTGGAAAGAGTTAATTTTCATACATTTCTCATGATTTTCTCCCAAACATATTTATAATTATTTAATCATTCCAGTCTCCAGAGTAACCCTCCCCCTAAAAATTGTACCTAGGATAAATTTTTGTGCCTTATAATCCGGTGCTCCTTATAGTCCCAAAAATGAGGTGTTTATGCATTTTGAGGTCTGTAGAAGATGTAGACGGAGTAATAATAAAGAGTTACTCAAACATGTGAATGAAACAAAACACAACTCCAGCTCTGTTTTGGATGAAGTAACATTCTAACACAGCTTAAAGTTCACAGGAGTCAGTTTTGTGTAATACAAGACCTTCAAACACAGGGATATATTGTCGATTCATACATTGAGACCTTTTGACTCCCAGGTGTAGCTCAGTCCTCCTGACTCCTACAGTCTGAGCTTCAGTGTTTTTCTCTGAACAGTTCAAGGACTAAAGGCTCAGACATCAGATGTGAGGGGAACATAAGCCTGACTCTGGTCCTCTCCTCTGTGCCAAAATCTGATCTGGTCTGATCTCAGAGGCTAAAGCCGGGGGGGGGCCTGGCTCGTACTTGGACGGGAGACTCCAGGACACCACTGACACCAAAACTGTCGTGACATTTCACCTGCATTTTGTTACTCAAGTAAAAGGACGGATACAAGGCCAAGAAGTTACTCATGTGAAAACATCACATGAGAAAATCTACTTATGTAAAAGTGTTCAACTACCTGTTTAAAGTGAGATTTTTAGAACTATTAAAGGATGAAATGCTGTGATTTTGCTGATCTTAAGTGATTCAATAGACTGTAGACTACAGATGTTCACAGATTAAATGTCAACTCTTTAAACTGCACAAATCTCTCAGTCTGCGCTAATATCGACATCAGGAAAGCGTTTTTTTTTTTTTTTTTTAACTCTAGAATCAGTCTGAACAAGTTCCTTCTGTTTCCTCCAGGACCAGAACGTTAGTGCTGCTCAGTGGTTTCACTGATGCTCGTCGTTGTTTCCTTTAAGTTTTCGTCTTTCTTCCCTTGATCGTTGTGGATAAATTCTTCATGGACAGAATCTGTTCTTTGTCGACTTTGTTGGATGAAGATTTGGTGTTGGGGCAGATTTATGAAGCTGGTGGGAAATATGCAATACTTTTCCACAGGGATTTTGCCGTAGAAAAACACTGACCGGACGTTGTGTGACTCAACATCGCCGCACTTCCTGCTGTTGTGATAATCGCCTATTGTCTTATATTTTTCTTGCCATTTTTGTGTTTTTATGTATTATGTTGCTTAAACGTACTAAACAGATAAGTCTCAACCTTTTCAGCAGGTCTCAAACCAAAAAGAAAAGTACTTTTTACTTTTCAGTCCAGATTTAAAATATAATGGAGCAGAAAGTAAATCTGTATCGTTGTCGTGTAAACGGCCCCTCAGAACACCGGTTTATTTAAGCATTTTTGAGCTCTAAAACCTCCTGTAACTGAATAAACATTAGGTAAAGCCGCTTAATATCATATTGTGAAACATTTCAAGCAGTAGACGGACCCTCGACTAGAAAAGCTCCACAGTGCACCTTTAATTTCTGAGTGCGGCTTTAAACCATCTCAGATCATATCCCCTATCCCCTCCCCTCGGCCACTCGTGCCGCTCATCTGGGACAAGTGCCATATGATCATCTTTGTCTTGTTGTGCGCTGACTTAGCCGCGCTGAATTAATAGCTGATTAAATAAACATTAACCCCTGACACCAATTGCTGGAGTATGACTGCGGCGAGGCTCAGGAGGGGCCCGAACTGTCTTTGTTTTTGCTTTGTTCCGGGGTTTCTGTTGTGAGCAGAACAGGTGTGCAGCAGGATCTCACACAGCATATGTCTGTGTGCTTTGGTTACACACACACTCTTACACTGTCATGGTGGAAATGGAGACGCTCGGAGGGTTATGAAGACATCAGGGCGCCTTAAGTAAAGTTTGCTGGATCCATTTTGTGTTCGTAGTTTTGAAATATTTGACTAAAAGGTTCAGTATTGTGCAAAACTGGTTCTGTGAGCTCTGAGCCATGTTAGAATGTTGTTACCTCCTCACACGCTTAGAGTTGTGTTTTGTTTCACTCACTTCATTGTTCAGACCGTGAACATTTCATATCTGGAGCATCATGAGAGAACAAATGACTTTTCCTTTCCTTTCTCATCCCCTCTACCAGGACGTCAGACCTTTATTCACTCTTATTTCTCTGGTTATTCGTTCTTATTTCTCTCGTCATTCATTCTTATTTCTCTCGTCCTTCGCTCTTATTTCTCTCGTCCTTCGCTCTTATTTCTCTCGTCCTTCGCTCTTATTTCTCTCGTCCTTCGCTCTTATTTCTCTCGTTATTCGCTCTTATTTCTCTCGTTATTCGCTCTTATTTCTCTCGTCCTTCGCTCTTATTTCTCTGGTTATTCGCTCTTATTTCTCTCGTCCTTCGCTCTTATTTCTCTCGTCCTTCGCTCTTATTTCTCTCGTCCTTCGCTCTTATTTCTCTCGTCCTTCGCTCTTATTTCTCTCGTACATTTGTGCAGAATCCTTTAGTCTTGTCGTGAGTCTGTCGCCGTCTGTGCTGCAGAAGCCGCCGGGTCCTCAGGGTGCGACTGGAGAGCAGGGTGTGAGGACGATCGATACTGCAGTGGTTTTCACAGTCTGGACCCACAACTAAATTAGCTCCGGTCTGGATAGTTCTGCTTTTCTTTTATTACGTGTTATTAAACCCAAAATGAGTAATTGTGATTCATAATTCTGCCTTGATTCTGCTTTTTGAGCCCAACTTGTTTTTTTGTGTTTATTGTTGATTACTCAAGCTCGCACGATGAATTAAAACTTTATTGATTGGCAATTTGGTTTTATGGAAACTTCACTTTTTTTATTTTTTCTGTCTCTGTGGAGATATGAAAGTCGAGCCACTGGCCTGAACATTATGAGGTGTTAAAATTTAAATATGCAATTGTGATCCATAATTTCCTAAGTTTGAGCAGAGTTTTTGTCATTTTTATTGTTCGTAGGGCTGTCAAAAGTATCGAAAATCACATACACAGCGATACTAATGCAAGTATTGAAACTAGATACTCATTTGAGCAGGTATCGATACTCAAAAAGTCACATTCACAGGTCAGAAATGAGTCTCACCTCTTTAAAAGGATCTTGAGCTGTGACAGATCAAGTCTCGGGGAGATTGGGGTCTGATGATCACCTCCAATTTCTGTTGGAAGAAAAATAGATCATGAAATATGAACTTTCTGAGCAGGAAACAGTGAAACAGGCGCCACCTGGAGGCAGCTGTGATATGACCGTAGAGAAAATAGTACCAAGAGATTATGAGCTCTGACTTTTTCCCGTTCATGTTTTGTGACGCAAATGTGTCGCTTTTTTGAACACATGTTGTTTGGAGAAGAAAAACTCTTTATTCTCAGCCTCCAGGAAACTTTCATCAGCACCGAAACTGGGGAAGAACTCGTCTTAGCGACTGTGTCGGGGGGTAAGTCAGTGTTGATGCACGACTGCTGACAGAGATGTACAGATTCATGTCAAAAAACACAAACTGTCCCTTTAATAAAGGGAGAAAGAAAGATAAACATTCTGCTTGGGTTTTGGCTGCAGTTTTCTGACCTAATTTACCATTTAACCCTGTAGACATAGAAATATTTGTTGGAAAAAATCATCCGTGCTCAATTTTTATCAACGGGGGTGGAGCATAAGAACAAAATGTGTCAATATTTTTTGTTAAGCAGCCTTCACTGACGAAATTTGATGGCGTAGCACATTTGCAACGTTGGGCTTTTCAGGCGGCATTTTGACATAAGTACAGTAACAACTACAAAAAAAAAAAAACGCTATAGTAACTTTACTGACACTGAAATATTGAATACAAACTGCAAACAGATCAGGCAGAACATGACTCAACATGACTCAACATGACTCAACATGACTCAACATGACTCAACATGACTCAACCGAATCCTCCCGTATATTTTCCTCTTGCTTCTGACCCGCTCTGGGATGCGTGGTGTTCCCAAACTGACGCCAAACCTTCACCACAGCCCCTGAAATATGGCGAAACAGAAGCAGATCCGTCCCCGGGTGTGTGCGTGTGATTCGGAATGACCTGTTTTATGGAGTACGGCTCTGGAAGGCTTTTCTGGTTATTCCGCGGTCGGGAACAGTTATTTAGTTTTCTACGTTATAGTATCGGCAATTTTCGAGTGTCTCGGGCAACCTCTAAATATTAATACATTTGCATAAAATTTGGACCCAAATATTTTGCTGCTTTTCAAGAAAACTCCCGCACACTTTTCTTGAAAAACAGCCAAGTACCTCCAACGCACCTGACGCCCAATCAGGTGTGCAGAGTCCACACAGAAACAACCCAAATATTTTGGCCAAATATGGAACCAAATCGAGAGTTTTATTTTTATTTTTATTTTTTTGATTTTATTCGGCCACATACAACAGGGTAAGATAAACAATATGACAATAGCATCATCCTGAAAGCTAAAGGCAGAAGTCAAACTTACTTATGTCTAGAGAATATAAAGAAATATCCACGTTTGGACCCCTGATGGGGGTAATAATGTCTCTGAGCTCTGATACTTGTTCTGATGCAGCTCAGGATCATCTAAAGCTTCAGGAAAGCTTCATTTTTTTAGGATCAGTACCTGCTTAAATCAGTATCTAGTTTCAATACACGTTTTAGTATTGATTTGTATTTACTTTTTAATATTTTTACCAACCCCGGCGTGTTGTAAGCAGCTTTCAGAGACCAGAACAGATTTTAATGATAACGCTAACGTGCCTCAGCCATTCCTCCCTGTTTCGCCGGCCTGTTGTAAAAGTCTGAGGGAACAGAAGATGTGTTCTGTTTGTGGTGTGGACATCTCAGGCCGTCCGTCTCCTGCTGAATCTTATCACACGGGCTCCAGATTCCACACTCAGTCCTGGTTTTGAAGTGAGCTCCAGCGTCCCCGTCTCTCCGGCTCGTCTGACCTTTCTCCACAGGGTCTGACACTTCCAAACATCTCCCCGACCACCACAGATACTCCACGGGTCCGGGACAGATGAGTGCAGATGTGGAGGAGAAACAGGACGTCACGCGAAGTCCACTGAGCAAAACATGACGCTGGTTTGAATCTGCGATGGCTGGGAGATCATCTGCATACGGATGGAAATCAATCAGTGAATCTAAGAAGCAGAGAACTCTAAACTGGAAATGCTTTTGTAAACCTTTTATATTATTTTCGATCATATGTTCGGAGTTTACATGTTCTTCTAGTGTCTGTTCTATCTGAGGCTTTATTAGACTTTAATCTGAGCTTTATTTTAACACAGTTTGACCAGAAAGAACTGCTAATTTACGCTGTCTTGCACACATGAAACTGTCCAAAACCTACACAGCAATCGCCAGCAGTTCTTTACTCAATCACACCAACCATTTTTGTTAAAACTCAAACTCCTAAACTGGACCAGGACGGCTCGTGTTGATCACAGGCTCCTGAAAAAATGTGGTTTGAATCCATTTTGTGTTTTTTCTGGAGTTTTCAGACCTTAAAACCAGAACTTAAAACTATTTTGACAGTAGTTAAGCCCCAGTTTTGAGCCCTGTGTCCCCTGTCCCTGCAGATTTATCCAAAACCACTGATTTGTCCCAGTTTTATACAAGAAATGCCCCAAATGTCTCTAATTTTGACCAATCTGATTCCTGCCAACAGTAAAAAGAAGCATAAATTGTCTCTAGTTTAGGCAAAATCTGCTTAAAAATGACCAAAACGCAAAGAAAATGTGACTATACTGACTCACATGGTCGTCATGAATGGGCCGAGTGCAACAATTTTCCTTAGTTAAGTGTAAAAAAAAGCATAATTTGAACATTTTTCTTATACAACACAGCTCTTTTTTCCCTCCAAGTTGCTGTAATTTTGCTTTTCCTCCAGCCTGACACTGCATATCCCTCTGTTTTCTCCCCTGACATAACAAATTCACCCGAGTCTCACATGGCGCTGGTGTCTATTAGCAGTTAGCCGTTATAAATGAAGGTGCAGCCTAATGGTTTCTTGACACGGCACCACGGGCGGCGTTCTCTCCTCGTCTGTTATTGTTCACACGCAGAAAGGCCACATGTCACATCAGCTCTGAAGATGTACAGCGGAGCCAGAGCATGAACACTGAGTCTGCACAGCAGGGCCGGCCCCCCCATTAGGCAACATAGGCAAATGCTAAGGGCGCCGCTCCACTAGGGGGCGCCGAGCGCAAAAATCGGCGATGGGGGATAAAATCCTCCACTGTCTAAAACAGGGGTGGGCAAACTACGGCCCGGGGGCCACATACAGCCCGTTAACCTTTTTAATCCGGCCAAACATGAATGAACTGCAATAAAATGTATTACTTTTATTTTCCCTGCAATTCTGGCGTTTCCCAATAGATGGCGCACTCTAGATACAGTGATACATCCTGTGGGTTCACCACCTGCAGAGGGGTTCATGGGGGGGGTCAGGTGCTATGAGTATTGGGCAGCAAACTGCCCCCGCGACCCAGCTGGATTAAGCGGGAGATGATGGATGGATGGGTTGCTACATTCATGTAGTTTTAAAAAAAACATGACAATATCAAGTAATCCAGTTACTTATTTAAGTAATTTAATGGATTACGTTACAAACTACATTTTGGGGTATGTAATCTGTAATCTGTAGGGATTACAGTTTAAAGTAACCTTCCCAACACTGTCAACAGAATTATCAAATGTGTCACAATCAAACGGAAGTCAAAACTTCTGAAACGAAAAATGTTTATTTTTGAAGTGGAAAATCATTGGCCGATATATGGAGCACATGTTGAACTGAGATGTTTGAATATGTCACATGTAAATTGTTGGATCCTGTGAGTTATTTTCGTCTTATTTGCTGGGTTGACGTAGTCAGACTAGAACACTCCATCCATCTGCTCCTGGTCCGGCCCCAACATCACATTTTAGACCCTTTGTGGCCATCGAGCCAAAAAGTTTGCCCACCCCTGTTTTAGACCTTGTTTAGACCTGGTTTAGATCTGGTTTTAGTCCTGGTTTAGACCTGGTTTTAATCCTGGTTTAGACCTGGTTTTAGTCCTGATTTAATGCTTGTTTCCACATGGTGTAGACCTGCTTTAGACCTGGCTTAGTCCTGGTGTTAGTTCTGGTTTAGAGGTGCACAGGAGAATGTGAGGTCCACACAGCGTCTGCAACAAGACACAGTCCACGCGCGGTGTCCACACCGAACAAGAGGAAATGTGGCGCCGTGTGGAGCAGGTGCAGTGTGAGGCACAGTAGATATATACTTGGCCCAGTGCTTTATGGGAAGGTTTTCAGACCATGAGTGAGGAAGTCGTGTTCAAGATATAGTTCTACCCCCGGGCACAGTACACCCAGCCTATGTGGATAATTTGGTTTTATGTATCACTGTATCTAGAGTGCGCCATCTATTGGGAAACGCCAGAATTGCAGGGAAAATAAAACTAATACATTTTATTGCAGTTCATTCATGTTTGGCCGGATTAAAAAGGTTAACGGGCTGTATGTGGCCCCCGGGCCGTAGTTTGCCCACCCCTGGTCTAAAACATCATCACTATGAACTGTTTGATTTCTTGTGAGTATCTGTACTCTGGCAGTATTTTTTATTTTTTTTTGCAATCCAAGAAGCGCCACCTGAAATCTTGCCTAGGGTGTCAAAATGGTTTGGGCCGGGCCTGCTGCACAGCACGTTTACAGAGATACGTCCAAGATCGAGGCTCAGAGGAAATGTGACTCTTTTACCTTGATTATTCTACAGTTTGGAAATAAACTCGGTCATCACGACAGAGACGCTTAATGGGCAGATTCATGGAGATTTCTCTGATATGGCCACGATCTTAAAACTTATATCGGGTTATTTGTCGTGTTTTCAGATTTATTCTCGACGTACTCGTTCTGAGACGCTTCATTCTCGTCTACAGGTCGTTTATTTGTCAAATAATGTGATCTTGCTGCACGGACAGTTCATTTCACTACTTTTACTCATGTTCTGATAGATTTAAATGCCTATATCTTAAATTTTCAAGCGTTTTTGCAGGGCACATGTAAGAATCTATTATTTTTCAGGTATTTTTCAGCTATAATTGAACAAATAAAACACTGCAAAAAGGCCTATCAAAAATAAGAAAAAATACCAATTTTGAGGTAAAAATGCCCTATTTTAAGTGAAATTTTCTGTCAGTGCAGTAAGAAATTTTCACTTAACAAGTTTTCTTAAAACAAGACGAAATCTGAATCTTGTTCTAAGCAGAAAACACGAGTTTCAAGTATTTATGGACAGATTTTTCACCTTATTGGTTTGAGAAGGAAGTTAAAGAGGCTTAACCTGGACTGAGTTAATATAAAAAGTGCTTAGAATAAGTTGTAATATCGAGATAAGATAAATCAGGATGAATATCTGGAAACAAGTAAAAACAATCTCATCTTATTAAGTAAAAAATCTTAAAATTGATCTTTTAACATGAATCTGCTTAATTCAAGTCAATTTAACTATGGCAGCAAATCCTTTTTTGCTGTAAAGGGAGATACTGTATGTTTAATGCCCTATTGTGGAACATTCCAGGCATAGAAATAACATCTCCACGGTAACAAGCAAATATCGGATCATCCACCTAAGAAGTTACACAGTGCTCCTTTAATTACTGTATTAAATAAACTCAATTAAAAGGACAGGATGTTGCAGCTATTTGAAAAAAAAACAAAAAACGAAAACATATAAAATAAACTTAATGTTATTCTTAAAACAGTGTATTGGTATATTGAAGACTGTGGCCTAATTACGGCATCTGATTCCTTATTACGGTAAAATAATGAACATTAATAATAAACATAATAAACATTTCACAGACCAATAATTTGGGGAATTCTTGTTGAAATAAAGTCAATTTTTTTGCAGAAACAGATCAAGATTTTATATTTAATGTTTTATTTTCGTTCTGTTTTCCGCTTCAGCCGTTCACTCGTTCACTTCTCTTCTGATGTTGATGTTGGTCCAGATCCTTCAGCCCTGCAGAAGCTTCTTCCTCTTTACAGATTTAGCACCAGCTCCACATTTGTTTGCCACTTTATGTTTTTCCACATTTTGCGCTGAAGCTGCAGAGTCTCGGCTGAGTCTGTGCAGCAGATTCCAAAAGGAAAAATAACTTCTGTTTGGGAGTGAACGGCTCAACCTGAAAACCGCCGTTTCCCTTCTGACCTTTTGTACAGTAACAGCAGAGATTTTTATTACTTATTTCTATTTTGTTGTATTTTTTTACTTGTTCTTTTATATAATTATGCCTTATTCGACACCAGACTTTTGCTATTTATTTAGAACTTATTATTACCATTTGGATTTGGAAGTCATTTGATTTGCGGATCAATAAAGTTTGTCGAAGTCTAAAGAGCTTAACCCAGATGATCTGCTTTGTATCATCGTAATTTAAGTTCTGTATGGAACTTGTAAAAAAAACAACAACATAAAACCAACCTTTTCCAGGTTTGTATGCCCTGAAATGCATTTTTTCTTTACTTTAAGTGGTCTGTAATTTCTTTTTTTCTGTATTTTTGTCTTTTTTACTCTCCTGCAGTGTCCATTTTCTTTCCACGTACTTCATGCTGGGTAGTGTAGTGAGCCGGGGTGGGTCCAGTCGTGACATCAGGAGCGCTTCATTACCTTTATGAGCGTTGGGCTGCCTGCTGTTATCGGCCGTTTCCATCATCTAAAGTGCTGTAGCTCGTCACGCCCGGTTCATTGTTTAGCCAAGAAGACGTACAGACGCTTTCCGTGTGCAATACCCAGACATTAAGCCCAGGTGTTCAGTTTTTACACTTTATTCTGGCTTTTTCAGGCTCTTTTAGATCATTTTTGCAGGTTATTTAATGTAATATAAAGCGTATTTACAGGAAAGGTGTTTTTTCTGTAATCTGGCGCCCTCTGCTGACAGTAGATGGGATTTTAGAAAGAGAAATCAGCAGCTTGTTTTGATGCTTTATTCTGACTTTTTTCAATCTCTTTTGGACAATTTTGCATAGAATTGTAAGTACACAAATGTGGACGAACAGGAAATGTCTTTTTGCTGTAATCTGGCGCCCTCTGCTGTTAGTAGTAAAGACAAATTAGCAGGTTTCCAAATGTCTTCCTTGTGACGTAAGCGTGAACATCATAAAATCAATCAAGTTTCTTCAAGCAGCAAATGCAGTTATTTGGATGCACTTGAAAAAAAAGAGACATATACATTTTCAGTGCTCCTCGTCATGATCTCACTCAGAGTCGTATTTTTAATCGTGTATTGAGCTCAGGAGTCTACTCATTTTACAGCCCAAACTGTAGCACTTTGTTCCTCAGGCTTTTTATGTCACAGGTTTATGTTCACATTATCGCTGTGAAGAGCCCGGCTAAAGCTGATAATTAGGATCAGATTTAGAACGCTGAACCCGTCCTTTATCACATCTTCACCAGAACATCCACAAACACTGAGAGAGCCTCACACTTGGGCCTGGTTTAGTTCTGGATTAGTCCTGGACAAGTTCAGTTTTAGGCCCCGTCCACACTCATACCTATTCGAGTGGTTTTCGTTGCAGATGCAGTGTTCGCCCACACAAATCCAATGAAAAACGGCTCCAGAGACAGAACGATCTGGAGCCACCAGCTCCAATGAATTCACCTGAGCACAGATCTGATCCGGCACCGTGAGGACGCCTGAAAACGTTGATACTCTGACGTAGGCGCTCGAGTTGCCGTCCTTATTGGACCATGTCACTGTAACCTGCACCTTCCTGATTCGCTGGTTCGTGACATCGCTCATGTGACACTACAGTATTGCGGAAAACACTTTAAATAAACCCGAGACAAACAGGAAACAGCGGAGCTACAAACTAAATCTCGTCGTCGGTCCACGAAAAGACGGTTTTCACACATATCATCTTCCTCGGCGTGAAATCGGCTGCTGCAACTTCAGACACTGTGCTCCACTTCTTTGTTTTTACCGCCCACGTGACGTCGTGACACCAGCCGAATCATGTGACTGTCGTTTCAGTGTAAACGTAACCTAACACAGTGGGAGCTTCACATTTGGACCTGGTTTAGTTCTGGTTTTGTCCTGGTTTCTCCTGGTTCAGTTCTGAACAGGTTCAGTTTTGGTCCAGGTCTTTAACTTTAACTAAATGTGGTTGATGTCTTAAATCTTAAACGGGACATATTCTGCAAAAGTGACTTTCATGAGTGTGTCTGTCCTAACGATCTTCCATCATATTTCCTCCTGCACCGTTTGTATTTAGTATGAACAAAATCTAAACTGTGATTCTGTCGCATTACCCTTGGGTCATTAGCTCCTGGTGAAAATTAGCTTATTTGTTTAAGGGCTCGTGAAATATAGTAGTATTTTGGGCTCCAATTGTGTTAGACTGTTATTCTCACATCCTTTGGTGTTAAATCATTATAGTTGTTATAGTTGATAATAAGCAGCAGATGGTATACAAAAATATTTTCTGTTGTAATGTCAATCTCGTTGTTTTGAGGGAGTTTTATGTCAAAGATTTTTGGAGCTTTTTACCAAGTTATAGCAGCGTTTCCTCATCGGAACCACGCCTGAAGAGGTGGTAGATGTCCACACATTTGAGTGCTTTAGTCTCTCCCTCACAGTTACAGGTACGATTCTGTGCAGTGGTTTCATTAGTGGGATGCACCGATTGTGTTGTGATAGCGCTCTGAAGGGGGAGTGACTTAGCGTGGAGAGCAAAGGGAGGGGGAAGTCAGAGCATCAGAAGGAAACTAATTACCAGGGATGTAACAGTAACTGAAATCTGGTGATCTCGTACTGTCAAAGGTGTCACAATAATCTGGAGCATCACAATATATCGAATCCCAAGTCTCTTTGCTTAAATGAACAGTTCTGATGCAGAAATAGGTAAAAAAAACAGAGGGAACTACATAGACCATGATCCTTTGCTCCGTTTCAGTGCAGACGACATGAAGAAATAACTGTTCTAAGCACTTTTACATCTTCATTCTGTGGATTAAGTATGTGAAGCATTTTTAGAGGAAAAAGTCACAGATTCACAGTTTTATATTGTAATAAATCTGGTCCAGAGAGATTTGGATTTCGTTCCGTCCCTAATGACAATAAATGTTGCACCAAATGACTGAAGCATTTTAGAGTCAGTCTGTTCTTCTGTAGAATATCGTAATATCGTGAGCTTTCCCACCATATCGTGATAAATATCATACAGTGAGGTTCAGACTGTGACCGTATCGTATCGTGAGACTTGGAGATCGTTACAGCCCGACTCATCACACAAATCGCTATGTTGTTTTTAGCTAATATTACATTTTATGTAATAACATGATGATCTATTTTATGTGTTAGTGATCTGCAAACTTTTTTTTATTGAATTTTCATCCCTTGCCTAAAATATGTGGTAATGTTGGCAACTTTTAGTGTAGTTTTGGTCATTTTCAGACCCAAATACAAACTCCAGTCTGGTTGGATCGGCCCCAGGAAACTTCAACTTTAAAACCATTTAAAGGTGCATTCTGTAACTTTACTGGTTTATGGTCCAACACCTGCTTGTCTGGATAGAGATGTTATTGCTTTTCTTAAAGGTTCCACAGTATGACATTAAACTCATCTATTTTGCATTAATCCAGTTATGTGCATGTGTTACGGCCCCAGGCCTCCAGGTCTTTGATTTGTTGTGTGCTTTAATTTCTTTTGTCATTTGGATTCCTGTTGGTTGAGCCCTGGCCCCTGATTGGTGGAACTTCAGCCCTCGGCCACTCCCCCCTCACCTCCAGACTCCTCCCCCCTCACCTCCAGACTCCTCCCCCCTCACCTCCAGACTCCTCCCCCTGTTTAAGCAGATTCCTCTCACCTGTTCGGGGCTGTGGCCTTTGTGGCCGGTGCCATTTTGTGTTTGTGTCTCTTGGTGTCAGTCACTTTGTTTGTACTGGTTCGTGACTTTGTGTGTGTTTTGTGTGTGTTTTGTGTGTGTTTTGTGTGTGTTTTGTGTGTGTTTTGTGTGTGTTTTGTGTGTGTTTTGTGTGTGTTTTGTGTGTGTTTTGTGTGTGTTTTGTGTGTGTTTTGTGTGTGTTTTGTGTGTGTTTTGTGTGTGTTTTGTGTGTGTTTTGTGTGTGTTTTGTGTGTGTTGAGACACTTGGTTAGTTTAGTTCGGTTTTGTGCCTTTTGTTTTGTCACTTGATTCTGTTTGTGGGTTTATGTGATTTTACTTTGAGACACTTGTGATTTAGTTTTGTTTGCGTCTCTTAGTTTAGTCACTTGTTTTTTTGTGTGAGCCCACGTGACTCGTTTTTGGCACAACTTGTCCTGTTCTTTTTCTTAGTTTAGGTTATTTTATGTACATATTTTAGCCTGTTTTGTTTAATTTACCTTGTACATTCCTTTTAATTAAATTACCTGATTTATTCCATTTTACATCTTGGTTATTTGGTTACTTCCGCGGTCCCGAGCAGAGCTGGGTCGTAACAGCATGTTGTTGAAAAATACATGAAAAAATGCATTCTTACTGAGAGCGTGATCACCTTTCCACAGATCTGACCTGTAACTTCTGCTTTGCCGTTGGTCACTGCCGATAGATGTGTTTAATACTGAACTGTGGAGCAGGGAGCAGAACCACCTGTGCCCTCAAGTGAATTTAAAGAGATGATAACCATATTTTACCACATATTTAGAGGAATTATTATTGTAATTTTAATAATTGGTGAAAACATTAGAGAATTTTCAACTTTATTTTGTAAGAATGCATTGTTTATTTAATTTTACAGTTTAGTTTTGTTTTTTGCACACCTGCAGTGAAGAGTTTAGCTTCTGTTCTCGTTGTGCTGAAGGTTACGCCTGGAAAACCCCTCGGAGCAAATGTGTGTGGAGCTGAGGATATAAGGAGAATACAATCGCCTCAAAAGAAACACACCTGTAAAAAAAAACCCAAAACAAAAACACGAGAGCCCGTTTCTTATCTGTTATTGAAAATGTCCTTGCAGCTGCAGTCTCCAAAGCGCAGCTCCCTCTCCTCACCACTCATCCCTCCATCAAAGCGTCTCTGACCACCTCTCCGTCCTTGGAATAAGTGCACAGCTTTCCGGAACACAGAGACTCCCACGGAAATGTCCTCTGAAGGGACGACAGGCCACACGCTACAGGCAGTTTGTTTTTCAGTCCATTTGCTCTTTCAGCACTTTAAACTCTCATCTGGGTTTCATTTCAAGTTGAACTCGGGCCCGTCTGAAGCTAAAGTCCGTTTCTGGAGGTGGTGAATTCTGTCAGAAGCCAAAAAACGGCACAGATCAGTGTTTCCTCGGTGGAGAGCTCACTGTGGCAGTGAGTCTGTCAAGGCAACAAACTAGTGTAGTGATGGGGGCAAGTTCTGAACTTCCTCTACTACCTCTGCTGATTTCCCACTGCACAGGCCAAAGCCCAAAAGACTCGATTGTCGACTACAGAAGCAACAAATGAAAATCAACTACTGACGGTGAAGAAGAAGAAAAACTGAAAGATGTTGAATGAAAATGGTGGAAAATGGTGTTTTTAGCGCTTAATATAATTCACTGGTAAATAAATGTGATTAGAAACGACATCGGTGATCGAGTCTTTTGGGCTTTGGCCTGTGCAGTGGGAAATCAGCAGAGGGAAGTGTGAGGTGCTTATAAAGTTGTTTTCTAACGAGCGTTTGGTTTGTTAGACTCGTGGCTGTTGTCAGATGGGTTAAAGTGGAGTTAAGCTTCTTCAGTCTGAAGTAAATTGGTGTTTTACGTTAAGTTCAGAACTTGCCCCCATCACTACACTAGTTTGTTGCCTTGACAGACTCACTGCCACAGTGAGATCTCCACTGAGGAAACACTGATCTGTGCCGTTTTTTGGCTTCTGACAGAATTCACCACCTCTAGAAACGAACTTTAGCTTCAGACGGACCCGAGTTACACTTTTAAAACACGTGGACATACAAAAACTTTACATCTCTGACTAAATGAAATCGAGTCTTGTGAGCTTTAAGTCATGTTAAAATATTCTTCTTTCCTCAAAACAGACCTGGAGTTGTGTTTTGTTTCATTCACACTTTTGACCACATCTGTGCGTGTGTGCGGTGGGATTTCTAGATTTCTAACAATACAGTTTTATTGATTTATTTATTTTAAATTTTATGCCAAACTTTTGTCAGTATGATTCACTGTTTTTATCTTTACTGTATTATTTGCTTATCGCTCTTTTGACTGGTTTAAGGGTCCCTGAGTCTTCTGAAACGCAAATAATGTCAAATAAATAAAATATTATCAAACAGTGAAAAACATACAAAATCTACTTTTTAATTTATTTGTATGTAATATGCAACAGAAATGAAGCAAGAAATTTAAACGTGGCGTCAATTTCAGTGATGCTTATAGATAAATTAAAAGCACGATGGTGATAATTAGAATACTCTGAGTGCATTGGGTAAGCGAGGTACAACTTTGGACCACTGCAAACCTTTTTTCACATTTTGAAGACTGTAAAAATCAGCTATAGAACCTTTACCATTTCTTCCAATCCATCGGCAGCATCTCGTCCTTAAAAAGTCAAGACGACGCCCCGTAGAATCTCCATGAATCCCCCATGAATCCAAGTTAGCGCTACACAAATCCACAGAAAGACGACACGGATAATGTCAGAATACAGATTCTCCTCAGCAGACGTGGTGAGGTTGGTGGGTGATCCTCCGGAGAAGCCGCTGATTCTCCGGGCGTCATTAGAATGCATTTGTTGGAGTTGACGCCCACACGAGGTGAGGAACAGGTGGTCTCCCATCACACTCCCACTGCTCACGGACGCCGAACAGGAAAGAGGCGAGCTCGGAATAATTATGTAAGATGTAATTTACAGAAAGTGGATACAAGAAACTGCACTGGAGAATTAGCAAAGAGCTGAAGAGTGAAAATATTCAGACTAAATGACTTTTAAACAGGGGGTGTTGCACTTCTGTGGGGCATTAACTGTGAACACGTCACATGTTTAGATCACAGTGCTGCTTTTTGTGGTTTTGAAAATGTTTATGTGCTGCCACACCGTCACCATTCAGCCCGTGTTTGCCGACGTACCACATTTCCCTAAAACGCAGGCATATGCTGAACTACCGATGTTTTTCTTTCAATTCTGGATGTGTACATAACGTATTAGTAAATTATATAGAACGTTTTGATCACTCATAGATTAATTATACCAACTAATGCTGAGTGTGTTGCCAGTGTCCACAGCTTGTGCCCAACAACAGTCCAACTTATGCACAGCGTGCGGCAGTGTGTCGCTTTAAGCCGGGCGAACACTGTGATATTTCTGATGGTTTCACTCAGCTCCAGCTCAAACTGTACGACCAAATTTCAGGGTTTAAAAGAGCATAGCTCACGATTCATGTTCTCACACTGTACAAACCAATGTTCTTATATGATCTGTGCACACTGTGCGTCCACATCATGACCGGAGTTCTTGTTCCAGAAGTACAAAACCACAGAAGGTGCAGTGAATGCTGCACAACACGAACGGCAGATTCTGACAAATCGGCTCATGGAACGACTTCAGCAGTGAAACCCTCACGAGGCGACTGGATTCAAACAGGTTTAATATTCTTGTGACTGACTGGGAGCTGGTCATGAGGGGTTAATCAGTTCTTGTTACCCCATGTTTACACGGAGCACGACACATGAGCCAAAACTCGATCCAAAAAACAGTCGCATGAGTGAAATATCGGCTCAAAAACGCCAACATTCGCAGTGTATGTCCGGCCTTAGCAGGTTCTATTTTTTATTTTTAATATGGCAATTTGTAGCGTTTGCATTTGTGTTGTGGAGTTTACTTGTTGTGAGTCCTCCTGGGTCGGAAAAGTCCTGAAGAGTCCTGCAGTCACTTCTGTTGTGGCTTTTTTGTGTCTTGCGGCGTTTGTATTTGTCAAGACAAATTTCTCCCATGAGAGACAATAAAGAATTACCTTATTCCCAAATGTCAAGTCAAAAAGTCCCCAAATACAGTGTAAATATGTAAGATTATAGCTCATTTTCACCTGATGTTCCTGGGCAGGTGATGCAGAAGACAATTAGAGTACAAAACTGTTTCAAAGGGAGATTAAAAGTAAAAGTATTCACCAGTTTTCTTTCATCCACAGTTCAGGGTGAAGTTTCAATGCAAATAACGTTCTTTCATTTGTTAATCGATATCTCAACACCCACATTTTTCATCATTCTGAACCCCGAGGCAAATCTGACCACAAAAAATACCCCGGTGCTATAAATCACGGCCGACCGACCCCGTCTCCAGTCTAAATCTACCAAACTCGTACAAAATAAGGCCTGTACAACCTTGGGACGGGGCTTATGTAGAAACAGCCGACTCATGCAGTGGTTTGGTGCAGGGAGCGTGTGCAGCCTGCAGATAAAACCTTGACCTTTCTGTTCATTTACTCCAGAGATAATTAGTGAGCGTCCTCCTAATGATTCTCTATTATCCTCAAATATAAGAGCAGTGTAGAGAAGATGGCTCAGCAGGAATCCGAGACTCCAGCGTGAGCTTCGGACCCCGTCTGATCAAACTTTATGCACGACTAAAGGAGACGTGTTGTGCTAAATCCAGAGTTTTAACTGGTTATTCACAGACAATTTAAAGATGATGCCAGATTATGTTTAGCCATGTCATCGTGTTTCTTCATCATCAGCTCTTCTCTCAAGGTTGTGTTTCAGTTGTGCATAAAGCCCCAAAAAAGAAGATGTCATGATAATTAATACATTGCATATAAATATATGAATTAGTGATGAGCAGATCGTTTTTGTTAAAAAAATGTGTGCCCCATCACTCAATTCGGACAAATTGTTTTTGCCTAATATATATAAAGAGTCCTCCCCACCCGTCCTCCCTGTTCGCTCTGTGTCGGCTTTTAAAGTGGCCATAATTGCCAATCTTCGAATCTTAAATGTGAGAATTATTTCAGAACTTTTATTTACGGCACTTGCATCTAATATACCCACTGCTTAAAGTGTAACTCTGGCACGTTTGAAGCTAAAGTCCAATTCTGTCAGAAGCCAAAAAACGGCGCAGATCAGTGTTTCCTCGGCGTAGATCTCGCCGTCTCCAGACACTAATGAGTGAACCAGGCAGAGCGTTTGGTTTGTTAGACTCGTGGCTGTTGTCAGATGGGTTAAAGTGGAGTTAAGCTTCTTCAGTCTGAAGCAAATTGGTGTTTTACGTGGAAGTTCAGAACTTGCCCCCATCACTGCACTAGTTTGTTGCCTTGACAGACTCACTGCCACAGTGAGATCTCCGCCGAGGAAACACTGATCTGTGCCGTTTTTTGGCTTTTTTTGGCTTGGTTTTAGCTTCAAATGTGCCAGAGTTCCCCTTTAATATTGTATGTACTATACGGCTATGGAAGTGGTGACATCTGCTGGTAAATTTTAGAATTTTTGGTGTTTTGGCCAACATATGGTATCTGCACTTTTGGTCCTTCACAAAATGCAGCATTGTTTTGTTTAATGTGCAGGATTAGAGGCTTTTAATCGCATTTGTTTCTGTATGTTTTGTATGCACAGACTGCTGCTGTTCAGAAAGTTTTATATATCACATGGATGGATAGATTAGTTCATATAATACATGTTCTTTGTTGTATGTTCACTTAAAGTAAATTTTACAATAACCAGTAAAAGCTTGAGTGGAACTTTGAAGCTTTTGTGTGTGTTGTGTTTTGTTCTTCTGAACGTACTTCCGAATGGATTATTTACAACCATCGGACTCCAGTCTGTTCGTGTGGGATTCCAAAATATCGTGTCGCAAAAAAATATTTTCAAAGATAAAAACACGTAGCTGGAAATCTGCTGTTTGCTCCAGTGGAAGCTCTGATGTGGCAGAGCTGCTGCGTCGCTCACTTCTGCTTCATGCTCCACAAAAACAAACAACGTTCTGACAGAATGTGTGTGGTGTTTGCATGTTCTCCCCATCAGCCCAAAACACAACAGGTCAAATCCTCCAGCGAAGTTGGTCCTGTGCTTGTGCCACATCTAATGTTTATTTATTCTTCTTTATTCTTATTGTGTAAGGCACTTTGAGACTGTGCTGCACAAATACACCTGCCCTGCCTTGTACACAACTAGTATTTTACTATCTGACTGCAAAAAACAAAATCTAGTCAAGTTAAGATGACTTGAATTAAGAAAATTTGCCAGAATTTGAGTAAATTTCATTTGACAAGTAAAATGACCTCCAAAAAGTCTTGTTCCTCCAGTGGAACAAGACTTTTTGTACTTAAAATATGAAAATACATCTGCTGCACTTAAAATAAGAAATAAAATGGCAGATTTTAACTTTAATCGAGTTTAATCAACTCAAACTTATGAAGCCAGTTTAACTTAGATATTGTGTTTTCCCAGTGTAGATTTTTTAAACTCTGAATTGAGAATCTTTTTTTTTTTTTCTATTTTATGGCAAAGGAAAAACCCAATTTGTCAACTGGACAAACGTTTATTTAGGCCAAAAGTGTTTTACAGCTGCTGCTTCAGTTCTGCAAAATGTTTTCGACCTAAAGATAATCCAGGCTCCGCCCCAGAGACATTTCAATCAAACTTTATTTGGACAACACTTTTCCGACATTTTAAACGTAGCACAAAGAGCTTCACATGGAACAGAAGAATGACAAAGATTAAAAACACCACCAGCCCACCCCACTGTTTATCCCATATATGCAGAAATCTGCAGTTTAGACAGAAACAAAAACCATAAAGCTCCTAAAGGTTAGAGTAAAAATAAAAACTGGAGAGCTAAGATTAGATGGAATAAGTAAAATAATAATAATAATATAAAACAAATATACTAATAATAAGAATTTTATTTAAAACAAGTACAATTTTCAATTAAAAGCTAAATTTAAAAAAAAATATATGTTTTGAGTTCACTTGTATATAAAATATGAACACAGAGGACCTCAGATCCTCAGGTCGACGGTTCCACAGACGAGGCCCGTAAAACCTGTGAGTTTTAGTTTGGACTCTTGGGACGGTTAAAGACGAGACCTGAGGACCTGAGACTCCGAGGGGCTTAGATCAGAGAAATAAGCAGGACTAAGAGTGTTAAGAGCTTTAGAAACCAAGAAAACAACTTTAAAATCTGTCCTGAAGGATCCTTTAAGGACGGAGCAAATGCAGAGGACACATTTCCCTACGGCGACACCAAAGTGAACCTTAATCTTATGGTAAAGGTTATTGCTTTGTCTGGAATGTTCCACAGTACGACATTAAACCTTTCTATGTTCTTGGAGACCAACCAGACCAAATTACACATCAGATCTGTGGAGACCCCACTCACAGTCAGAATGCCTGTTTATCTGGGGATTTTTGAGCTATAAAACCACCTGTGATCGAATAAATGTAAATTAGAGCTGTTTAATGTCACAGTGTGGAATATTCTCCATTGAAAAAAGCAGATAATAGTCCCACAGTGCACTTTTTAACCTCAAGGCCGATGAAAACTTTTAGCGCACGGCATCTCCCAAATCCAAAACCCTGAACGCCGCATCACACACGACCTTTAACTCCACGCCGCTCCGCAGTCGTGTATATTTTTCTCGTCTTTACTCGCGCGGACAGTTAAAACCAGAGGCGGCGATGGAGAAAGAGAAACGGCCTTTCAAACGCGAACACTTTTCAGAAGACTTAAGCGATTCTCAGTCCCGGCGTGTCCCAGCCTGCCCGCGCCATGACAGATGCTGCAAAATTGAATATAGATTTGGGTGAGTGGGGCGGGCAAGTCTGATGAATCTCAATTTGGCGCTGTCCATATTTCAGAGCCGCCGGTCGTTCACTCGAAGGGGAAAGGCGTGAGAGAGAGAAAGAAGAGAGAGTGGAGCGCCTGCCAACTGTCAGTACACCTGTGTCAAATAATGATGGCCACAAAAAGCCCCAGATCTGAGCCGGACTGATTCGGGCCGGGCCGGTTTATCATTGGGAAGCACACGGGGACAGACGAGCTGCATCGAACTGCTGAGGTGCACAAAAGGAGGAAAAATACTATTCGAGGACACACTAAACATGCTGAATGGCAGCTTAATGGTTTTGTCAAAGCAGCATGAAGGTCCTCCGTGTTTTAAATAGGGTGTATTAGCCAAAATGGACTTTTTGTAGCTTTCTACCCAGTTATAACGTGGCTCCCTCATCAAAAACGATCTCACCTGGACACTATTGGAACCATATACTGGATTAAAGGACACAAATCTGGTGATATCGTATCGTCAAAGGTCTCACAATAATATCGTGGACCATCACAATATCTGGAATCCCAAGTCTCTTTGCTTAAATGAACAGTTCTGATGCAGAAATAGCTAAAAAAAACACAGAGGGAACTACAAAGACCATGATCCTTTGCTCCATTTCAGTGCAGACGACATGAAGAAATAACTGTTCTAAGCACTTTTACATCTTCATTCTTTGGATTAAGTCTGTGAAGCATTTGTAGAGGAAAAAGTTGCAGATTCACACAAAATATTGCTGTAAATATTGTACCGTGAGATGTACACGGAATATGAACGAACGAAAGAAAGGAAAAAGAAAGAGAATGAAAGAGAGAAAGCACAAATGAAAGAAGGAACAATGAACAAACAAAAGAAAGAATCAAAGAAAGAATGAAAAAGAAAGAACAAAAGAAAACTAAACACAGAACTAAAAAAAATATCAAAACGAACAAAAGAAGGAACGTAAAAGAAAGAAATAACTAAAATAATGAATGAAAGGAAGAAAGATAAAAAAGAAAGAACAAAAAAGAAATACAGAAAGAAAGAACAAACTAACCAAAGAAAGAGCAAACAAACAAATGAAGAAAAGAAACAACGAAAAAGAAAAAAAGTAAAGAAAGAAAAATCTGGTCTAAATCTGGTCCAGAGAGACTTGGATTTCGTTCCGTCCATAATGACAATAAATGTTTCACCAAATGACTGAAGCATTTTAGAGTCAGTCTGTTATTCTGTAGAATATCGTAATATCGTGAGCCTCCCCACGATATCGCAATAAATATCGTACCGTGAGACCTTTATATCGTTACCCCTCTGGTCTGTACTCATTTATTTGTGGCAGTGTTTGTGTCATTAGTTTTCAGCTGTTGTTTTTCTGTGTGTGTCTTGTATTTGGTGTCTTAAATTAAAACTTCACAAAAGAAAAACAAAGGAGAGAAAAAACAGAACCGTATCGACTGCAAACCCAGAGGACGGTGTGAATCTTACTTTCAGATTCTCTGCTACACAAACTACGACAAATGAGCTGCGTATTTGACCAAAACTATGCGATTTTTAATGAGCTGAACCTGTACGAGTCCACTGCACTGTCCAGGAAAACAACACTCTGGATGGTTCCCGCAGACCCGCCTGAGCTGGAGGTCAGAGGTCAGTGTGGCGGGTGCACTGATTTTAAAGACTTTCACTCCGCTGTTGCAGTCGTTGGACATGAAGGACCATTTGGTTGCACCCAGATGAAGTTATAACGGCTAAATCTGCAACCAGAGCCCATATTCAGAAATCTGAGAGGGCGACCGGAGCCAGAAAATCCCGAGCAAGGTTATTGAAGGTACCTGTCCCTTCTGCTTAGCAATGAGACGCCAGAGCTGTCAATCAAACCTGTTTCTGCCGGCAGCGGGAGGGACCTCGGGGAACAATGACACCTGATTGGTCTGTTATTAATGTTCATGTCTTGATTTAAGGACAGCAATGAGAAATAAAAACAGCAGGATGATGTGGAGCGGATTAACAAGGCTCTTTTAAGGCGCTATGTAAAACAGGCATTATTATGAGAGCTGTAACGATACATAAGTCTCACGATACGATATAGTCACAGGTCGATATTTATCATGATATGGTGGGGAGGCTCACGATATTACGATATTCTACAGAATAACAGACTGACTCTAAAATGCTTCAGTCATTTGGTGCAACATTTATTGTCATTAGGGATGGAACAAAATCTAAATCTCTCTGTACGATATTTTCACCATAAACATCTCACTGGACCAGATTTATTACAATATAAAACTGTGAATCTGCCACTTTTTCCTCTAAAAATGCTTCACAGACTTAATCCAGAGAATGAAGATGTAAAAGTGCTTAGAAGAGTTATTTCTTCATGTCGTCTGCACTGAAACGGAGCAAAGGATCATGGTCTATGTAGTTCCCTCTGTTTTTTAGCTATTTCTGCATCAGAACTGTTCATTTAATAATAATAATAATATAATAATAATAATAATAATAATGCGTTTTATTTATTTGGCACCTTTCTGGACACACAAGGTCACCTTATAACAACAGCAACAGCACAGACACAAGACGCCGTAAAGCGTCTTTGAGGACATTATTAACAGATCTTTATTAACAGTATTCTCCACTCACTCCAGATGGTGTAAGGCACCACCAACACTCACCACTTTCACACACAGTGCATGTTTTTTGGGTTAATGGGGGAAACTGGAGCCCGGAGGAAACCCATCCAGACACGGGGAGACCAGTGCTAACCACTCAGCTACTGTGCCGCCATAAGCAAAGAGACTTGGGATTCCGGATATTGTGATGTTCCACCAGATTATTGTGGCGCCTTTGACGATACGATATCACCGGATTTCGGTTATTGTTACATCCCTCGTACAGACTGACATATGTGTTTGTGTGCACATTTTAGACGTCTGTAGTGCTGTCGGTAAATTGCTACTCGGGTGATCATTGATACCAAATCCCGTATGAAAAATGCGCTTTGGATGCGGATGATGCAGTTGGATTTTTGTATGTTACTAACTAAAAATAAAGCAGTGTACATGTGTAAGTAGTCTACCAAATCTCTCTGTTTATGGTGAAAAAAAAAAAACAATGTGGGAAACTCTCCTGAAACGCTCCAGAGAGATTCTGTTGGAACATTTCAAATGGACTCACCTACATATGTGCAGAAAGTCGCCTAAATTATCGTCACACTGGTTAAAAGAATTTGAGTTACAGATTTTACCAAGATTTTTGTGAGGAAGGAATTAATCGGCCCAAATTTCCGCCTGGTCTCAAATAAAGGCCGGGTCTGAGAAATGACTGAAACAAATAAATGTCCCGGCGACTATTTGGGATGTTACGGTACCAGAATACTGGACTCTTTTTAGCTCAATCTTTCTGCTCATGGTGAACAAAAACATATAATCCATCACATTTCTCAGGTTTCCTCTCCATCCCGTACCTGATACTGGTCTATTTTTAGCCCCTCCCGGATCCGTCGTAAACTGCGGTGATGCTGTTTTACGAGGCCTGTTCCTCCGGGCTGTGTGGACCGGCTGATGTCTGTCTGGAGACGTCTGATTTTAATGAACTAGCTTTCACCTTTGCGTTTGCATTATGACACCCGGCAGCACCTGTCCGCCCCCCACCGCGCCGAGTGTCTCCGTCAGCCCCGTCGCTGCCAGAAATGAGTTTGCGTCACCGGTGAATTCTGCCGCTGAAACAGATCGAGTGTTAGCAGAGATGTATTTTCTGAATATAATATCTGTACCTGTTAGATGTGACCTTTTCAAGACTTTTCATCCTTCAGATGATATAATACTAGTAGTGATATAATATTTAGTTTGGAACAGTCCTCCTCATTCCATCGCCCTGAAACCCATGGATGAGCATATTTAAAGTACAGTTTAGAAATCTGATGAGCTGACAGACTTTTTATGAAGTTTTATTTGAAGTTATCATTATTATTCAGTTTGAATTTTCATTATTATTATCATTTGAACTCGTTATACAAAAGGTAGTGCTGTCAATCGATTAAAAATAATTAATCACGATTAATCTCATGAATGTCAGAGTTAACTCACGATTAATCACAAATTAATCACATATTTTTTGCTTTCAAATGTGGAAAACTCTTCGCTCTGGAGATATCTTGTTGTAACTTTTCAAATGAACTCACCTCTGTGTACACACTTTTAGGGCGAAGTGATAAAGAAAAAACCTGTGCACATTTTGGCAACAGAAGTGTCATTGTTCCCCGTTCATTCTGATTCATTCAGATTGAACTCGGACAGAAGAAAATAGAGATAAAAACATTTCCAGCACCAAAATGTCTGGTTGTTCTGTGTGTGTTTGTCAGAATTGAAATTCTACCGGTGGACTAAAGTTATAAAGATTTACTCACTGATCGTGCAAGGATCTGGCAGTCGGACACCGTTTGTAAAAGTTCAGTTTGTTGAGGAAATATTCTCGATCTTTCGACGATAATCCTTTCACAGAGCTCGACAAGCTGCTGAGTTCTGCCGTACTTCTGTTGCCAAAATGCACAACCAAGCCTATGTCCCCACTGTTTACGAACACTAAAAAGGTTCCAGATTTTCCCATATTTTGCTGAGTGAGATTTTTGTGAGGAAGGAATTTATCTCCTGCACCAAATCGCCGCCTGGTCTCAAATAAACGCCTGGTCTGTGAAGTGACTGAAACAAATAAATGCCCCAACTCTTATTTGGTGTTTTACGGTCGTCTATTTACATTTCCAAAGCTCAAACAATCTGTATTTTATGACATTTTGACCTCAAGAGCTGCTCATACAATACATCTGTAATGGAGAAAGACAAATTTCTTTTTAAAAACCGTCAATAATGCATCATGTTCACTGTGATCTTATGCATAACATTTGGCATATACACACATTGGTGATGGAGGTTTTCTCGGTCTTCCCGTTGTCGCGCCAACATATCGCAGTTGTTTACCTCCTCCATGCTACATTATTTAGACTGAACCTTTCCAGACAGAGGACACGCCCGGTGGGTATAGAGTGCAGGAGGCCGTCACTCCACTGCAACACAATATGGACCAGTGACCTTCTGCCGCTGCTACCACCACGACGCCCGGGTCGAGCTGTTCACGGGGCTGATCAGAGATTACGACGGCTGCTATAGCGACTGGCAATTTGCAGCTAAATGTTTTATCTTCAGAATGGGGAAAAAGTCCTCAAAACACTGCCTCACACATGTTTAATGGACAGTGCATTGTTGAAGAGCTTGGGAAACGACTGGAGAGGCTGATGGAGACGGATAAATGACAAAATCCAGATCTTCCTACTGACTTTCATGCATATGACTTAAAGCCCCACTGTGCAACATTTAAGTAAATCAGGAGAGTAAAAGAAAAGCTTTTATTTCAACAAAAGTTCCTTTTTTAATGCACAAAATGCCGACAGAATCATTCTTTTGAGTCAAGTTACCAGTAAGGTTTGCAGAAAGGCGAGTCCACTCAAAGTAAAGACTCTTGTTTTCATGGATTTTGATGTGAACGGCCGAAATAAGACGTATAAAATGTTGAGATTCAAACAAAACAAGATAAAATAATTGTCTTAAAGCAGTTTAACCTTTGTTAGACCATTTTGCAGAATATAGGACCGTTAAATATTATTTGTCATCCTTCTTATAGTCAGTCTCTTATGTTGCACAACTGAAGAGACGTTTAATGATTTTTTTTCCCATTTTTTGAAGCAGCTCACAAAGGTTAAACTGCTTTATGCCGATTATTTTAAATTAGTTTGTTCCATTCACAACATTTATACATGTTTTTCCGGGTGTTTGTAAAATGTGGTTGAAACAAAACAATTTAAAATAACTGTCATAAAACAGATTAACCTTTGTTAGCTGTTTTTAAAAATGAAAGAAATGGAAAAAAAATGAAATATCTGTTCAGTTGTGCAACATAAGTGACATAAGAAGGATGACAAATAATATTAACGGTCTAACAAAGGTTAAACTGCTTTTTGACAATTATTTTAAATTGTTTTGATTCGATTCCAACATTTTTATACGTCTTATTTCAAAATTCATGAAAACAAAAGTCTTTACCTTTCGTGGACTCGCTTTTCCACAAACCTTACCTGTAACTTGGCTTAGAGAGAAGTTTCTGTCGGCATTTAGAGCATTAAAAAAGAAATGCTTTTCTTTGACTCTTCTGGTTTACGTAAATGTTGCACAGTGGAGTTTTAAGTCGTTTGCATAAATGTGAGTAGAGAGATTATGTTTTGTCATTTCTCCGTCTTTCCTCGTGATTCAGAACCTGCTTCTCCTCCTCCATGAATCATGGAGCTGAGTGAATCTGGTTTCCTCGACAGTAAAATAGCACAACAAATTGACATCTTAATTAATATTTAGAAAGTGATTTTATTAGCAGTGCAATGGTGCCACTGAGGGTAAACATGTTAATTACCCTGTTCATTATTTCATGCATCTGTAATTTAATCAGCAATAACCGAACAGCGAGCTCGTTTGTGATCGTTTAACGGCCGTTATATCACACGGCAAACCTGACCTGGCAACCGCAACACGCCGTCCGTCTGCTCCGGTTACCGACGACTCTGGACTCCAGCGTCTGCAGGTTCTTTCTAATGTCGAATCTAAAAAGGACTTGACTTAGAACCTAAAGACTTGAGACAAAACACTGGGGTCGGCCAAGGAATCTGTTTGAGATCGTGGACTTAAACTTTGGACAAAAGATTTAGAGCGGGACTTGGGACCTAAAGTCATGGCTTAACCTTTGTTTTTGGTTCTAACACTGCACAGGATCATGTGATGGTTCACGAGCAGTCGTGGATGCAAAGCGATATTTCTGTAATTAATAATAATACGTTTATTCAGATACAGTTTGGATACAAATACAAATAATAATAGCCAAAATATATATCAATAATTCTGAAAAGGAGTGGGGAGAAGCAAACAACACCCTTTTACAAAACCATCAGAACAATAATGTGCTTCTGCAGATTTTACTCCAAATGCAAAAGAAATCACTGCATTTCAAAATGGTTTATGTACATTCAGTCACAGATGAACTTGAATTCCTTCTTCTACACACTTCGCTATAATAATTTTTTTATATCTTCATTTAAACTTTTTCATATTTGGGCATTTTTGAGCTCATCACACATTAAGTTCCAGATCTTTAGCCCACAAACTGAAATACAAAAGCTTTTTCTCGTCGTTCGGACTCGGCTCATTTTAAAGCGATGTGTTCCCCTTGAATTGTACTTTCTCGTTTAATAAATAGTTTCTGGATATTTTTTGGTAGTTCTTTCCTTTTTCTGTCTGGAAGTTTATCAGATCCTTAGGTTTTAAAAATGTTGAAGTGATAAATCGCCGGTTGGTGCGGCCGTAAAACGCGACGTTATGAATTATTCGTAATGCTCTTTTCTGTCATATGAAGAGTGAATAATGATGAAATAATCAGGCCTTGTCTTATATAACACTTTCCCAGACACTCAGAGTCGCTTTAATATTTGGTGCATGTTCATTCCCTCCAAACCTGCTGTTGGTCAGATGCTGCTGTAGCTGCAGCTGCAGCTGGAGCTGGACTCTTTTTCCTCTGACGCTCGGAGTCATTGGAATAATTTGCCAACATTGATTCGAACCTGCGCAGGTTTTCAAACGTTTGCACGTCTGACAAAGTGTCTGATCTGTGAATAGATGATGGATGAGTGTGATGTTGGTCTTTAGGTAATGTGAGCACACTCAAAATAATTGAATCACTCTATAAAAAATCGCTAAAGGTCTTTGATAGGAAACCAATTTCATTCCATGTTTGCAATATTTTTAAAAAGTACAATATTTTAAGCTTTGAAAATGTTAAACATTTTAAATATGCTTTGTGTATAAAGTGCTACATGGATTAGCCCCGCCTCCTGTCAGACTTTTTCAAAACAAAAACTCCCAACAGTATCAGGACCAGGGCCGTGTCCAGAGGAGACTGTGAGGTGCCCGACAGAAAAACATCTTTTGGGCAAAATTCTCTCTCTGTGAGGCCACTAAGATCTGGAACAGTTTTCCTCTAGGAATAAGGGAGCGCCCCACATCGCTCACTTTAAAAACTCAACTCAAACTGTGGCTAAACCAGTCATGTGATCATTAGTCAAAATGTTCTTTTATTTTTCTTAACCTTTTTCTTGTATTACTAATGTTCTATTGTGTGCTGTATTTACCTGCCCAGGGACTGCGGATGTAAATGAGCTTTGTAGCAATAATCCGGCATATTTACATTTGTTTATAACATATGTTCATTAATGTGCACTGTCCCTATAAAAAATAAAATAAAATAAAAAAAAATTAAAAAATGTGAATGATCAGTAGAATGAAGAATGTGTGAGTGCAAATGTTGAGGATGGAAGAGGCTCAGTGCATGTGGTGTGAAGAGTATTTCAGCACTGTAACCCTCAGTAATATCTGTTTTAATAGAGTTGTACTAAATTTATCTCTACACACTGAATCTGTATTTTAGTATTTCCACCTCAGGGATTCAGGTGTAAATGAGCGTTTGTGCTGTAACCTGCTCCAGCATCTTTCCTGTCACTTCTGTCCTGGTTCATGTGCTGTGGTGCACTGTCCCAAACCAAACCGATCTGCTCCATCAGTCCCACCACTGCCCCCTACTGCCTCACTGTTTCCCCTGTGGTCTCTAGGGACGCACCGATACCACTTTTCTGAAAACCGATACGAGGACGAGTACAATCATTTCTGTACTTGCTGATACCGAGTACTGATACCGATACTTTACCAATTCTACCAATGTGGAAGAGCAAAAAAAAAATTTAATAAACCCGGAAAAAAATCCAAACACCCCTGATATTCCCTCTCCACACCAGGATGTGTCCCTCAGAAGAACTCTGAACTTTTCTTTCATTTGATTATTATTATTATTTAATTTTACAGAAACTAAACTTAAAACCTCACGGCTCATTTGCATAAACTGTAAGAGCTGAAAAAAGCAGCTCTTTCCTTGTGCTGCTGCTTCAGCTTCTGTGGGACTAAAGGACTCGACTCAGTGAATATGAGTGTTCTCTCTGTGACTCAGTGAATATGAGTGTTCTCTCTGTGACTCAGTGAATATGAGTGTTCTCTCTGTGACTCAGTGAATATGAGTGTTCTCTCTGTGACTCAGTGAATATGAGTGTTCTCCCTGTGACAGAGGGTGTTCTGCTGATGCTGAGTCTGTTCTGTGCGTATGTCGCGTTGGTTCATGTTAAACTTTTCGGAGATCGTACGAGTGCAGCAGCTTCACTGATGTCGCTACAGTCGCTTTATTTATGTTGCTCAGAACTGGGATATTTGGGCTTATTCAGGACAGTCAAACCAGGATACTGCGGAATGTGTCGTGTAATAGTGGTATTGGTGCCTGGTATCAGCAAATGTTTAACGAGTACGAGTATATTATGGAAGTATTGAGCCGATACCCGATACCACTGTCTGTGCATTCCTGGTGGTCTCTCATCCAAGTACTGACCAGGCCTGAGATGGGAGAAAGGGAGAAAGGGTCATTTTCATGGCTGAGCTCTTCTTGTGTTCATCTTGTGTTTGACACAGATTTGATCACAGACGCAGGGACAGCGAACTCTGAGTCCAAGATTCCAACATCTCAGACGCTGTTGGTATGAGCTCGTCTCTGACTTGGGCCCAAGACATGAACTTCTACCAAACACACGGACTTGTACTGGGGCCCCACAGACCCACACTCCAAACCGAGGACTTGTACTGGGGCCCCACAGACCCACACTCCAAACCGAGGACTTGTACTGGGGCCCCACAGACCCACACTCCAAACCGAGGACTTGTACTGGGCCCCACAGACCCACACTCCAAACTGGACTTGTACTGGGGCCCCACAGACCCACACTCCAAACCGAGGACTTGTACTGGGGCCCCACAGACCCACACTCCAAACCGAGGACTTGTACTGGGGCCCCACAGACCCACACTCCAAACCGAGGACTTGTACTGGGGCCCCACAGACCCACACTCCAAACCGAGGACTTGTACTGGGGCCCCACAGACCCACACTCCAAACCAAGGACTTGTACTGGGCCCCACAGACCCACACTCCAAACCGAGGACTTGTACTGGGGCCCCACAGACCCACACTCCAAACCGAGGACTTGTACTGGGGCCCCACAGACCCACACTCCAAACCGAGGACTTGTACTGGGGCCCCACAGACCCACACTCCAAACCGAGGACTTGTACTGGGGCCCCACAGACCCACACTCCAAACCAAGGACTTGTACTGGGCCCCACAGACCCACACTCCAAACCGAGGACTTGTACTGGGGCCCCACAGACCCACACTCCAAACCGAGGACTTGTACTGGGGCCCCACAGACCCACACTCCAAACCGAGGACTTGTACTGGGGCCCCACAGACCCACACTCCAAACCGAGGACTTGTACTGGGGCCCCACAGACCCACACTCCAAACCGAGGACTTGTACTGGGGCCCCACAGACCCACACTCCAAACCGAGGACTTGTACTGGGGCCCCACAGACCCACACTCCAAACCGAGGACTTGTACTGGGGCCCCACAGACCCACACTCCAAACCGAGGACTTGTACTGGGGCCCCACAGACCCACACTCCAAACCGAGGACTTGTACTGGGGCCCCACAGACCCACACTCCAAACCGAGGACTTGTACTGGGGCCCCACAGACCCACACTCCAAACCGAGGACTTGTACTGGGGCCCCACAGACCCACAATCCAAACCGGGAACTGTAACTGGGGCCCCACAGACCCACACTCCAAACCGAGGACTTGTACTGGGGCCCCACAGACCCACACTCCAAACCGAGGACTTGTACTGGGGCCCCACAGACCCACACTCCAAACCGAGGACTTGTACTGGGGCCCCACAGACCCACACTCCAAACCGAGGACTTGGGCGAGCACCAAAGACTCCAACATTTGGCAGTGACACATTTGCGGTCGTCTCTGTGCTTGTGTTTGTTCCTTTGCTCTGAGTCTCTTCCCCTTTAACGGCCGTCGCGCTCGTGGCTTTTTCCTCTATTTTCTGCCCCAGCAGCGAGGAGCCGGCTGCCACCAGGGGGAACCGACGAGTATAATTAGAGCAGACGGGGTACATGTGTCCACCCCCTCACCCGACACACACACACACACACACACACACACACACACACACACACAGACACACCCACACACACAGACACACACACGGACACACACACACACACACAGACACACACACACACACACACACAGACACACACACACACAGACACACACACACACACAGACACACACAGACACACACAGACACACACAGACACACACACACACACACAGACACACACAGACACACACAGACACACACACACACACACACACACACACACACACACACACACACACACACACACAGACACACATACACACACACACACACATACACACACACACACACACACACACAGACACACACACACACACACACACACACAGACACACACACACACACACACACACACACACACACACACACACACACACACACACACACACACACACAGACACACACACACACAAACACACACACAGACACAGACACACACACAAACACACACACACGCCCCAGGAGTCTGAACGCTCCACTTGACGAGAGGGGCCCGTAAGGAAGGCAGTGTCGGAGCGAGTCGGGTCTGTGGAGACGCGCCAATGTCAAAGTCAAACTGATGAAGGGCAGAGTGGGTAAATAAACGCCACAGAAGTGAGATATGGAAATGGACTCGATTACGTTTGGACGGGTGATGAAGAGATGTTAGAAATATATTAAAATGTATTGGTTTTTGCACACAGGGAGCTGACAGTGTTTTTATTTATTATTTATTATAATACACTTTCAGAATAGTCTTGTTTTCCATCATTTGTCCAGGAATGGTCCAACATGGTGAGGTTAGAAAGGCTGTTGGTGTTTTTCTTTTTTAATTTGCAATTTATTCAGTGCTTTTTTCTCTGTATAAGTCACAGTATAAATGCACAATAAAAAGCTTAGTGTTTTTTTTTTAAATGAGAGGTTTTGACGACCTTCCAGAAGTCATTTTTACACATTAAACATGTGTAATTAAAAGAAAAAATTATTTGTCCCAGAAATGGTTAATTTCAGGTTTTAACTTTAACTAATCAAATGTTTGGCCTTAAAATTATGAATTTGGCGACAATATTAAAATAAGCTTTGAAAAGAATGACTTAAAGAGCCCATATGATGCCATTTTTGTATCTATGTTTTAATGTTTAACACACACATTCTGCATATTTAGGCTGAGGTCACTCTGTTCCACTTTGTGATGTCATGTGGTAATACAGGAAGTGCTCCATTTCAGCCCTGCAGTTGCCGATATTTACTGAACAAAAGGTAAAAGGAGCTGTTCACGTGTAGACTGTAGCAACAGAGTTAAAAAAGGCTTTGTAATGACGGCTATTTCAGCTCAGAAGGCTGGAGGAACTTTAAAAACATCAGCGTCCGTGACATCGGCGTTTTGAGCTCATGTTCAGATAAAATGACTGTGCAGGAACTAAAACAAAGTCAATTTAACATGTTTTTGACCCTTTAAAACAGAATTGTCCCTACAAACGTACAACTCCTTATGTAATGAATAATACTCCCTACAACTGTACTATGTCCTGTCAATCTCTATTTCATCTTCAGACTGTTTTTCCTTGTTCATAACTGAGAGATTTTTTAAGTTTTACTTTCACTTAATCATTATTTTGAATTTATTATTACTGTTTATATTTTTTTGCTCTTTTTTATTAGAATATGTTTGGGGTCCTGTGTCCAAATCATTTTCTTTGTGGATCAATAAACCTTAAGTCTAAGTCTAAAAATGTGCTCCTAAGATTTGACAGCCACAACCAACAAAATATTTCCTTTTTTATAAGATTTGGAGCATATTGAGTTCCTTCCATCACGTATTCCTGTCTCCAGATCAGCTCTGGCACCCGCGATATGAGAAAAATGAAACGGCCGCACGACTGTTCCAATAACCTTAAGAATAGAATTATTATGAGTTTCTCTTATGTGAAAAGTTTGTCTTTCCAGCCACTTTATTCTCATTAAGACCGTTTCAGCACCTGGAGAGCGCCAGGCATTTATTGCGCTTCCAGCCACAGCACAAATCACCGCAGTCCCTTAAGAGTGGATTTAATAATGTGCATACGAGTCTGTAGTCTGGAGAGGGACGAGAGGGTTTTTATTTTATTTGTCGTAACATTTGCAGATAAAGTGAACAGGGAACATTACCGCAGAAGTTTCATGGTACAACAACGTGTCTGAAATACTATTACATTTGAGCTTTCTACCATGTTATAACACTGTAGGAGGTTTGAGATGTCATCCAGGCATGTTTGAGTAATTTAGTGATCTCTCCTAGGTACTATTTAAACCCTCCTTGCATTATTTTGTGCAATGCTTTGCCCCCAAACCTACGTCACCCACGTCACCCTTGCTCCTGAGCCACAACTCTCCAGAAATATACAAAAACGTGAAACAAAACAATAGGGGCCGATCGATATGGGCACTTGGAGATATATGGACTATCGGTCTAAATCTTGCCAATAGTCCACGTGTGCAGGTTATACCTCGTTATAAAGCTTAGGCTCTCTATATAATTTATTATTTACCCATTTAATCCAGTTTACAGACACATAAATGTCCTAATAGTTTGGATTAGCAACAAAACGACTGCTGTTTTTATAAAAGTGTGAGTGCGGTGCAGAGAGGACTGTCCCACAGACAGAGGCTCAGCTGCTGATGGTCGTTTTGAGTCTGGATTAAAGAACAGTTCTTAGTGCTGATCTGAGAGGAGCCTGTGTGAGGCTGAGTGTTGAAATGTGTCGGTTTTGAAGCTCGTTTTGGTTCTTTCTCATTGGTTAGCGATTAGCTGCTGTAGCTCGCACACATAAACAGGCTGTTTTCTCTTCTGTTAGCGACTGTAAAGTGACTCTAGTGGCCGTATATATGTTACTGGACACACACTGATATGGAAATGAGCTGTGAACAGAGGTGTGAATGTTATGCATTTACCGCTAAAGGCTAAGCGGTAGTTTACTTACAGCACTTTCTTTACAGGCTAGAATATTGTACAAAACCACCCTCAGCTCGACCGACTCTTTAAATATGACGTAAAGAGGAAGAAGAACAATAGAACAGTAGATGTCGCCTAAACCCGCCCCATTTAAAGTCCAATAGAGCCAAACCTAAGTTTTATAAGATTTCCAGTGATTTTTTTTACATCATAAATATTTCAGCAATTCCAACTCCCGTTTTATCGGTATTATATCGAACGCAAAAAAAATCCATATCAGATGGACCCTACGCAGGGGTTTCATTTGTGGCTCTGATGGGGGAGTGACGTAGCACAGAGAGCAAAGGGAAGGGAGACTCACAGCGTCAAAAAACAAAATGAAGCTGACTAAACACATTCATAAGTTGTTTTGTTGCAAATACTGACTTTTCAAAACAATAAAATGTAAAATTGAGATCTATTTCTGTAGCGTGTTTGCAGCTCGTGCCCCACAGAAGTGAAATACTCCTTTAAATATATTTTAAATGTACAAACTTAAAAGACCAAATTCGTCTCAAATGACTTCTCCCGTTCTGTGGGTCAGTTCAGGCTGTAATTACCCACAAACACGAGCTCTGCCAGAGCCCCGTTCGTTTGCACAGACACTGACCACATGTGCACAGGTTTTATTTCATGTGGATCGATCCAGTGATTACAGAGACAATCTGCAATGTGACACAAAAAACTGTTTCCGTGTAGCAGAGAGATAATTCACCATGTTTATTAAAAGCATAAAATATAAAATAAATAATCTAAACTCCGGGCGCAGGTGTATATCTGTATATTTGTACATTTCTACATTTGTACATTTGTACATTTGTACATTTGTATATTTGTACATTTGTATATTTGTATATCTGTATATTCTGATAAATAAGCGTTGGTTCCAAATAAACGGTGAGTCTAATGTTGGTGAAGACAGAAGTGGAGCTGCACCAACAGGAGCAGGACTGATGCTGCGTCGTCTCTACACAAACCAAACTTAAAACCACGGCTCATTTGCATAAACTATAAGCGCTGAAACACACAGCTGCTCCTCCTGATGCGGTGGATGAACGTTGTCGCTCTGCTGCTCCACACTCGCTGCGTCTGTCGTCTGTTTGGATAAAGAAACGTCTGCGTGTTGTGGAGGGTTTGAGCGACTTTCTGTGATTCAGGAGTCGCTTTAAATGTGGAAACTCTCCTGAAACGCTCGGGCGAGATTCTGCTGGAACATTTCACATGACCTCACCTACATCTGTGTAGAAAGTCGCCTAAATTATCCTCACACTGGTTAAAAGAGAGAGAAAAAAGAGGAGAAATGAATCGGCCCAAATCACCGCCTGGTCTGTGAAGTGACTGAAAGAAATAAACGTCCCGGCGACTATTTTAGATTTTACGATGATCTTTTTACATCTCCACAGCTCAAACACAGTTCCATCTTGCTTTTCTGTAAGTTAGCAGCTTCCTTTTTCCACTTTGTTCAGTAGAGATGGGCAATTCCAGGGCTGAAAATATCCAAATTATTAAAAAATGGAGTTTAAAAGCGCAGTGGGGCATGTTGTTTTATTTGTTTGAGTGAAGAGCACAGCCTAAATCTGCAGGGTTTATAACACAGATCAGAAATTAACATCACTTTCTTCAGCGTTAAAACAAAACAAAAAGCTCTCCTACCCCGAGTGTTCCAGAGACTTCCTGTCGCGCCGCCTCCTCTGGCTCCTGATTGGGATTGCGGGATAGTGCCAGTCTATAATTCCCGCCTCCTGCGCTCGGCCTCAGCAGCTCCTCGGCTCGCGCTGCAGCAAACCCGCTCATTAATTGGCTCTCTAATGTGATTAATTGGTTTCTTGTCAGTGGGACCAGCGCGCTCAAGTCGGTAAAGAACTCCTAAATCAAGCGTGCGTTTACGAGCAGTCAAAGCCGGGCCCGTGGAAAACCTATAAAAGAGGTCCAGCTGCGCTCCGTAATTGGCCAGGCTTAATTAGTTTTGTATCGCTGGGTTAAGAAAAGTCCACCAGGAGAGGCATTCGAGATGTTTCTGAGCACAGTTCGTCCGCGCCGTTAATTTGGAGCCAATGATCAACGGTCGTTTTGTTGTGAGGACTTAAAAAACTAAAGAAACACATTTGGAAAAGAATGAAACAGATCCAAGTTTGTCTGGATTAAAATTCAATGAAAGTGAAGTTTGGGGTTTGGTTTAAAGCTGGGACTAAACCAGGACTAAACCAGGACTAAACCAGGACTGAACCAGGGACTAAACCAGGAAGAACCAGGACTAAACCAGGACTAAACCAGGACTAAACCAGGACTAAACCAGGACTAAACCGGGACTAAACCAGGAAGAACCAGGACTAAACCAGGACTAAACCAGGACTAAACCAGGACTAAACCAGGACTAAATCAGGACTAAACCAGGACTAAATCAGGACTAATCCAGGACTAAACCAGGGACTAAACCAGGTCTAAACCAGGACTAAACCAGGTCTAAACCAGGACTAAACCAGGTCTAAACCAGGACTAAACCAGGACTAAACCAGGACTAACTCCCGTGGGACCAGGCCCATAACAGTGTGGTGTGGGACACATTTTAAAGCTCATTCCCTCCACTATTTGAGGATTGTTTTAAAGCAATAAAATAAGTCAGTTTGAGCAGGAGGAGAATTATTTGCTTTTCGTATCTTGTGGCAACACCAAAATGTGAAATACAACGAAGTCCAGAGGCTGTTTCTGTTCCTCTGTGACGTTTTACAGCAGATGTCATGTTTAGTCCGGCTCAGGGGTTTAGCGTTTATTATTTATCATTCATTTATTACGTTTATTTTGACTCTAATTCTAAACAGTATTTTTTCCATAGCAGATTTAAAATCACTTTAAATTCTATTGTCAACTGGACCAGGGTTTTAGAATGCAGATGAATCTTGGTATATCGGTAAGTCACAGCCAGAAAAGCCAAAATGTCAATTTCCGAGAAATTCTAAACCTACTGTAATTTCATTTTTTCACTTTTTTTGCGTGTTCGCTGAATTTCAAATTGCATTTACTCCGCAACTCCTGGTCCGAGATCCAAAATTAAGACATCTCTGGAAAGGGGGAATCTTAAGAAATCCAAATCTGGGATGACATTTTCAATTTTCTTTTTTTGGTACTGTGTGATTGACAATTTTTCTTAGAGTATATGAACTTGGACTCTGTGTATAAAGGTACAGCCGTATACGCTGAATGGATATTTGGCTTGTATTACGATGGGGGTAAGTCAACTTCAAGGTAAATTTGTGTGAAAATAAAAAAAGAAAACCCGTCCAGATGTTTCATATGTTGTAGTAGACGTATAGAGCTACATTTTTTCTGTAGGTATCACTGAGGTCGGGCGCTTCCCTTATTGTCAATTTCAAGGTCAAACTTTGGGTCAAAAGCTCATTCATCCCAAAAATTCTCAAAAGCAAAAAACAGAGATACCGGAGATACCTTCATTTTTGATATCGGGCCAGTAGCTGCTGAGTAAATACCATTTGAAATTCTTGCAAAAAAATGAAATTGAAGAGAAGATTTTGGCCCGTGCACTAATTTTCTTTGGAATTGGCCATGGGAGGGTTAAAAATGCAGTTTTTTGTGTGAATTAAGGTGGAATGACCTTAATTCCTGATTATCGGACAATGAGACACTTAGACGCAGATCTTACACACATTGTACTTATTTTGACCTCCAGAGCTGCTTATACACCATATCTGTCTGGAGCAACATTTCTGTGCACGGGGAAAATTGGGTCCAGGGCCATAACTGTACAAATATTGCGCCATTTCTCAGTCTCAGCTTCCCAACGCTCCGAAGCAATGACCATTTTTAGGTCGACTCTGTTTCATAAAGTGCAGGTCTGTACTTTCTGCAATAGTTATCACGGCACTATTCAGTTGTTTCGGCATTTCTGTTAGCTGTGTTTTGTTTTTTACTTGTCCGAAACAAGAAGCCCATTGTTCGCCTCCAGCTAGAATATCAGGTTCATTAGACGTTTCGAGGAAAAATATGATTTAAAAAGGATTATTATGCAAAACCGACCTTTTGGAGCTTTCTACCATGTTATAATGTTTGTTCATCATGCCTAAAAAGGTTTTAGATGTCACCCAGGCATGTTTGACTCATCTAGTGATCTCTCCCACAGGGTCAGGAGTGTGATTCTGTCCCACAAATCGTCACCCAGTAGAATAAGTCACAATTTTCCATAAATATACAAAAGCAAGATACAAACCATTGCACTACAGCGTCACAAACCTGCTGCGATGTGCAATTAGCTCTGAAGGGGGAGTGATTAAAGGGACATTCTGAGTTTTGTTCATAGTTCCTCATGTCCTGCTGATCCAGAGTGTTGGAGACGTGTGGAGACACTTGTTTAAATCTTCCTCCAGTCCTTGTATTTGCAGAGGTGCTGGTGCTGGGCTAGTGCAGGTCAATGGCCACAGTCGTCCTGCCACTAAAAACAGTCTGACCCACTCCACAGACCCGAGGAAAGAACTCCAGACTGTCCCTGTGAACGTCTGTGTCACAGAATCATTTCAGAGTCAAACCGACCGTTGCATTTGAAGGATTTGTGTCTGAGCAGCAGCAGTGAGTTGTTCTTCCTGATAGAAGCTCGGCAGCGGCGACTGATATATGAGAAAATAGAACCTCAACATGTGATGCAAGGTTAGTTTTATTTACAGGGACAGTCTGGAGTTCTAATAGTTTCCTCGGGTCTGTGGAGTGGGTCAGACTGTTTTTAGTGGCAGGACGACTGTAGCCATTGACCTGCACTAGCCCAGCACCAGCACCTCTGCAAATACAAGGACTGGAGGGAGATTTAAACAAGTGTCTCCACACGTCTCCAACACTCTGGATCAGCAGGAAATGAGGAACTATGAACAAAACTCACAACTGTCCCTTTAATATGTTGTTTTTTGATGAATATAGCATTTTCAAAACAAGAAAAAGTGACGTGGTGATCAAACTTTATTAAATGTTAGGAATGAGTTAAAGCTGATAACGGTCACTCTTTCTGCTGACATTACATGACCACATTAAGTGCAAATCGCCATGGCCAAAAGGTGAAAATGTCGTCATTAAATCCCACTTAAAACCGCCGCTCCATTTGCTCTGCTCTTCTGAATCCTGCTAAGATGATGTCCACACGTCGAGCGGCGTATTGAATATAAAGTATTCATGCTCGGGTTATTGAAAGGACCACATCGACTTCAATGAATCCATTTTTCAATATGAAATGTCAAAGGCATTTTGCTAATCTTTAATATCAAGGGCATGACAAAAAGGAGATTATTATGAATTCCGTCAAAAGTGCCTTTCACGCCCCATCAATATTCTGCGTCCATTTTCCGAGCGGAGGGACTGTCGCTGCATAAACCTTCAAAACACTATTGTCCTTGAACTGCTAACGGCGTGCTAATCGCAGCAAGTGTCAAATTCTGACTACCTGCAGCATCACTGGCTGGTGCAATTAACAAAATAATCTAATTAATTTAAATAAAGTGTTTTCTTGCTTTAAGGGGCTGTGTTATTTTGAATGTCGAAAAAAGTTTGATATTGTTCGTTTGCTCAAGTTTACAGGTTTTTGTTATTCGTATTTACCTCTAGGCATCTTGATTACCGTATTTTTTCATGGTTTGGGTCCTGCGACTTATACTCTTATATATGAAATATATTTGTTCACAGCTAAACAGGAAATCGCCCTTACCTGAAAATATAAACATGGGCGAGGTACAAACCTGAGGCACCGACTGAATATGTCAAAGTCCTTTATTGCTTTGTGGGACAACAACACGTTTCCTCTAACAAGATATAATTTGACGTGTTTGTTATTTTCACACTGAGGCCACAAGAGGGCGCTCCTGTGCACCAGTATCTGCTACGCCTCAGGCTCTTCCTCCTGCTCCACTGTCACTTCACCTGCAGCACCTCAGACCTGTTTGCTCCGGTAAATCCAGGTGGAGACTTTTGTTTGTCCAGTGAATCCACTGAATCTGGTCCTTTAGTCGACAGAAGCATCAGCACCAGCTGTTTTTATCACTGTCTGCAAATGAGACATGAGGCTTTAAGTTTAGTTTGTGGAAAACCTAAACAAATGTGCCAAAGCTGCATTAAACACATTATTGCTCATGTATATGTTGAGCAGAGAACTGGAAACGTTTGTGGCAAGATGGTGGAGACGAGCAGCAGAAAGAAAGTTTGGACTAAGAGAAATTTGTGTTTGATGGAGAAAAGTGGAGGAAACTCAAACTGAAATGAAGAAAACAAAAGCTCATCGTGGCTAAAAGCTGAATTTATCTGGAGTTGGTGGAGTTGCTCAGAAGTGACACGAGGATGAAGAATTCAGTGGATTTAGTGATTTGGAGCGAGATGGAGAGTTCAGTAAACTTGTTCTGTTGTTTCTGCTCTAGTTTTGTGAATAACTGTTCATATGTGACGAGAACAAACCAGACACATGTTCTGTTCTTCTCTGTTCTACTGTTATTACTGTAACTCATCTTTAAGAGGAAATGTCTGTTCCTGGAGTCTGATGTTATCAAATAAATTTACCCCAAAAGTGCAAATTATAGTCCAGTGTGACTTGTATATATTTTGTTCTTCTTCATTGTGCATTTTTTGGCTGGTGCGACTTATACTCCAGAGACTTATAGTCCCAAAAAAACAGTAATTTATTGTTTTGTGTCCAGGATTGATGTCACTGTCTGACTGCCGTAAATAATTTCCCTCTTGATCCTTGTTCTTGGTCCCTCGGTCACTTCTGCTGTGGCTTTTTGTTGTGTTGCTGCATTTGCATTTGTTATGAGCCCCCCCGGCTTCCGTAGATAAATAAATCTAATTATCGGATGCTAAAATGCTTCATAATTAGATGCAGACGGCGCACAGCGGATGTATTTTGACCTCAACTTGTGCTGACATAATATATCTGCACAAGGCCAAGTCAAATCTGGCTCAAATTCATGGGAAAAAATCAGGTACATTGGTTCTATTTTAGGACTGACAACCAACTCTTGTATTTTTTTTATTTTTCTTTTCATCTTTTTCCCCACAAACTGCCACTTAACTGATGGGAAGCTGTTATAAAGCTTTATCCCACCAAACCAAGTCATAATTATAAAAACTTAAAAGCCCGTCAAACACACTTTAATTATTTTCAATAAGGAAAACAAAAGGTTTGAACCGGGGGCGACGTCGGAGGAGACGGCTTCATCCTTCCCGGGCTGTGGGAGCGTTGGAGTGATGTGTGCGGACACGCCTCGTGCATAATGACCCCTACAGCAGGATCCTCCCACCGTCTGGAGAGGCTCATTACACGGACAGGCGGAGGCCGAGGTCACTTCCAACTTTTACTCCGTGTTTTCCGTTGGATAATTGGGGACTTTGTCGGAGGAAAGACCCTTCGTTATAAAAGAAACGCAGCAGAACTCTGAAGGACACTGGAGGCGGATTATGTCGTGTAGAGATTCTCCATCAGATGTGGGAGTGTCTGTGTGAACATACTGAAGTCGTGAGCAGAGTGGTGATGTTTGTGAATGACTCGGCCCTTTCGAACGGCTCATTAAAGGTGCACTGCGTAACTTTTCTGCTGGAGAGTTCGTCATCTGCTTGTCTCCATGAAGATGTTGCATCGTCTGAAATGTCCTGATGTCCTTTACTCAGTAATATGGGTTTTTATTAACATCAAACTTGCATTCTTACTGCGTGGGCTTGCCTTTCCACAGATCTGACATCTAACTTGGCCCTATGGCATCACCTGCTGTCTCCGCAGAGATATATGAATATATATAAAATGTAATAAATAAGTATAATAAGTTAGGGCTGTCACAATAACCGCAAAAATGCATCACTGCGGTACAAAGAGCCCCACCGCCACCACCGCACATGACCCACATTCTGCTGTTCTACTCTGAGCTAATTCATGTTCACGTGGCTCTGAGCAAATGGGCTCAAATCCCGGGGCCACCGACAGTATAAAGAATATAAACCCGACCCGAACCCGCGCACATTAAAACTCCCATGTTGCTCCACTGCAGCAGCCGTAGTATCTGCGGAGGCGCCTTGTGAACACACGGTTCTGTTTGCGCAACGAATCATCCTTCATTTTGTTATTTACACTAAAGTGCAGAGTTCAGGACCTGTGTGAAATGAGCCACACACTCACAGGACTCACCGCACCATATATACGTCTGTGTACAGCACACAGAAGCTTTCAGTGGAGTTTAGGACTAAAGGATCTGGATCATGGAGCGAGGAGCACTTGACGCAGGTTGTACGAGCTCTGGATGTGTCTGTACGGGGGAGGAGCTTTGTCTTTGTGTGTGTGATTCGTGAACTGTGTCGTTCACACTGGACCATCGTTTGTGTGGTTTCGATGGTGAACTATGAAACTCCGTTATTCACGTGTCGGCTCCGTCTGCACAGGAACCAGGCGCCTTTTTCATTTGGTAACACTGCAAATCCAAAAGTCCTGCGCTCTTGTTTGTTCATCAGAGCTACAGAAGGAGCTTTAGGCGAGGCAAACTCCCTCACCGGAACTGCCCTGTAATAAGTATAATGCAACAATGCAACAGTCACATATGCACCTTTAAAGTAAATGATTGGAACTGGATTGCGTTTTTTAAAAGAATCGTATCTTCTTCTGTCTGATTTTGATGCATTTTTATGCTAATGAACGCAGACCCAACACAAAGATGAGGACAGAAGCCGAGTGGGCAACACGAGTGAGACGTGTGCACCCAAAACATATTTGGCATCATAATAACAGTTATAATTATCTTTTTAATTATTGTAGGGCAGCGTTTTATTTAGATTCTGCATAATTCTGATGGGTAAACACTCTCCGCCTCTGTGTTTGAAACATTTTTGGCCATTTCTCTCTGTGATTAGTTTGTAGATAAAATGAGTTCTCACATTAGTTTCTGTCAAAAAAATAAATAGTAAAAGATCCACTGTTTGTCTGGCTTTTTGAAATCAATTCGAGTCCCGTGAAAGGGGCGAAAATCCCGTCACTGTGGCATAAGGAGCTGGACTAGAGGCAGATTTAAACAGAAGTGATAAGAAAAATCTAAACTTTATAACAGTCTGTGTTGTAAACAATGGGTTTTTTTCCGAACTGACATAATTATGCAACATTTTGAGCACCATTTCCCACTTCAATAAGCTCTTTACATGTTTACGTCACAAACAAGGAGGGCGTTTGGAAAGATGCAATTACAACTTCCGGTGGGCGACACTTCCAGTTTGTTCGCGGTCGTAAGTCTGACAAAAATCGGGGTAAAATGAGAAAATGTCCCAGTTTTCTTCATCCAAACTGTAGTTTCTGTTATGGTCGATGAGTGTCGGGAACTGCACCGGGAGTTTTTACTTTATGGAAACATCTGCACTTCTGTTTGGGTTTGTAAAGGACTTCACCAGGACATTATCTTTGGACTTCTATGTAGGGATAAAAGCATGAAAAAAATTTAATGTCATTATTCTTGGAAAAAATGTCACCCACAAAAACACATTTTTGAAATGTAAACCCCTTTTTATTACATTTGTCAAAGAGATTTTTTTTTTTTTTTTCCTTTTTTGTTCACAACTTCCTTTTCTCCACTGAGATTTTCATTTAGTCCTGTTTTAGGACGTGGTTCAGTCCTGGTTTAGTTCTTTTTTAGTCCTGTTTTAGTCCTGGTTTAGAGCTGGTTCAGTCCTGCTTCAGTCCTGGTTTAGTCCTGGTTTAGACCTGGTTCAGTCCTGGTTTAGTCCTGGTTTAGACTTGGTTCAGTCCTGGTTTAGACCTGGTTCAGTCCTGGTTTAGACCTGGTTTAGTCCTGGTTTAGACTTGGTTCAGTCCTGGTTTAGACCTGGTTCAGTCCTGGTTTAGACCTGGTTTAGTCCTGGTTTAGACTTGGTTCAGTCCTGGTTTAGACCTGGTTTAGTCCTAGTTTAGTCCTGGTTTAGTCCTGGTTTAGACCTGGTTCAGTCCTGGTTTAGACCTGGTTTAGTCCTAGTTTAGTCCTGTTTCAGTCCTGTTTTAATCCTAGTTTAGTCCTGGTTTAGTCCTGTTTCAGTCCTGGTTTAATCCTACTTTAGACCTGGTTTAGTCCTGTTTTAGTCCTGTTTTAATCCTAGTTTAGACCTGGTTTAGTCCTGGTTTAGTCCTGGTTTAGACCTGGTTCAGTCCTGGTTTAGACCTGGTTCAGTCCTGGTTTAGACTTGGTTCAGTCCTCTTTTAGTCCTGGTTTAATCCTAGTTTAGACCTGGTTTAGTCCTGTTTTAGTCCAAGTTTCGCTCTCTGATCCTGTGAATCACTTGACCTTAGACCTTCAAACGTAATAAAACACATGGCCCCTCAGCCTGTTCGCTCTGCGTCAGGTTTAATCAGACTTTCCGCTCGGTAACAGTGAGTTAAATAAACGTATGTGTCCCGGAGTTCTTCTGTGTCGTCCACGTCGCTCCAGAACAAAGCCATCGTCCCAAACTCCATCACTCACCAGGTCTGTGACAGGTCCAAACCTCCCTCCAGCCGCTCGTGTTCATATTCAGCACACGGGGGAAATTAGTGCAGGAAGAGGAATGGAGCGGAGCGGAGTGGACTGTGGCGGCGCTCGAGCGGTCGGACAAATCGCTAAACTGGGAGTCGTCAGAACGTGTGAATCTGTTATGGGGTCGACATTTACTTAAGACCGAGTCCAAAGGTGGAACCCGAGTTAGAGTTTTTATGTATCGTGTGAAACTGGGAATTTGAAAAACACATTTGGTTTTATTATCAGTTCGTTTATTTTCACTGGACAAGATTTCAGTCATTTGTGCAACGTTTGATTTTGTCTTTTACCATTTGATTTGCGTATTATCCGCTGTAGATGTAGAACTGTAGATCTCGCCCTGACCACCTCGGCCTGTTGGAATGAATGTGCCAACAAAGCCGCCATCTTGGTACAGGGTAATGGTGCTTTAGAGTCCAAGATTAGTCCTGGTCCAGTCCTGGTTCAGCTCTGGTTCAGTCCTTGTTTAGACCTGGTTTAGTCTTGTTTTAGTCTTGGTTCAGCCCTGTTTTAGTTCTGGTTTAGTCCTATTTTAGTCCTGGTTTAGTCCTATTTTAGTCCTGGTTTAGTCCTATTTTAGTCCTGGTTTAGTTCTATTTTAGTCTTGGTTTAGTCCTGTTTTAGTCCTAGTTTAGACCTGGTTCAGTCCTGTTTCAGTAGTTGTTTAGTCCTGTTTGAGTCCTAGCTTAGTCCTCGTTTAGTCCTGGTCCAGTCCTAGTTCAGCTCTGGTTCAGTCCTGGTCTAGTCTTGGTTTAGTCCTGGTTTAGACCTGATTCAGTCCTGGTTCAGTCCTGATTCAGTCCTGGTTTAGTCCTGGTTCAGCCCTGTTTTAGTCCTGTTTTAGTCCTGTTTTAGTCCTGTCTTAGTCCTGGTTCAGTTCTATTTTAGTCCTGATTTAATCCTGTTTTAGTCCTAGTTTAGCCCTGGTTCAGTCCTGGTTTAGACCTGATTCAGTCCTGGTCTAGTCTTGGTTTAGTCCTGATTCAGACCTGATTCAGTCCTGGTTTAGTCCTGGTTTAGTCCTGGTTCAGTCCTGTCTTAGTCCTGGTTCAGTCCTATTTTAGTCCTGGTTTAATCCTGTTTTAATCCTGGTTTAGCCCTGGTTCAGTCCTGTTTTAGTCCTGGTTCAGCCCTGTCTTAGTCCTGGTTTAGTCCTGTCTTAGTCCTGTTTTAGTCCTGTTTTAGTCCTGTCTTAGTCCTGTCTTAGTCCTGGTTTAGTCCTGTCTTAGTCCTGTCTTAGTCCTGTTTTAGTCCTGTCTTAGTCCTGTCTTAGTCCTGGTTTAGTCCTGTCTTAGTCTTGTCTTAGTCCTGTTTTAGTCTTGATTTAGTTCTGTCTTAGTCCTGTCTTAGTCCTGTCTTAGTCCTGTCTTAGTCCTGTTTTAGTCCTGTCTTAGTCCTGTCTTAGTCCTGTCTTAGTCCTGTCTTAGTCTTGTCTTAGTCCTGTCTTAGTCCTGTCTTAGTCCTGTCTTAGTCCTGGTTCAGTCCTGTCTTAGTCCTGGTTCAGTCCTGTCTTAGTCCTAGTTTAGTCCTGTCTTAGTCCTGGTTCAGTCCTGTCTTAGTCCTGTCTTAGTCCTGTTTTAGTCCTGGTTTAGTCCTGTTTTAGTCCTGGTTTAGTCCTATTTTAGTCCTGGTTTAGTCCTGCTTTAGTCCTAGTTTAGCCCTGGTTCAGTCCTGTCTTAGTCCTGGTTTAGTCCTGTCTTAGTCCTGTTTTAGTCCTGTCTTAGTCCTGTTTTAGTCCTGTTTTAGTCCTGTCTTAGTCCTGTTTTAGTCCTGTTTTAGTCCTGTCTTAGTCCTGTTTTAGTCCTGTTTTAGTCCTGTCTTAGTCCTGTTTTAGTCCTGTCTTAGTCCTGTTTTAGTCCTGTTTTAGTCCTGTCTTAGTCCTGTTTTAGTCCTGGTTCAGTCCTGTCTTAGTCCTGTCTTAGTCCTGTTTTAGTCCTGGTTTAGTCCTGTTTTAGTCCTGTCTTAGTCCTGTCTTAGTCCTAGTTTAGTCCTGTCTTAGTCCTGGTTCAGTCCTGTCTTAGTCCTGGTTCAGTCCAGCTCACCAGAGTGAATTCCTCATAATATTTGCACTTTACAGATGAATTAGAGTCGTTTCTTTCTCCTTTCACCACATCCAGATGTACCGAAATCTCAGAACCTGTAATATCTTAATCCTTGGTTTCATCCTCACGTACATGAACAGTACGTCTGCACCATCGACCCGGACTCCATTAAAGTGTTCTAAAAGAGCTGCTTATCTTCTCGTATTGATCCGGCCTGTAGCCTAAAGCTCATTCCCTCTCCTCCTCTTCTTCTTCTTCTCCGCAGCTAAAATCCTAAAAAACAGACCGGAGCAGCGAAAGAGAAGAGACGGAAAAGGCCATGGCTGAGTGGATGATTACATCTCCAAGTGGTAAGTAGTCCGCTGTGTTGTGTTGCTTTTACACACCGTATTTGGACTTATTTTCTTCGTTTTATGTCAATCCGGGTGCGTTTAGCCGAGGAGGGAGCCGCTAATGGAGGCTCTGCGGCGGTGGTGACGCCGTCGGCCATTGGCCATTTAAGTTCTGTCACAGCATCGTTGCACTTAACGCAATTGTCTGCCACATATTCATGCACGGTTTACTGTTCCCAAAGTCAAATATAGAAGTTTTTGTTGTGTCATGCTCAAGTTTTGTGTGCGTCATTGGTCATTTGTCCATTGATCTGAAGGCTAGAGGCTCGAATCCCAATCTCGGCATAAACATCATCGGTTGAGTGGTCAGAATTAGGAATTTTCGGTGTTTAAACTCGTGCGTATTGTAGAAAATCCTGCAGTTTCTTGTAAAGGGACAGTTCTGAATTGTGGCCTTATTTCCCAGTGACCCAGAGAAGCCTGTAAACAACCACTGATGTGACGCCTAAATTTCCTCAGTTAAAAAGGTTCAAATTTCATAATAATTCAGCACATTTCTGTAGCACCTCTGTGGAACCAAATCATTTGTTCATAAATCCTGAGTTATTCTGCATGTTTTTGTCCTTAAAGTGTTAAAATGTCATGTGGTGCGACCGTGCATCATGTGGTGCCACTAATAACAGCAGAATTCTGTGGCTGGAGTTTAATAACAGACAAAGTCGACTTGGGTGAACGGTTCTTTAGGCATTTTTCTTCATTTTCAGCATTTTCCAGGGCAGTAGTTTGTTCATTAAACACAAACAGGCGACTGTCATATTGGAGCAAAAGAAAATATCAATATGCATTAAAAATCTAAAGAAACACAACAGTTTGTTTCTGTACACTTCATATTACTCACAACTTAGATTAATATAACAACCATGTTTTAGAAAATAAAACAGTTTTAAGGTTATTCTCGGTCGCACCACATGACATTTTACACTGAAAATGCTTCATATAAATGTTAAACACAGATTTATGCTCCTGACACTGGAAATATGTGAAAAAGTTCAATTGAAACTCATATATTTTTATATTTTAAAATCTGTTGAAAATCCTGATACGTCATTGACCCACAAATCGCTGCTGCTGCTCGGACATAAATCTTTCAAATGTCCAAAATTCTTTCTGTATCTGCGACATGTCCTGATGCTGCTGCTGATGTCCCACTGTGCTGAATGTTTACACCGGGTTTATTTAGGGCTGAGTTATTTCGCTCGGGTTTGCACTTTATCAACTGTGCATGTGGATGGTCCAAACACGAGTTTGTTGTTCTTTTGTGGCAATGACAATAAATACTTGAATCTTGATCTTGAAAATTCCAAACTAATTTGCAAATGTGAAGCTTCCAAAATTGTTCAGAACTTTGCTCTTGGGATTGTGACGTCGTTTCTCATTGAATTTTCAGTGAGCTTTATGTAAAAACAAATGGACATCAAATATCCACAACGATCAAGGGAAGAAAGACGAAAACTTAAAGGAAACAACGACGAGCATCAGTGAAACGACTGAGCAACACTAACGTTCTGGTCCTGGAGAAAACAGAAGGAACTGGTTCATTCAGACTGACTCTAGAATTACAATTACATTTTCGGTTTTGTGATGTTGATATTAGCACAGACTGAGAGATTTGTGCAGTTTAAATGCTACAAATGTTCACAGATTAAACTGACCTATCTCCAGGGACACGACCATAGGCTGTTATTAGGTCCTTTTGTCAGACCAAGTTCACACGGTTTCTCCTGCTCCCTGCACTTTTCCTCTGAGTCTGGTGATGTTGCTGTGACGTCTCCGCTCAGGTTTTGTCGCCTTATAGATGTTATAGATGTTACAGATGTTCACAGATTAAATGAAACCATTTAAACTGCACAAATCTCTCAGTCTGTGCTAATATATCGACATCACAAAATCAGTTTTTAATTTTAACTCTAGAATCAGTCTGAACAAGTTCCTTCTGTTAGAACGTTAGTGTTGCTCAGTCGTTTCACTGATGCTCGTCGTTGTTTCCTTTAAGTTTTCGTCTTTCTTCCCTTGATCGTTGTGGATAAATTCTTCGTGGACAGAATCTGTTCTTTGTTCCTTGTTGGATGAAGATTTGGTGTTGGGGCAGATTTATGAAGCTGCTCAAAAATATGTGACACTTTTCCACAGGGATTTTGCTGTCGAAAGGCACTGACAGGAAGTTGTGTGACTCAACATCGTTGCACTTCCTGCTGTTGTGATAATCGTCTTTTCTGACACTATAGAGATCGCTGTATTTACCATAGTGACCCGGCAGTTTATCGTGTTCTTTCACTGCACTTTTGTCCACTTCTTAATGTTGGTTTGAAAGTTTTCTGGCAGATTTTCCATGATCACAGCTGTTTTATGCCATTCACACCGAGCTCTATAATGGGCCTAAAAAGCATTTCCTGGTGAGTGTAGGCGGCTGATTAAAAGTGCCGTTTTTACAGCTCCCTCTTAAAAACAATACGTGAACTTAACGGCGAGTTTGAAACAACGCCCAGAAGCAATATCTGAATGATCACATTTCAGCATCTGTGCGGTAAAATGGTTTCTGCAGAGGTGTTAACAAGTGTGTCTTTGGAAGCCTTCGTTAAATAATAAAATGGTGTTGGGTAATACAGTTTTAGGTTATGCATAAATAATGTCAAATAACGACTTGTGTGGGTCTTTTTCACGCTGCTTCCAGTTCTCTCAAAAGTGTAGACCCTCACGTCTTGCTTTATTTGTTTTATATAATAATTTAGCGAGTTTGTGCTAAACAAATCTAGAATATAAAATTAAATATCAGGTGGCATAGGCTACAGTATGTTCCGGAAGGACAATGACTACGACGTAAGTACTTCACCTGAGGAAGTTTCTCTGTTCAAAAAAGCAAGAATTCATGACTCAGAGCTCGAGCTTTGTTTGGATTGTTGGATTTATTCTATTAAAAGCGTGTTTTATCTGTTTTTTTCTTGGATTGACATCATATTGTAATCGGGATACTTCAAAGATTGCACAGAATATCGAGATATTCACATGTGGCTGATGGGCAATTAATCATCAATGATGTGTGTAAAAGTTTGTGGTTTAGTTCAGACAGAAGACTTCACTTTTATTATGTCTAGGGACGTAACGATAACGTAAATCTGGTGATATCGGATCGTCAAAGGTGTCTCAATAATCTGATGGAGCATCACGATAGCAAATCCCAAGTCTCTTTGCTTAAATGAACAGTTCTAAGCACTCAGAAACCTCCATTCTTTGGATTAAAAAGTAGTAGTTAAAAAGTCGCATATTCACAGTTTTGTGAGCCTCCACAAAATATTGCAATAGATATGGTGAGATGTATATGGAATATGAAGGAAAGAAAGAGAGAGAAAAAGAAAAAAGAATAAAAGAGAGAACAAATGAAAGAACAAACAAATGAAAGAAGGAACGAATGAACAAACGAAAGAAAGAACAAAAGAACGTAAAAGAAAGAAAAAACTAAAGAAAGAAAAAGGAAGAACGAACGAAAGTAAGAAATAAAGAAAACGAAAGAACAAAAAAAAAGAAACAAAAATCTGGTCCAGAGAGATTTGGATTTTGTTCCATCCCTAAAGATAATAAATGTTGCACCAAATGACTGGTCAAAGCATTTTAGAGTCAGTGTTGTTATTCTGTAGAATATCGGAATATCGTGAGTTTTCCCACGATATCGCAATAAATATCGGACTTAGATATCGTTACACCCATATTGTACTGAAATTCTTTTAACTAGTGTGAGGATAATTTAGGCGACTTTCTACACAGACGTAGGTGAGTTCATGTGAAATGTTCCAGCAGAATCTCTCCGGAGCGTTTCAGGAGAGTTTCCACATTTAAAGCGACTCCTGAATCACAGAAAGTCGCTCAAACCCTCCACAACACGCAGACGTTTCTTTATCCAAACAGACGACAGACGCAGCGAGTGTGGAGCAGCAGAGCGACAACGTTCATCCGCCGCATCAGGAGGAGCAGCTGTGTGTTTCAGCGCTTATAGTTTATGCAAATGAGCCGTGTGTGGTTTTAAGTTTGGTTTGTGTAGAGACGACGCAGCATCAGTCCTGCTCCTGTTGGTGCAGCTCCACTTCTGTCTTCACCAACATTAGACTCACCGTTTATTTGGAACCAACGCTTATTTATCAGAATATACAAATATACAAATATACAAATGTACAAATGTACAAATATACAAATGTACAAATGTACAAATGTACAAATATACAAATATACAAATGTACAAATGTAGAAATATACAAATATACAAATATACAAATGTACAAATGTAGAAATATACAAATATACAAATGTACAAATATACAGATATACACCTGCGCCCAGCTCTTATTTGGTGTTTTACGGTAGTTTTACATCAGTCTAGTGGCAGTTTCTTAAGAAAAGATGGATAAAAAAAGTGAAAATACAGGAAAATTATCTAAAAATACAGGGACCATTTGAACGGAAGAAACACATTTTTTTGACATCTTTAACTTTCACTTAAAATAAATGTCAGAGCAAACAAACAAAACAAACACTGAAAATAAAAAGTGTTCCTCTCTGCATATGTGGCCTCAGTGGGAGTGAGTTATAATCCGTGGAGCCTCTGTCACGGCTGCAGTAGCGGATTACACCGTACAGAACATCTCTCTGAGCTGCAGCAGACCCTGAGTCAGCAAAGCACCCTGGGAAAGTGAGTTTTAAATACATACACCATGTTTCAGTTCACACAGAGTTCAGGCTCACGGCACCGAGCATCAAAGCTCCCGTCACGGCAACACATCCCACCGCTCCCCACACACCGGCTCCGTCCTGTGGAGGGTTTTAAATCCAGGGCAAAAAGAGGCGCTGAAATGAGAAATAAAATCGCAGAAAGTACGAGGGCAGTGTGGGTGTTTGGGGTGGAGTTTCAACTGGAACTGGTGTCCAAACTTTTCTCATCAAGGGTCGTATATCTTGACGTAGCAGTGGGCTGATCGACAGTTAATATAGTGAATAATTAAAATATGTCTGCCTCTGGACCTCCATTCATGTTCTGTCCTCAAAAATATACACTAAATATTTGATAAACACTTGCAGAAGAAAGAAAAAAACTGGCATCTTAAAAAAAAAGGAAGATAAAAACAACGAAAGTTTTAGTGGTTTTAGAGGATAAAGACTTATAGAGCTCTGGAATTAATGAATTATGCATCACATTTTGTTTGTTTTAATTTATATTTTGTCTATTATAGATACAGTAAACCACAAGTGAAACTGTAAATGCAAACGTGCTGTTCAGACGCTGCTTTTTTCTTGGAATTCTGTCATTGTTCAATAGAGTTAGACATTATAAGTACTTTTACTTCCTAAAACTTTCAGTCATGATCCATGGGGTTGTAGTGTATGATTTGTTTTGTTTTGTAGTGCTGCAAAATGACGGATTAAAAACAACAACAACAAAAAAAGGCTTAAACCTGAAAACCTGAGGGGCAAGAAAAAATGGTCAGAGGGCCACACTTGGTCCCCAGGCCATAGTTTGGACATGCCTGGTCTAAAGGGAAGAAACTAAGAGCAGAGTTTACCAATCAACAAGCAAACACAGCCCGATACGTTTTACGAGTCTGAACATTCAAGAAAAAATTACAAAATATTTAAACATTTAAGTGTTTTAGTTTAGACTCAAAAGAATATTTAACTAAAAAACTAAAAAGACTTCTTTAAAGGCACAAAATCAGCTCTAATCAGCATAAATATAGTTCTGTTGACGTTTTTTATGGTCAGATTAAAGTCTAACTTGAGCAGTAAAGCTTCAGACAGAACAGTGCTTCTAGTTAGCGTCAGCTTCCCCAGGGAATGTTCACATCTGTTGCAAAGTCTCAAGAGCTGCGACACTTGTAGAATTTAACAGGGAAGTTTTTCATATCAGTGTTTCTTGGTCTTGAATTATTCTTCTACAATCTTCATTTTCTGAAATCGTCATTTGAAAACAGCCGCTTTCCTCCACATTTGATTTGAAACTGTAGAAAATGCACTGAAAATGCACTGAAAATGCACTTGACTGTTCCCTCGCGCTTTTCATACAATAGGCCCCGAATATAAAGGACGAGCTTGAATCAATACATCGTTATGGACTAATTACAAAGCTCCAAAATAATGAGTCTGAAGAGTCTGAAGAGCCTCAGACTCTCATCATGACGACGTAAACGTGCAGAGAATCCACACAAAGGCCTTTTTATAGGCATTATAAAGGGGAATTATCAGTTCTGTTTTATGTTTCACTTGATGGTGGGCAACAGGTAGGAAAAAAGAATAAATAAAATAATTAAAAAGGGGCTGGATTAGCTAAAAATATAAAAAAAAAACAAGTATAAAACAAGTGGAACCAACAAATAAATGAATTCTAACAAAATTTGACACTAGGGATGTCCTGATTCGATATTCAGTATCAGTCGACTCATAAATCACTCTTTTATGAGTTTCGGACAGTATCGGATTCATGTGATCGGACTGATCTAGTTTCACATGTTTTTGCAGCATCGACGCGTTTTAGGGCACCGTAAATCAAAACGCCGCCATGTGGCTGTGTGGAACTTTTCACTACAACAGAACGAGAGTCAAACAGCGACACTGCAAACAAACAGTTTCTCCTGGAGGAAGCAGCAGAGCCACTTTAACACCACCAAATTGATTCACTTACAAAAGAATCATCCGGACGAGTTTGAGATTTACAAGAGCAAAACGGCTGGAGGAGGTGTTTCACAGAGGAGAAAAGCTACGTCAAAATAGCAACATGTCCAAGAAAATAACACACAAAGGATTGTCGAATTCATTGCTTTAGATGATCAACCGATGTCTGTCGTGGAAAATAAAGGCTTTCGTCGTCTAATGGACATTTTGGAGCTAAGGTATGAACTTCATTCACGACACGACATTACAAAGGCGGCGCTACCAGATCGGATCGGGATCGGAAAAAGCACTCCTTAAAAAAAATCAGATAGGAAGCTAAAAAATCTTGTTTGGGACATCTCTATTTTACATAAACTGTTCAATGTTATAATAAATAGTAGTGTATTTTTGCCAGGGGGGAGAGTGTGATGTCTATAGTACTTGAAATTGCAGTGGCCACTAGAGGCAGCACACGCTCTGATTTTGAATATTTTTAACCATATAAAAGAATAAGAACTCTGCATCAGTTCCTTGAAACGGGTGTGTTGAAGGAACAGGAGCAGCACAAGAACATACAGAAAAAATCCTGCACACTCTTATCTGCAAAATGTGAGACCAGGACCAGGGCCACTCCTTATTTAAGACGCCCGAGTGCTGAAACGCTGCAGGTCCTAATGAATCTCACTATTTTGCAAGTACGACGGTGTGCGGGATTTTTTCTCTGTGAATATTTTTAACCAGAAAGCTGCAAATTTACTGAGTTTGCACTAAAATTACAAATAAATAACAAGGGGCAGAAGATGATTGTATTTAAACACCAGCAGCTGAGGAGCAAAACGTTGATTTTGTGTTTAGTCCCACTTAAATAAACCCACAAACGGTCCTTTTAGCAAAAGGCATCCGGAGACAACAATCTAACGCTGATGCTGAGAGCGAGCTAATGCTTTTGGCCTTTGCTGGAAACGATTATTGGTAGAGAATGGGAGAGCGATGGACACTCCAAAAGAGCCATCGCCGAAGATGCAGGAAGTCCGTCTGTCAAACCACATTAGGACGAGTGTCTCACGTGACCGATGGAAGATTTCAAACCATCAAACCAGAACACATTAGTCCAGAGGAGAGGCCATGAAAACACTCGGCTTTTCAACATCATGTATGCATTATGAGGGACTTATCCAACCCAACAGTTTCTAACGTGCTGCACAAATACAGAGTAAGAATAATAAAATAGAAATAAAAAAACGCTCAGATTAAATCACACTAGTCCTAAAACAATAAAACCATTAAATTAAGATAAGAGCAAAACCATAGAATAGCAATAAAATAAGTAAAAATAAATAAAAACACAGAGGAGCACACGACTCGCGCAGTGTTAAAATCCATAGAATAAAACTGTGTCTTAAGACGAGACTTAAAACACTCCACTCCTCTAGGGGGGGCTGTTCAGATGTGGGAGGGCAGAATGTTCCAGAGTTTAAGGTCAGACTCAGAGAAGGTTCTGTTCCCTCTGGATTCAAGTCTCGTTTTAGGCCCCATGAGCTGGAGCCCTCAGACCTCAAAGTAGAGACGTACCAATCAAGGTTTTTTGGCTTCTGATTAGATTTTTTTAAGGAGTGGTCTTTCCAGTGCTGATCCTTTTTTTATAACTGTGGTAGCACCGTCTCTGTAATGTGTCGTGAAAGAAGTTCATACCGTAGCTCCAAAAAGTCTTTCTTGTAAATCTCAAACTCGTCCGGATGATTCTTTTGTAAGTGAATCAAATTGTTTGTGCTAAAGTGGCTCTGCTGCTTCCTCCAGGAGAAACTGTTTGTTTGTGTCGCTGTTTGACTCTCGTTTTGTTGTAGTGAAAAGTCCCACACAGCGACATGGCGGCGTTTTGATTTACGGCTGCAGTAAAGCGAGTCAATGCTGCAAAAACATGTGAAACTGGATCAGTCCGATCACGTGACTGAATCCGATACTGTCTGATACTCATTAAAGAGCCGGATACTAATACTGAATATCAGATCAGGACGTCCCTACCTCGTGTGGGGATGTACATTTGGACGAGATCTGAGCTGTACTGTGGGGCCAGAACGTTCAGAGCTTTAAAAACAAATAACATTTTAAAATCAACTCTGTACTTAACGGGAAACAGTGGAGCAGAACCGGCAGCAGCATTTTGGACAAACTGTAATGTGCTGATGGAGGATTGTGGGAGGCCTGAATATCGTGCGTTGCAATAGTCCGGTCTGTTGGGACCAAAAGCCCTTATGAGTGTTTCAAAGTTATTGTGCGCTGGAATTGGTTTTAATTTGGTCATTTGTCTTAGCTGAAAAAAGCTGGTTTTAACAACATTTGAGATTTGTTTCTCAAAGCACAGAATCCATTTGCTTTACAGTAGCTTCAGTTTACAGAAAACACTTCAAACATGCACAATAGGCTAATTATTCAGCTCCGCAGTGGGGAAATAGCGCTGAAAATGTGTTCTCTCGTATAAGTACAGTTACAATATGCTAAAATGTACTTTTACTAATTAAACGGCTGCCTAAACTGTGCTTGAGTAAAAATAAAAAGTTCAGATTCCAGTACAATTCTCCAGACTTTTTGAAGCTATTTTACTTTTCCCCTTTTGGTTCAGGCAGGTTTTCCTTATATCTCCCACACATTTTTATGACAACACAACTACGCGACGTCTTTGTTTGTCCCTGATGTTCTTGAACACTTGTTACTTAAAGCTTGGATCACGCTAACTGGTCCGGCTTCGTCTCCGCCTCTGACAATCGTCCCATGATGCAACAGTCTGAAAGATCCTGACACCCCCCGTCACTCTCCCAAGGGCGCCTCTGTGGACTTTAGTTTCCTCCTTTCTCTGTGGATGATTAAACACCAGACATGGCTGTTAAAGAAATACTATGTTACAGAGTTCTTTTCTAGCAGCATAAGTGTTCTCCTAGTTAAGTAATGTTTTTATTGAAGCACGCTGAAGCACTCTTAGTAAAAGTTGTGGTTTCTCTTCCCACTGTGAGTCTGCAAGTCGAAAAGCTTTGTTGACAATGTGCAATGATTTGAACATTTGTTTCGTGCACCACTTCTTCAGATCTGATAGTTTGTCTCATTTTTCTGTCTGTCCTTAACGCCGAGTGTCACAAATCTGCAACAAACCTTTTGAATCAAGCTATAAGCCGAGATCGCAGCTTCATTCCCCCAGTGCTGTTAGTGCAGATGCAGAAGATCACTGCAGCAGCGCATGAGCTGGTTTTTTCAGCGCTTATGCAATATTGAAATGAGCCATGCGGTTTTAAGTTATATTTCTGTAAAACGTAAACAAATGTGGCAAAGCTGCATTAAACACATTATTACTCAGTGTATATGTGGAGTGGAGCACTGGAAATACATGTGGAGCGATGGTAGAGACCAAACGAGCAGCAGAAAGAAAGTTTAAAGTGAGCGAGAAACTTCTGTTTGATGGAGAAAAGTGGAGGAAACTCGAACTGAAGTGACGAAAATACAAAAGCTCGAGGATGAAGAATTCAGTGGATTTAGTGATTTGCAGTGAGACGGAGAGTTTGATTAAACTTGTTCTGTTGTTTCTGCTCTAGTTTTGTGAATAACTGTTCATATGTGACGTGAACACACCAGACACATGTTCTGCCTGTTCTTCTCTGTTCTACTGATGTGACTATAACTCGCTCGGAGTCGACTTATGTATGTGTTTTCTTCTTCACTGTGCATTTTTTTGGCGACTTATACTCCAGAAAATACGCTAACTCTCTCCATCAGCAGGCCAAATTACAGGTCAGATCTGTGGAGAAGTGGGTCCACTCACTGTAAGAATGCCTGTTTTTTGCAATAGTTTGGATAAATAAAAACACTTGTAAACGGATAAACACAAGATATACAGTATTTGTTTCTTCACATCATGAGGCAGGCAGATGGCGAACCCTCCATCAGAAAAGTTCCAGCTTCTACTTGAGCGATACTATTCTGAAGCAACATTATTCTTATTTGAGCACAATTTTGGCGACTGTTCGTCTGCAAGGCGATGACGTCCACACAACTTTTCACGTGCCAACTTCACAATAGACACATCAAACTGCTGCTGCTTCTGTCTTGATTTAGACGCAGAAACACAATTCCACGCTCGGCGGCTCTTCCCACGGGAACGCAGTATTAACATTTAATGACGCCCTCGCGCTGTCTCTTCACATGGCATCGCCCACCGCACGGCTCTATCTCCAAAAATAAGAATTTGAACAAGCAAACCGTGACATGATGCAAATACTAGTCAAGAAATGCAGCACGGTTTTGACGGTGAATTAAAATACGAGATGGTGTTTTGTTTGGGGTCTTTTTAGTGACGAGAGCGCAGTTGGGAGTAATGATCCGATTGAAGACGCCTTAAAGGGTGAAGAACAACGCGGGGAACTTGGGTTGATGTGATTCTACGAGACCTGCACAAGGTTCCTGAGCTCGGGAGCTGGTGTCAGGAGGAGTTACGGAGTCGAGAGGCTGCGCGGGAAGTAAGTTGGACCAAAACGGGGAATATATTTGGATGTGGCAACGTCCTGGGACTTACCTGACCTGGGGCAGACTGAGGGAAACATGGTCAAAAATCTCTGCATAGGACGAGGGGTGGATGAAGTGCTCAGTTTTGTCACTTTTGACACCACGGCAAAAGATTACGCAAGTTAAAGTCAAAATCTCACATGGAAAAATCTACTGAAATAAAACTATTAAAGTAAAAGTGTTTTGCTGAGAGTTTTAGAGCAATTAACGGATGAAATGTTGTGATTTTGATAATGAGTTTAGCAG